>JARHVA010003183.1:102500-145000 GCA_037957365.1 Torreya grandis
CATAGGGTTTGTGTGTAGTCTTAGATATTTTCATGAGCTAATTTATTCCTTAAGAAGCCTGTGCAAACTTATAAAAATGTTTTGAATTCAAAATAATCTCTCTCCATGGCTTATACTTTCTAATCCACCATTGTGGCATCTTCAAACTACTTTTATAGTCTGTACAAGCCTGTATATGAAAGAAACACTTATGACTCTCATTAAAGGATTTACTTGGAAAACTATCTTAATTTTCTCATAATTATAGTAGTGTAATGTTATATCAAAACCTTATACTAATATATATCACTGATATTTAAGCTAAATTGGCAATCAAACATGTAGTAGATTGTTTAAGCATAGACCATGTCTCCAAAGACCAAGATCTTGTAGACTATGAACAAAAATCACATCTCAAAAAAATAACACATGAAATCCATCAAGTTGAGGGATTTTAAATGAGTGATGAATCATTTTGAACTTTTGAATATGATAGATATCTTGTACAAAAAACATTTCAACATGAATGACTGAAACACTTGTACATCAAGACCACTCTTCCTCTAAGTGAAGGCACTTCAGGGAGATGAGTCAGCTAATGAAACCACCATAAAAATTATATCCTTATCCTATAAAAACATCCCTCAAAACCATTATTATCTATATAATTCTAAAGTGGACATATGCAAGAACAAACCTTGCTTAAATAGATAGGACATAGTGACTTATTGTCACTCTTAACGATTGTTCATAAATAAGGGGTTATTAATATATAAAAAATATCATTATTTAAATATTATTAGGACCCCTAACAATGTCCAAATTTTTAGCTCCTCTCTCTCTCTCTCTCTCTCTCCTCTCTCTCTCTCTCCTCTCTCTCTCTCTCTCTCTCTCTCTCTCTCTCTCTCTCTCTCTCTCTCTCTCTCTCTCTCTTTGCCATACCATTCACATTAAATTTTCCTTCCTAAGCTTGTGAAAGTAGCAATGGAGGGAAAAGAGTGCTTCTCTCTCTCTCTCTCTCTCTCTCTCTCTCTCTCTCTCTATCTCTCTCTCTCTCTCTCTCTCTCTCTCTCTCTCTCTCTCTCTCTCTCTCTCTCTCTCTCTCTCTCTCCTCTCTCTCTCTCTCTCTCTCTCTCTCTCCTCTCTCTCTCTCTCTCTCTCTCTCTCTCTGTGCCATACCATTCACTTTAAATTTTCCTTCCTGAGCTTGTGAAAGTAGCAATGGAGGAAAAGGAGTGATTGATTCAATTGTTTGAATTGAAACTTGTTCCAAAGATGTAAAAGGATCTGAGGTATCTTAAGGGACACTTAAAAACCATTTTCAACTAAAATTTGATCTTTTAAGGATATACAAATGCCCAAAAGTGCTTGTAAAGTGTCATTTTGCTTAGTTTAGGCATTGAAATGTAGATGTTGTCAGTCTATGACTATACCTAAACATTATCCAACCCAATTCTAACATATGGTATGTTTTTGAATATTTTTTAAATGTCTTCTGCTTGGAATGGTATGTGCAACTCCTCCGAATAGGCTAAAAGGTGGCCAAAATGTCATTTTTGCATGATAAAACATATTAAAAGGTAAATGAATGATAATATGACTTTACTAACATCTAAATAAACTTTTATAGTGAATTTAAAACATACCAAAACCTTTGACCATGTGTTATAACATCAAGACCTTGTAATTGACCCATAGGATTGGATTGTTGAGGTATGTTCACATTATTAATTTGTAATAACATTATTATTGTTAGTTACAATAATACATTAATAGATTTTTTAATACTTTATGGGGTTAATTATATATAGGTTTTTAGTTACTCAAATATATTATTAGTCACAATATATTCACATATAGTGGGTTTTTAGTTGGGAGGTTTGTTTGTGAAAGATTTACATAGATTGTGATGGAGATATGATCTCCCAAATTATAGGAAAACTCTTTCCTATATAAAATTTGTAGTATCTCATATGATTTATTATGAGAGTGAATGAAATTATAGTTTTGGTGTATTAAATATTTTCTCAATCTCTATGTTTGGCTCTTTTAATATATTCAGCTCTGAACTAGTTCTATTATCTGTTATTAGAGCAATGGGAATCCTAAGGATGATAAGGGGTAGTAACATTGTGATTCACCTCTAAAAATGAGAAAATATTATTATTGATGAGATTATGTGCATATTTAAAATCTATTTAGTTATACCTATGTGTATTTAGGCTAGTAGACTCTCAACAAGCTATATATCTTTTTTTGTTCTTCATCTTTGTGATAGGGTTCACATTGATCGATTTTTCAATTCAAAGCATTCATATTAACATCTTCTTGTTCTAGTTTTGTAATGGTGAATACAACCAAGGAAAATATGATTCATTTCCTTCACAGCATCCACCTTGGTGTCTATCACAAAGAATGTGTATTGCTTTGACATTCTATTTTGACATCAAAGAACCCTCATTATATACATTTATGATCCAATCTCCTTGATATATGCTCATATAGTAGTGGTAGAATCTAAAACAATGATAGCTTAACATTCTATCTCTTGGATAAATTTCATCTAACATCTTGCTATGTGACAACACCATGACTAACCTATAAACTATGCATTTATAACGGATAAAATGGAAATTATATTCTTAGTTTTTTGGCTCCAAATTTTAAATTAATTTTCCATTGTATTGAATTTTTTGCATCATCATATCCATATGGTTCCATTGTGTATCCTTTGATGATGTTTTTTTATCACATTTATGTATGAAACTATCATATTTTCTTTGTATTATGCACCAGATCTATTCTTGTTGTGCTCTAATCATCTTTCTACATTATCAACCTATGTAATGACAAAACAAGAATGATTCTATTCTCTCAAATCCAATCTAATTAATCTACATAATTTTATTGGCATCTTCAGGTCAAGTCAGATTTTAGAAGGTTATCTTATTTTTTTTTGTATTCTTTTTAGTTTAAAATTATTGTTCTATGTGTTGAAATATTATTTTAGATTCAGTCCAAATATCATTACTTAATGTCATTTTAAATTGTTTCATTTTGGGTAAAAATGGATATTATGGTTTTGAGTATTTTATTTGGTCCATATGTCATTAAAAACAAAGTTGAAAATAGTTTGAGTTATTTTGTAATATATGTTGATTTTGTCAAAAACTCAAAAGTCATCTTTAAAAAAGAGTTAGATTAGGTCTATATATTTGGAAAATCAAGTTTCTTTTATGGTCCACAATTATTATTGTAAAATAGGTTTTAATCTATTTTATTTGTCTAAGTCAAATCATTTATTTAATATTGTCAAAATGTCAAAAAATAAGTCAAAGTGTCAAAAATAAAAATTTATTTATAAAGGATGCACTATAGCTTGTATGCGACATCCTAAGTCAAATGTTGAATGTGTCAGTGTTGTAGGAGGGACCCTAATCCATTCAAAACAATATGCAATTTAGTTTCATGACTTCATCAGCTGAGTAAGTAGCTTATTCAACTAGAGGAAGGAGGAAATGAAGGGTGGAGGTTTCATAGCCTCTCATTATCCACTAGCAACAGGGCCACTTTCTACTTTAGTGGCATTTTTTTCTTTTTAGTTGTGTGTTATTTTTAGCATGGTGTGGTTTAAAATAAGAATATATTTAATATGCTTATTCATATTTGTCATCAGTGAACTATAGATTTTTATGTAACTTCTCTAAAATGTGATAATGATGAGAGATAGAAACTATACTCCACATTGTGATGTGGTTTATGGTAAGCCACTTGTAAAACCATTATTTTTGGTTGGTTAGCCATGTGTAAAACCATCAAGCATTACTGTTAGTTGTTGGTTATCCATGTGTAAAACTATCAGGTATTATTTTTTGTGGTTGGTTATCCATCTATAAAACCATTAGGTATTATTATGTGGTTTATGGTAAACCACTTGTAAAACCATCATTGTTGGTTGTTGGTCATCCATTTGTAAAACTATCATGTAAATTTTGTGATTGTCCTATAAAAATCACTAAATCATGAGTACATGTGCAGATATGGGAGAGTTATTTTCCACATGTTCACATTGAGGGGGTGTAGATAGGATTAATAATGTTCATAATGGGGTGAATGTTGAGGTATGTTCACATTATTAATTTTTAATAATATTATTATTATTAGTTACAATAATGAGTTAATATATTTGTTAATAGTTATAGGGTTAATTGTATATAGATTTTTAGTTACTCGAATATATTATTAGTCACAATATATTCATATATAGTGGGTTGTTAGGTGTAAGTTTATTTGTGAGAGATTTATGGAGATTGTGGTGGAGATATGATCTTCCTAATTATCGGAAATACTTTTCCTATATAAACTTTGTAATATCGTGTATGAATTATTATGGGAATGAATGAAATTATAGTTTGGTGTATTAAATATTTTCTTTGTCTCTATGTTTATCTCTTTTAATATATTAAAATATGAACCAGTTCTATTATAGACAAGTGAACATAAAACCAAACTTTAGAGAATGTTGGACAAGGACAAATATTACCATATGGAAATATTTAAAACCATGACAAGACTATGACAAGTTTTTGATAACCCTATGAAGTTTCAACATATAAGGTATGACTAACTTGAGATCAAAATTTGGTCAACAAGGCATGTTTTCAAAACCAAAAAATATTCTTTATATATTTTGGATGGTTGTAGAATAAACATACATGATGAGTCATTCCCATGTAAACAACCTATCTACCAGTTGGAAGCCCATGGTGGAGACTAAACTAGAGGAAGAGGAATTTTTTTGACTCAATAATGGTATCCCATACATGTTCAAACATTATCTTCAAAGCCACTTTTTGTAATTTTCTTTCCACTTAGAATTGAAAGAATCAGCTTGAAGATGTTGAGAGAGAAGAGTTGATAACCTAATTGAGTTTTATACCAAATGAATTGTGACTCAATAGACCACTTTTGATAAATCTGCATTATGGAGGGATATTAAACTCAAATATTATGAATATATACACCTTAGGTATAAATTTTTGAATTGAAAACATATATTCTTAATCACTATCCTAAACATTATAATGATTTCTTAAAGTTTTTCAAGGCACCTAGTCCCTTGTTTTATCATGAAAAAGATCATAAATGACCATGATTCCTTTTTAAAATAACCAAATAATATTTATCCAAAGTACCAAAGTAAAGGTAACCTCAAGAAAGTTAAGAATGGGAGAGCACCACAAAGAGTGGAATTTAATGGAGATATTAGTCTTGAAACTATGTCCCTTCTAATGTAGGTGTCTCTTCAGAATATTCAAACACTATTGTCAAATAACTTGTCAATAATGATGATATGGATCTATGTGATGAGGAATATAGAAGAATTAAAACTTTTGAAGATCCAATTACCTTAGGTATGACTTATGTGATATAAATTATAAGCATTATTTTTCATTCTTCATCCCCTTCCAAGGTGTGGATGATCCATTCAACACATAAAATATAGCCTTGGAATTTTATATCATATGGAAAAAGACCTCTAAGTCCTTTTGATTTGAAATATATTTACAAAACAACTTGGTATCCTTTGGTTCATTTTGAGTTGGACCAAAAAAATTCCCTTAAAATTATCTCAAGTTTGGCATAAGTAGCTTTGAAAGGAACCCAACAAGAAGAATAATAAACATGAGTAGTAGCTAAAACCATAGATTACACATTTGAACCTTTCGTACCAAATATATGTGTTTATAAATATATAATATAACCTTTTTCTTTATCCTTTGAACCACATATACCTATAGATCTAAGGGAGTAACTTAAAAATTAAATGTATGCCCAAAAACTTAAATTATTCACCTAGCTAAATTTAAATCCACCTATACTAAATAATCTAGTTAGGTAATGGAGACATATATCACCTATATAATTAAGTCTTCTTCCATTTAATTGAATAGACACAATCTAAATAAAAAAATCCTAGGCATTTTGTGGCACTAGCAATAGAGGTTTATAACCACATAAATAAACATTTAATGCAAAAATAATGCACTTGTGACTATCTCATTTTACACCTTTAGTTCATGTCCAATTTTATGGATCTAATCCATAATTCATATATTTATATGGATATGATTTATATCTTCAACATTTATAATAGATAATATTTCCTAATCTTCATTTTATATATCCTAAGCTTATCCTCAGGCCTATTCACATTCCTAACTTCACTACCTTTGATCCCTTGATAAGGATACATGTTTAGGACTATCTCATCTATTGGTATCATCTAAATCTATTTTGTTAAATCCTCCCTTAAAATAATAGTTAATTTCTCAAATTCAAAATCACTTAATGGGTTATCCTACACATTTTGTAAGCCTCATCTAAGGAACTTCCCAAAAGATCACTATAAATCCACAATTCAAACCATTTTTTAGACAAGAGGCTCACACATGGGAAATAGCTATAAAATTTAAATATACATTGATCAAAATGAACCTATTATTCCCAATTTAGAGTCTATACAACTCTAATAGCCCTAAACTAAGTCTACATATACCTCAAAGGTCACAAGTCATGGTTGATACAATTAATTACACCAAGATTGCATCAACATTTAGCATCATTCTAGTATTTCACACACACCACCATAACATGGTAAAACTACATGGATTTTGATCCATCCTCATAATATTGGTATGTAAACAATATTCAACAAAGGGGGTGTTGAGGTCAAGCACAACTTCAACCATTAACCACTATTTTCTATTTTTCCCATTTGTTCATCACTTTTTATCAAGCTATGGTATCAATTGAATAATAAGGTACATAGTGGCTTCTAAAATGGACCACACATCACAAAATACATACACATGACCAATAAGCAACATTACGTAGACTTAAATGTACACATAGTGGAAAAATCTTACTAGACACCAATGTTCCCTATAAAATACATTATAGGTTGTCCTTGTTTGATTAATGTGGCCTCATCTAGAGATTAAATTAATCCATGTTATTAATTCATATTCATCACACATAATCACATAGTCAAATACAATCTATGTTTTAGTCCTATATCATAAGATTTTTAGCTAAGTAATTCTTTTTTAGTACTTTC
Organism: Torreya grandis; assembly: GCA_037957365.1. Taxonomy (NCBI): domain Eukaryota; kingdom Viridiplantae; phylum Streptophyta; class Pinopsida; order Cupressales; family Taxaceae; genus Torreya; species Torreya grandis. The sequence continues at coordinate 109,600 of JARHVA010003183.1, forward strand.
CATTTTTTAGCATATTCATATATTTAGCAAGTTACAAAACATTTTGTAACATGTACTACATATTTTTTGCATTATTATTTTACATATTAGTTTATCTAATTATTATTAAAACCCTCTTATTTATAATTTTGATAAAACATGTTGGTGAACCCATTTATTATTGAACATTAATATATCCTAGATTCCCTTCGGGTTTCTTTCTATTTTGTAATTTTTATTAGGGTTTCATAATTTTGATTTTATAATTTCCCTACTCATCATGATCATAATGACTGGATATTTATATTATTTCTTAGTTCAAATTTTCTTGGTTCTATTTGTAAGTTTCTTACCTCTAACATGTAAAATATTTCACTTGTATATAATCCAATGTATATATGATTTAATGAAAAAAATAAAAACATATATCAATCAAGAGATTTAAATGAATAATTTTATGATGCTTATTGTTGTATGGCTTAGTTTGGTCTACTAAATGTTACTACTAGACATCATAAGGCTCAGATGGTTCCTTGTGTTCATATTGCCTCTAAACCTCACAACTATCATAGCTCATATGCCACCTTTATTATTCACCATAGGATTATAATAGATCCCATGGTTTGTGTTATTTTTATTATATGAGGTCGAGTACATCATCAAGATAGAAAGGAAGAATAAACTCAAGTAATTCCTCCCTATCCCTAATCCAATCCAATAGGACCAGTTAATCAGTATAAGGGATATGTTATTATTGAACAGTTAAGGAACACACCATCTAATATTTAAATTTTGGAATTACCTCAAAAATATACTATTTTCAAGGGTATTTTGTAGCAAGAATTGAACCATACATGTATGCCTTATGATATAAAGCCTTTTTAATTATTTTTTATTGTGAATACTTTGAAGGATATTGAATGTGTCATATATTTTGGAAATGAATATTTTCCTAAATAGTCTACTATTTATTGAAATCTTTCTTTGTTCATACAAGTTCAAATAAAAAGTGTCTTGATTGATAATTGTTCAGTTTTGAATATTTTCAATCTTAAATTCTTTCAGACATTAGGCATTAATATTGATTCACTTCCAAAGACATATAACAAAGGCTTTGATTATGTGCCTTGATAAGATTTGGGTGCTATCACTTTAGATATCAAGGTACGACTTAAAACGTGTCTATATAGTTTCAAGAAATGTCTAATCATTTACACTAAAATTTACTATTTGGTAGGCCATGAATACATAAAATGCAAGATATGCCTTCCATTTTACATTGATGTGTCAAATTTATGCTTGATGGGTATTTATATAATGTCTTATTGGTAATCAACTATTCAAATATTTCAAGATTAAAAAATATAATCAATCATAGTAAGAGGCACCTAAATATATCATATCTCCACCACTAGAGATCATACCCATAGAAAAATGTATACATATGAGATTGGGGAATCCAGTAAAAGTGATCAAACTTTTCCATCTATAGATATTTCATAACAACAAAATTCATCTAAAAGGGTGGAGCAATAATAACATATACATGAATTACCGCTATTATTCAAATCATAATACTTGAATTTCATATCTATTAAATACATTAATGATGAGTATGATGCTAGCTCTGATGATGATACTAGTGCAATACAAATGAATATTGATGATTACTTAGGTGTTTTACATTTTACACTAGTTGTCTAAGTGAATATAGAGATGATTCAAAATTAATTATTCCAATGAACACAAATAAATAAAAAATAATGACTTCATATGTTGATAAAGGGAAGAATATTTGTTATAATATAACTACTACACAACATACTATTATATTTAGAGTACCATGGACAAACATTTTAATCAAATATAGAATTTATAGAGAAGTAATCATAATACATAGATAAATGCATCACATGTATGAATAAGTCACCATTTATAAATTTGGTAAATAATGTGGAAATCATGGATATATATCCAAATATTAGAATAAAAGATAACAATGTGCACGATAGACCAAATGTGATGTTATATATGTTACTTGATAGGGAATTAATCACTTTGCCAATAGTGAGGCATAAATATAGTATACAATTATCAAATCAAGAGGGAAAAGACTTTTGTCATTTTCAAATAATAATAGGGCATGTTTTTGATACTTGTTTAGCAGTATCACATAAAATTCATAAATATAAGGATAAAAACACTATTTATATTATATACACCATAACTCAACCTACTAGGGTTCAGAATTAGGGTCAAATATGCAATAATAACAAGCATTCAAGAATAAACCCTTAATTCTTTAATATTTTATTTATAATTAATATAGACAACATCACATATGATCTATCATGAACATTGTTATCTTTTATTCTAATATTTGGATCTATATAATTCCATAAAATTCAAAAATTAGGACCTATACATGATATATGTAGTTCATTTACATTAGTTAATTTGTGTTTGATATATGTAGTATTTATCTATATATAATTGTATATAAAAAAAATGATTCACAAGTGTACTTGAGTGTGTTTTATAGCATACATGCCATTCTAGATGTAGTTGTAGGTGTTGATATTGTCGTAGACCTAGAAATTGTACATAGACAAAACTGATCTATTCTAGATGGTAACACACTTTGATCTATTCCATTTTCATTATACTTTTCACAATGAACACATGCTCTAATTTTTTAGATTCAAAAAAGTCACATGCCTTACACAATTTTTTTGTACAACAAAAAATTTACTAGGGGAATCCTCATGTACAAGTTTTATTATTCTATGATTATCCATATGTTCATACTTCAGTACATTACATTGTGCACTTATTCTCTCATTTAATTTCACATTTATAGATTATTGGATACTTGAGTTGTTAACTATACTAATTTTAAAAATTACTATGTAGACTAATTACATGTTATTCATGCATGTTTTTTATGTTTGATTTTATGCTTCATGTTTTGTGTGTATTCTCTACTATGGATTGTGGACTTTGAAATTTTATTTGTTTATGTATCTAAGCATATTTCTTGTTTCTATGTGTGTGAGTGATGTTTAAGTATGTCCATTTGTATGTGGCCCCTTTTCCTTCTTGATTTCTTGTGTTCTTTTGTGTGTCTTTATTTATGTATGCAGCATGACCATTATTTTCTTTTTTTCTTAATTTTTGAGTTCATGATGAATATCATGCATATTCCCCAAATTATCGACGCTATGATATAGATCATGCATATTCCTCCCTGATTTTTTAATTTAGTTTCACATACTTGGTATATGATCATTTTTTCACTGCATTCTATTTGCTAGTATCTATCCAGACATGACATTATGTATGCTTGGTTAGCTATGAACCTTATGTTATTGTATTTCACATTATATATATATATATATATATATATATATATATATATATACACTGATGCCATGATATCTAATATTATAGTTTTTACTTATATTTCAAACCTTTTAAATAATATAATTCACATAACTTTATTTTTTTTAGCTAATTTATTGCATAACGCTTCACAACTCAAATCAAAAGAGGGAGTTTATATGGTGGCTTGTCTTAGAGACTAATTTGCAATGACACATTTCCAAGATAGAAAATTGTATAATTTTATCAATTAATCATAATTATCTCTCAAAGTTTATTCAAAAAGTATTTTTAGACAATAATCTTTCATTAATACTAGGGTGTAAGTCAGGCATGTCTAAAAATCATGTTATTATCCTAAAAATAAAAAAAATAATGATTTATAGAATTTCTCAGAATCATAGGAAGTCATAGGAAAATTTTAAATAGATACTCATAATTATTTTTATATGAATACTTAGGTTTATCTCAAATTTTACTCATATTAGGGCATCATGTGTGCCATGTGTTTATAATTTTCACAAGTATTTTGCTTAGAAAGTCACATGAGATTACTCATTTTTGTAATCCATATACACCCAAATATTATATGGGGGCATGTGTGAAGTACATGATCACCTCCTTTCTTCGGTTTTCACCATTTTATTTAGAATTAATGACAACTCATGTCATTTTCTATGTTTTTCACACCAAACTCAAATCATACTATTTTTGCACTAGTTTTTTTCCTAGTTTTACACTAAAAATGAAAATTATTATATATACAATAATTGATTCACCATTTTTTCACTAATTTTACACCAAAAGTATTTATATTAATACATAAAAGTATTCCAAGCTACTTTGGGTATACAATGATGTTGTCAAGCACACCTTGAGTTTTTAAGCACACTCTATTTACAATAAGGATTAGGGCATACACAATCTAATACAAATGTCTTAATGCATAAAATATCCAAGGTGGCTACCCTATACAATCACCAATTTTTCATTATAAACAAAACTATTCACGTACCCAATTAGGTGTATTTGTTACTTTTTTTAATCTTTAAGTTTATTATCTTTACTTTCAGATTTTCATTTTAAGGAATGATTTATACGTGTTTCATTACAGGGTTAACATGAAGCATGGTTCAGTGTGTGGCCTACATTCAAGGTTTTTATTCATAGGTAATTTGAGGTGTAACTCTTTTCCTTTTATTCTAGTACTTTCACTTTTATGCATTAATAGAATAAAAAGGATAAAATTTAGAGTCATAAATTAAAATTTAATAATAAAATAGCGCACTTGCTACCATCTCCTTTCACACACTTAGCTCATGCCAAATTTCATGGCTCTAAGTCACTATTCCTCTATCTCTATGTGGATATCTCTACCTTCAGCAATTTTGATACATAATACTTCATAATCTTCACTCCAAACAATGAAATCTCATCCTTAGGTTGATTCAAACTTCTAGTTTAGTTGTCTTTACTCATAAGACAAGTCCACACCTTCATGAATATCTTTCCCATTGGTAGCATATGAATCCACTAACCGAATCCTCCCACTAAATAACAACTAATTTATCAAATTGAAAATCACTTAAAAAGTCATATTTTGTAAACCCCATCTAATGAATTTCCCAAAATATCACTATAAATTCACATTTAAAATCATTTTACACACAATAGGCTCACACATGTAAAAACACTAGAAAAATTATCTTCAAATTGATGAAAAGGCACCTAATCTTCTCAATTCAAAGCCCATACAAACCTAGTAGCCCTACGCTAAGCATGTATATGTAGACATATAATTCTTATCACTAAATATTAAAATTACAAATCTAAATGACATCTACAACAATGCACAATTTGGACCAAAATCACTAAAATATTCTAATTTATTTGCACACATCACGTGTAGGTGCCAATTTGTACTCATGTATCCCTGAATGAGGCAATGAATTTTATACAATCATTATCTTCTTATAATTCACTCCACATTAAGTTTGTGATTAAGTAATTTTTTTTTCTATAACATTTAAATGCTTTAATTGTTTGCACATGTCACGTGCAATTGTCATTTTGTGCCTATATGTTCTTGAATAGGGAAATGCACCATTCACAAATGTTATCATCCTATAATTCAATTCTAGTTAAATTACAACCAAGTAAATTGACATTTTCAACCATTTTGATTAAACACATGACCAATTTCTAAAAATTGAAAAATGCTAAGTAAACTCATTAAGCAAATCAAATCATATTAAGATCTCAAGTGGAAAATACATGAAAATGTATTGAATATCTATTATTTTAAATTCATAATTCAAAATATCTGGGCCATGACATCACCCATGACATGATCAAAAGGGTGTCAAGAACCAATCATTAATGGAGTTAAATATTAGGTTTAAGACCACCCATGCCTTATTAATGCTCCTTTGTTCCAAAATATTAATTGCTTTGTCCTCCAAAATTGAATTAATCCTTGGCCACACATCTTTATCTCAAGATGGCATGTCATGGTTGATTATCAACATTTTTGGAAAAATATAAATACATGAGCTGTCATAGACCAATAACCAAACTATTTAGTGTAAACAACCTATGCAAAAATATTACTAGAAGAGCTTCACCAATTTCTCTAAATTGAATAATCAAGAAGCCAAAGCCATTGGTGATAGAAGAGATGATGGAGACACTTGCCCAACCTCATTGATAAAGACTTGGATCACCAAATTTGGGCATAACAGATTTATGGACCATCTTTGAAGGAGGGCCACTATGGGAGGGTATTGTTTGTTTTGCATTTATAATTAGTTTCTTGATTTCATCAACACTACCCCTCAAGGGAGTGGGCTTAGCATGTTAGGTTCTCTATGATTATTAATGGTTTTACTTACTAATGGATGAAATAACCTAATTTGTAATTTTGCTCTACATTTTGGATGCCCAATGGGACTGTGCATCTCAAATACCCCTTTGGGAGACATTTTATCCTTTTAATTATGCAGTCAAACCATCTTTTGATATTGTTTTGCTCTTTTTCTTATAATTTTCATGTTTTCTATCTTCTATACCAAATGGTAAGGTCACCGTATAAATGGTGAGGTTTTCCTGAACATCAATGAAATCATCCTATGGAATAGTGAGGTCACCTTGAGAAACAACGAGGTCATACAACATAAATTGTGAGGTTAATTGTTGTGACTTTTTGTTCATTATTTTTTATTTATAGATCAACAAGATTGACCTACATAATATCAATATTAACCTATGGAATGGTGGGGTTTTCTATTTATGAGTGAGATTGTCTTGAACCAAAATTATAGGTAACTATTGTGTTTTGATCTTAATTAAAAATGATGAACTCATTTTGCTAATCAATAGGGAGACAACACATAGTGTGTTTTTATTTATTTGGAATAGCAAAATCACTATGTGGAATGGTGGGATTTCTCTATGTAATGGAGGTATCTCCCTATGGAATAGTGGGATCACTCTATCAAATAGTGAGGTCACCCTGTGTCAAAATCTAGTGAGTTAAAAATAACAAGCTATAGTTTATTTTTGATATCCTACACCCTTGATTGACTACTAACACTATGTTTTTTAGGATTAAGAAACTTGACTAGTTTAATTTTTAAAACATCAAAGGCAAACTTCATTTCACACATCACTTAATGCTTTAAAATGAACATAAATCTTAGAATAAGTGCTCTTAATAGATTTTACTTTTTTCTTTCTTTTTTTTTCTTTAAAACTGGACTTTGTGTGTATGCTCTCCTCTCATACCCTTTATGGAGTTTGGGTGGTCTAAAAATGCTTCGTTCATTGCATTATCTCTTAGTCTAAATCATAGAAAGAACATCATCTATGATCTCTCGAAGTTCAAATAACTTGGTTTTAGGATCTACAGGGCATGGCTCCTAGTACTAACATGTCAGCTTCTCAACCAAAGCTATGATACCACTTTTTAGGAAACCAAAACATAATCTTAAACATGTGAAAAATCTAATGTGGAAAATAAAAAAAGATACAATAATACACAAGACAGGAGATAATAAATTACGTAAGATATATGTGGAAACCCTGCTAAAATAGCAAAGAAAAAACCAGGGGGCAAAGGTAGCATCCAAAATTCATATTTCATCAGCAACTCTCTCTACAAAAATAACTCCTCTTAGTAACTCCTTTATAGTGGCTGCAAGCACTCAAGTGAACCAAGATTGTAACCAAACCTTATAGGGTCTAACCTCCAATCTATAACATACAACTCCATATAATGCTAACATCTACATAATCCAACGTGAGATCCAAAGCATCAACCTCCATCTCCATGAGTTGAGCTAAAAAGCCTCCAAGATCCAACCATGTGAGCCAAGCTAACATATCCTTTTAAGTTCTAATCTCTAACCTCAAGAATCTCCATGCTTCAACAAACTAGTTGAGCCATGCTCTCATCTAAGACTTATAGGATCTAACCACATAAGCATGAATGATGTATATAACCCAAGAATCTAGGTGAGCTAAGCTTACATGCCTTGAAAGCTCCAAATTTATACCATGATCCAAGAGTGATCCTTCTAAGGATGGAATAAAAATAATAAAGGAGAACATAATGCTTCATAACATTTTATAATGAAAGGGAGAGAGAAAGACAAGGTGGGACAAAAAATTCACCTCATTCCATATGGGGTGAAAAAAGATCATCAACAAATTTGTCTCCATGTGGAAAAGTCTTCAAGAAATATCTTATTATAGAAAATAACATGTAACATCTCCATATGGCTCTAAAACCTGTGCCCCACTTCCACAAGTGAGTCCAAACACTCTATAGTGTTCTTCTTGTCTTAATCTCAAAGGGTCAACAAAGTAAATTCTCTACTTTAGACAAATTCTAAGTTACCCTGTTTCTATCGCTAATTCACTTTCTACATTCAAAAGATGAATAAAGAAACTAAAGAAATGGACAAGGCTAGAAGTACCTAGATAAAGATTGTGCACCATAATCTAGACGTTTGTGGGCACCCCTCTTTGGCTGTGGAGGAATGACACTGCAAAAGAAAAGAAACTTGGACAAGAAAATCTTAGATGGATAGGCAGTGGGTTGCCAAGCGAAAGCTTGTTCCCGAAAGTGTGAAAACTTCCTCAAGGGAGGTCAACCCACTGATAACAGATAGATAGAAGACTAAGGAAATACAGAATGCCAGAATATAGGAGTGATAAACAAATTAGAAATGAAATAAAAGATCAATGATTACCTGAAAGGAGTTGTCGGGCTGATGACAGTCATCGAGGTCGGGAATGTTGCCGGTGTCGGTTGCCTGGTCTGCCAACTTCAGTTATCCTACCAACGTCAGTCGGGGCGATAACTGGCGTCGGTCAGGGCAGTGGCCTGTAGTCGGGTCTGATCAGGTTTCTGGACTGTGGATAGGTCTAGTTTATGAACAGGGTCGAGACAGAGTTCAGGGATGACTTTGAATGGATTGGGGAATGATCTGGTTCTGATTAGGTGCCCTGTATAGGGTCTTTGTTGGGCAGAAAGGATGAGGGAATTGTCCGAGATCACACTGAAAGGATGACAGGGTGAAAGGGAGATGTACAAAGGACAGGGCCTAAGAAGGCTTTTCAGCCTCTCAGGGGGTAGGACAGAGGGAGTGGGAGACAGTAGATACCAAACAACTAAACACTAAAGAAAAGAAAAGAAATGAAATAACAGGCTGTGCTTACCTTTTTAGCTTGCTGAATGAAGAGTGGGAGAGCTGTTGTTGAGACCACAGAAGACTTTACAAGAGGAAATCTCTGCTCAAGAATCCCTGCACCTATTGCTGTTGTTGCACGAGGTCCAGAGGGAGAAGAAACGAATGCCAAAATGCCAAGAGAATTCAGTTTGTGAGCTCAAGGGGACAGGGGCTAGAATGGATGCAGAAAGGAGTCTTGAAGGCTGCCGATGTTGGCCGAAGGGTCGCTGACGTTGGCAGTGGCAGAATGGGGGCAGAGACTAAAAATAGCCTCTGCCCGTTCTTGCACGCCGCCGGGCGAGGGATTGTGGGAAGAACGGTCATGAAGATGCTTAAATGGGCGTAGGAGGAAGATAATGAGAAGATTTGGCATAATAAAGGCTAGGAGGGAGGTGGAGGGATCCAAGGGAGGATCCAAGGTGGCAAGGGTGAGGTGGAAAGGGGGCCACTTAATTGAAATATTTAAGTTATTTTAATCAAATGAGTGGAGGGGGCTAAGGCCAAGGGTTAGGATATGGGTTTGAGGTGGACAAGGGGGGAGAACCAAGGTGCAGACACATTTGTGGTGTCTACATTTGCCTCTTTTTGTCTTGTTGGTTGTTCTTGACGAACTGCAAGACAAAAACAGGAGTTGGTTGCCCCAGGAAAAGAATGAGGTGTTCCCCCCTCAAAGCGATAGTCGAGAGAAGGGAACTGGAGATCGAGTGTCGATTTAACAGAGAGATGGATAGAAGAGTGTGAGCAAAAATGTTGCAATAGTCATGATTGCACGTATGCCACTTCATAGGATGGTCGAGTCAAATTGTCGCATGTCGAGGGTCAAGGAGTGCCAAAATTAAAGTAACCGAGCCCCAGCATTTAGTCGTCTGCTGATCGGGTTACTCAATCTAAGCTGAAGCTCTAAATGGTCATCGTGTTCCAGGTATCCCAGGCTCAGAAAGTGCTTCCAGAAACATGAAAATGCCACAAGTAGTAGGGATCAACTGGCTTATGATCCTATACTTGTGAAGGATCAAAAATAGTCTACGGACAATCCTGCTAACTAGCCGTGAGGTAGCACACACGCAAAAACAACCAAGGCAACATTGGCTTGGAAGTAGTCAAAGGTCAAAGGAGATACGCATGATCTCCAATGGTCATTGGTCAAGTTGATGGATGGACGAAAGGATGTGGCCAAGCTAACCTCAGAAAATGTCATGTGATCTGAGTGCTGCCTACATAGCCCTTGTGTGAAGGGCCTAAGGCCAATGTAGTTCTCCCTAAAAGGGAGGAATGGTCAAAGAAAATGATTGGTATTGGTCAAAGTTGATGGAGTTGGTCGTGATCAAAGTCACAGAAGAGAAGGTTTGTCCATCAAAGAGACGAACAAACGGGGGTGGTCGAGCTAATCTCAGAGGATGTGTTATCTGAGTGCTGCCTACATAGCCTTGGTCATAGGGCCTCAGACCAATGTAGTTCGGACGAATTGAGAAGATTGGTTGATGATTGGATGTGGTCAAGTGTCGAAATGATGAGGGTAAGATGAGGATAAGATGATGCTATAGAAGGTGTATTCTGTAGAATTGGTCGAGAGTCTTTCATCCCTAGCAAGTTTCCATAGTTGTGATGGATGTATGCTAAAAATGAATGGAGGTCTATTTATGCTTCAGCAAGTATTGGTTTATGCTTAACATAAATTGGGTCTGGTCGATAGTTTCCATGTGTATTGGTGTCCATAGAAACTATGTGAAATGGACGAGGATGATGTCTGATGCCATGAGGATGAAAAATAGCTTGGTTTGAGTTGAGTCGACAATTGATGTGGTTAAATGTGACCAAAGTGTAGAGAAAAGGTGAAAGGCGAATCGCTCTTTCATTGACAAGGACCAGAAAGGGAGCATAGATAAGGGTTATTAGAACAAAAGCCCCGTTCATGCATTACGTCGTTGACCAGTGTTGTATTAGAACGGTAATCGAATCACTTTGACATTAAAGTGAGCTCGAGATCCCCTGAGCAGGTGATAGGAGGAGGATAGGGTAACCCAGTTTAAGCGCAAGAATAACCTTGCCCCTTTTTATAAGAGACCCTGAGACAACTACAAGCCAAGTCCATGACTCATTTTTTTTTTTTTTGGTGCAGACTGATCGATGCGGGAAGTCTACATAGAGATGTCATTTGATTTATGGTCATGTTGCGAAGCTGATCAATGCGGGAAGCTTCTAAGAAAGGTTGTTGTTTGTAGCAAGATTTAGTCATAGCCATCCTTCGAGGGAGTGGTCTATATTTTTGCTTTATATAATGTTTGAATAGCTATCCTTCGAGGGATCAGTTTATTAGCTACAATAATGATAGTACAGTTGTCCTTCGAGGGAGCAGTCTGTCTTTTTGATTTGATTTTGTGACCTTGGATTATGTTTTGACATCTTGATTTTTATTTTTTTTTTTGAGTCATGGACAAGACTGTAGAAGTTGAAGGACACCCTATTATTAGGACAAAGCATCCATGCATAAAGGGGAATAGGGTTGAAAGGAATGAGGATTAAGAGGACGAGGATTGCTCAAGGGACGAGCTCAAGTTACGTGTCAAGTAGATGAGCACTCGACTAACAGAAGAATGGTCGAAGATGCAACGCATTAAGAGGCTCAGGTTCTGGCCGTCCGTCAAGGGAGGATAGACGATAAGTCCCTGACCCATACTTGTGCGTGATGATAAAAGGTCCAAGCCAATTGGGGGTGAATTTGCCTCGTTTACTTTGCTCCATATTGGTCACGTGCTGATTCTCTTTGAGGACGAGGTCTCCGATGTTGAAATCTCGTTCTCGCAGATTTTTGTCATAGGCTCGCTTTATGTGACTTTGATAGACATGGAGATGATTGAGGGCAGCAAGACGGCGCTCGTCAAGTAACTCAAGTTGAGCTAAGCAATCTTGACAAAAGTCGTTGTTGGAAGGAATGTCATGCAGGGAGATGCGGAGAGATGAGATTTGTACTTCGAGAGGTAAGACAGCCTCCATTCCATACACGAGGGAGAAAGGAGTAGCACCCGTAGAGGTTCGGATGCTAGTGCGGTAGGCCCACAAAGTGAAGGGAATATGAATGTGCCAATCCCTTCCTGTGTCGTTGACCACCTTCATGAAAATTTTAGTCAAAATTTTGTTGGAAGCCTCAGCCTGCCCATTTGCTTGTGGGTAGTAAGGCGAAGAAAAGCTGAGTTTGATGCCAAATGAGTCTCATAGTTTTTGGACAGTCTTGTTTTTGAAGGACTTGCCGTTGTCGGTGATGATTTTGTGAGGGACACCGAAACGACAGATGATGTGGCTGCTGATGAAGTCGACAATTTTGTCGGCTTTTGTGGAGACAAGAGGAATGGCTTCCACCCACTTGGTGAAATACTCAATGGTAGTGATGATGGACTGATGACGAAGAGACGAGTGAGGGTTAATCTCACCGATGAGATCTAAGCCCCACTGAGAGAAAGGCCATAAATCTTGAGCGACTTGTAAGGCGTGGCTGGGGAGATGAAGCAGGTTAGAGTGTTGTTGGCACTTGATGCAATGCCGAACATAGTCGCTACAGTCTTGATGAAGGGTGGGCCAATAATAACCCAGGCGAAGGATGAGCTTGGCAACCGAGATCCCACTAAAGTGTCTGCCACAAATCCCGTCGTGGACTTGTTTTATGGCTTGAGAAGCTTCAGTGGAGTTTAGACAACAAAGAAGGAGGCCATCGAAGCCTTGCTTATAGAGAAGACCCCCTAGCATGGTATAGTGAGTTGTACGCTTGATGAAATCTCACCGTGCATTGCTAGAGAGGTTGGGAGGAGTGATAGAAAGAGACAAGTAGTCCACTAGTTGCTTATACCAGTCATCTTGTGGGCTAGAATTGACAGTGTTGATATGGTCGATGTGAGGGGAGATGTATGAAGGCAAGGGTACATAATGCACTGTGACAAAAAGTCGAGATGACGATGATGAAGACGGGATATGTGAAGCAAGAGAAGCCATGGTGTCAGCAAACTTGTTCATAGAGCGTGGAATAGTCTGCAAGAGATAATGGTCGAAAGATGCCAAAAGAAGGTCAACACAATTTTTATACCTCTGCAAAACTTCATTTTTATAGAGGTATGAACCGTTAACTTGATTGACGATGAGCTGCGGGTTGCTGAAGATGTTGATAGACTTGATGTGGAGGGAAAGGACAGTCTGAAGTCCCAAAATTAAGGCCTCGTATTCGACCATATTATTGGTACAATCAAAGTCAAGCTTGAAAGATAGAGGCATGGGCTCCCCTTCGAGTGGGATGAGGACGACCCCTGCACCCCCATCGAGTTGACATTTGGAGCCGTCAAAAAACATGGTCATTTGGTAGACGGTGTCATTGGTGGAAAGTGTGGCGATAGATTCATCAGGGAACTCACACTGTGAAGGCTGGTTGTCGGGAAGAGGGGCACTGCCAGTTGGTCAGCGATGGTTTGCCCCTTGATAGATTTTTGTTGGATGAATTTGAGGTCAAACTCAGCGAGCAACATGAGCCACCGAGCCATACGTTGATTCTGATATGGCTTGGAGTGCATATACTTGAGAGGGTCGGTGTGAGTGACGACAAAGGTTTTGTGATTGAGAAGATAGTGGCAGAGCTTGGTAGCGGAAAAGACTAATGCCAAACAGAGTTTCTCGATATGAGTATACCGAGTTTCATAGTCGACTAGTGTTTGGCTGATGTAGTAAATCGCTTGCTCACGATGATGCTCATCTCGGTGAGCGATCATGGCACCTAACGAATGGTTGGTGGCAAAGATATAAAGGTAGAAGGGTTGGTCGTCTTTAGGTGGAATGAGGACTGGTGGAGAGACCAAATAGCTTTTGAGGGCTTCAAAAGCCTCTTGACAGTCCTCATCCCATTTAAAGGAGACGTCCTTCTTAAGGAGATGATGAAAAGGTTGGCAGCGGTCTGAAAGCTGCGAGATGAAACGGTGGATGGACTGGAGCTTCCCTTGTAGACTGCGAAGCTGCTTGAGATTGGTTGGGGGTGGCATTTCGAGGATAGCGCGGATCTTGGCAGGATCTATCTCGATGCCACGGAAGGAAATGATGAAGCTGAGAAGCCTGCCTGAGAGGACCCCAAAGACACATTTCTTGGGGTTAAGGCAAACATTGTATTGAAGAAGGTGAGAGAAGATGATTTTGAGAATGGTCAAGTGGTCGCGGCGAAGCTTGGACTTGTTGAGAAGGTCGTCCACATAGTCCTCCATGATTTTGTGGAGGAGATCATGGAAAATGTAGGTCATGGCGCACTGATATGTGGCACCAGCATTTTTCAAACTGAAAGGCATGACTCGATAGCTGAAAGTCCCCCATGGGGTGATAAAGGTAGTCTTGTGCTGATCTTTTGGTGCGATCAGGATTTGATTGTATCCTGAAAAACCGTCCATGAGAGATAACATCTCATGGCCGACCATGAGATCAACAAGCTGGTCAATGTTAGGAAGAGGAAAGTCATCTTTGGGATAGGCTAGGTTAAGGTCACGATAGTCTGTGTAGATCTGAATCCCCCCAGTTGCTTTAGTAACTGGGACGATGTTAGAGACCTACTATGGATAATTGATGGGCTGGATGAAGGAGACAGAAAGAAGGCACTGAAGCTCCTCTTTGACAAGGAGCGCAACACAAGGATGCATCTTTCGAAGCTTTTGCCTAACAGGCTTAGCCTCTGGTTTGGTGACAATGTTATGGGTAGCAATGGTGGGGTCGATGCCAGGCATGTCGCTGTAAGTCCAGGCAAAGGCCTTTCTATGGTTGGAAAGGAACTAGGTATAGTCAAGCTGCTCCTGAGCGTCTAAAGATTGGCCAATCTTTAAGATGTGAGGAACATCGGAAGAAGGGAGGTTGATGTCAATGGTTGATTCATTTAACATAACCTGGGTCTCAGAAGGGAGGGAACGCTGGATGAAAGAGTCATCGGCACCCATGTAGGAAAGGATGGCATCATCGTCAACGCAGTGGATAGTGTGAATGGTTGCCGACTCATCCTCTATCATGTTAGGAAAGATGAGAGGGAGAGATCTGGACACCCCATTGAGCTGATAGGTCAGGGGTTCCAGGCGGATGGTGTTTATGGAAAAAAAACTAGGAGGGATGGAAACCACCGACTCCGTAGGTGACGAAGGAGAAATGGGTGGGTTTGGAGGAGATTGGTCAATTGTTGGCTCAGGACAAAGGTCGGAAGGAGCCTGAGTGGGGTCATGATATCCCAGGCCATACCATTTTCTTGGCATCGTCATCATTGAGCGGCTCGATGGGCTGATGGGAGCCCTGCTCATAACGTCCAAAACCAAAACCCTTCCATGCACACCTGTAAAGGTAAGTGTGTGTGAAGGTGGGGTTGCCAAGAAATGAGAAATCTGACGTGAAAGGTTGGGGTAAGCTTGATTGAGCCCCCCATAGACAAAGTTGGTTCAGAGGTGAGGAGGACCATAAGGCACGACCATCCCGATCCGATGGTCGTAATGGGGACTAAGATGAAGGCGTCCATACTCTTACAGAGTTTGGAACATGTCTAGGGTCAACAAGTGATACTCCCCAAGTGATAGTCATTGGAAGATGTCTTCCATGGGGTCTTTGGTCAGCGCTTGAAGAGGAGGGGTGAGGGTGACCACCGATTGCGAACTGGTCGAAGCTTCCGCAGATGGAGGCGGTGTCGGAGTTGATGGCTTGATGGGAATGAGGACATCGTTGGGACGGTAAGTTGTGTTGCAAGTCTTGAAGGGTGAAGGGTTAGCGGGAATGGTGTGGACTTACCCGTCATGCTCAAACTTCACACAACGGTGCAGGGTAGAGGGGACACAGGCCATGGCATGGATCCAAGGTCGACCCAGTAGAATATTGTATTGAAACTCTCCTTCGATGATATAGAAGAGCTCCGGGACTGTGCATGGACCAACGCGAATGTGAAGGATGACTGTGCCAATGGTCGTGGCAGTGGTGTCGTTGAAAGAGCGTAAGATCACGTCAGTTTTGGAGATGCAATTCTTGGGAAGAGCCAACTGATCAAAGGCATGGGTAGAGATTATGTTGATGCTAGTGCCGCCATCGATCATAACGCGTTTAATGTGTGTCTGATCAACATAGGCAGTGATGAAGAGGGCGGCCTCCTAATCTTTCGTGTTAGATGCGAGAATCTCAGAATCGCTGAATGTGATAGAGGCGACAGGAGATAAAGAATGGACGAGGGCAGCGAGTGGTTGGGGGTCCTCAGGTTGGACCTCTGCTGCCTGCAAGGCTTGGATGAGGGCTTGACGGTGCTGAGGCGAGGTTTGGATAAGGTCATAAAGAGACATCTTTACAGGTGTCTGGTGAAGCTGCTTCAGCATGGAGTCGTGAATTAGCCCAGAAGAAGAAGACGAAGAAGGCTAGGACGCGCCAAGGATAGAAATTTTAGGCTTGGGTGCAAGAGGTGGCTTGACGAAGGGATAAGTCCAAGGAATGGCAACTTTTTCTTTTGCCTTCTCCTTTTGCGACCTAGTGGTTATATGGATAGCATTGATTTCGAAAATAGGAGGTGAAGAAGGGGTCATGTCTTGCTGGTGAGATGTTGACATGTTTGAAGAGGTTGGATGAGAATGAGCCGAGGTCTGGTCAAGAGTGTCCTCAAGGAAAAGAGTGTCCTTCTCCATATAGCGGCGGATGACGGCCTTGAGGGCACAGCAAGTCTCGGTATCGTGTCCTGGTGTACGATGATATAAGCAAATTTTCGTGTCATCGAACCAGGAGGGCTTGGACCCGAGAGGTTGGAAAGGCTTGATGGGTGGAAGGGTTATGTTGGAAGTCTACAGAAGCCGGCACAATATCAATGAGTATGAGCCCACTAAAGGGTCTATGCTAGTTGATATGCGCGTGGCCGGTGACTTTTGCTTAGGCAAAGTTGGAAGAGGTTTTCGTACCACCTTATGGGTTGATGGTGCGGTGACAGGCAAAGATGGCACTTTCTTGGTGATTGGTACCACCTTTTTGGGAGAGGGACGGCTGGAGGTAGGCAGAGGAAGCAAAGGAGGCAAAGAGTTTTGATTGGAGGCCAGAGTGGGAAGGATTCTAGCCAGGGTCGAAGGATGGGGGCCCAAAATGGATGGCAATGGTGACGGGGAAGGAGGCATTCGCTTCGGCGGTCTGGCAGTCTTCTTTGACTTGGTTGGAAGACTACTACTGGTCAAGGTTTGTTCTAGGTCCACCTTCACTTGCGGGTGAGTGAGGGTGGAGATAGGACGAATGCCAAGTGACTTGATAGGCTTAGACGAGAGGGATGCAGGTTTCGGTTTTGATGGGTTTGGTTGAGGTTTGAGAGTCTAGTCTTTGTCAAGAGTCTGAAGAGATTCTACCTTGGGAAGATTAGCAGCATGTGATGAGAGGGCATGGGTATGTTGAAGGGCTTTAAGACACTCCCACAACACTTGAGGTGTCACTTTCCTTGGAGGGAGAAGTTTGATTTTCTCCACTAATCGGGAAAATGGCTGAGAAGAAGATGTTGATGGTTGCGGGGTTGAAGATGAGATGGGTATAGCAGTCTTAGAGGCATGGTATGGTGAAGACAAGACAGATTTAGATGGAGACGAAGGGGAGACAGGTTCTTCCCTGGGTGGAGAAGAATCCAGAAAGTGAGGCTCCTCAAGCGGGTAAAGGGCAGGGATGATGGTGCCCTCCACTTGCAGTTGAGGAGTAAGAAGGGTCGGGTCCTCCATAGGCAGCAGAAATGAGGATGGCGAGACCGGTGGTGCTGGTAAAGCCAAGGCATCCTCCAAGATGAGAGAGGTCGATGGAGAACTAGCCAGGGAAAGAGGTTCGTCCACATGTGATGGACTGATTGATGGACTAACCTCTTGAGGTTGATTGGGGATGAAAGGCGAGACCGTATTGACTGTTTGAATGTTGTGTTCATGATTATCGTCAATTAAGGTCCGGACATTGTTTTGGGTTGGCGGATGATTAGGGAATGGCTGTTTGAAAATGTCAATGGCCTGATTAGGGGGTGCATTGGGATTATCTAAGATGAGGTCCCCATTTTCAAGCATGTCTTGGATTATGTTCTTAAAAGTTTTGCAGTTTTCCATGTCATGTCCCTTAACACAGTGGAAGCTGCAGAAGTCTTGTTCCCTATACCATGCAGGGATGGCGTGTGAGGGATCAAATTATGGAGGAGGTCGGGCTTGAGGGAGATTGAGGACCCCCTATTTAACAAGCTTTTCTAGCACAGACGCGTATGATTCTCCGAGAGGAGTATACCATCATTGTACGTATCTTTGCTAGAATTGGCGAGTGGCGCTCTGAGATGTGGATGGCTCAGGCTGATTGGTTAAAGAAGATGAAGGTCTAACAACCACAACTTTAGCTGAATCCTTGGATTTAGAATTGGATGATGATGGCTTAGCAGAAGAAGAGTATTGGTCTTAGAGCTGGGATTTTTGCTCCGCAACTTGACTTTATTCTCCTCGATGGCACGCAACTCAAGTTTGCGGTCCATCGTGAAGGCTTCGTCAAAGGTGCGAAAGGTTTGAACCCTCAGGGTGGAAGAAATATGTCTGGCACAGGCTTGGGAGAAGAGTTCAATAAGCTCAGCCTGGGGTAAGGAAAAGGAGAGTTGATTGATGAGGCCTCTCCATCAAGCAACGAAGTCGGCTATGGACTTGTCCTCGAATTGCCGGATAGAATAGAGGTCCATGATCGAGACCTTCTTGGTGATGTTGATGGAGAAGTGATCGAGGAAGATCTGGGCCAATTGTGTGAATGAGAAGAGGGAATGGCTGGGAAGGGAGCTGTACTAGTCAAGCGCAGCACCCGAGAGAGACATAGGAAACGTGCGTAAGAGCAACGCATCGTCATGGGCAATGAGGTAACAGGCATGTCTGAATGCCCGTAAGTGTTGCTATGGGTCTTCCTTGCTTTGAAAGCGAGAAAACTTCAGAAGCTCCCACTGGCTAGGATATGGCCTGATTGGGACAGAGAGATGAATGGGCTCGTTGCAAATCTGCTCGTATGAGAGAGCGTTGCGTGAGCCGGAAATGGAGGTCTCTAGACTGGTCATCTTGTCCATCAGCATTTTGATGATATCTACCTACGAATTGATGGGTGGCACGCCCCCTAAGTTGTAGGGCGCTTGGAAGAGGCTAGGGGAGGCATACGACGTAGTTGGTTGCCCCTGTAAAGGTTCAACGTAGGGATAACTAGTCGTAGGGATAGAAGAAGAGGCTAAAGGTGGTTGGGTAGGAGGCATAACTAGGCCCGATGTTGCCATGAGGGGTTGGATTGTGGTAACGGGGGCCAAGGGATAAGAAGCCACCCTGGTGTTGATAGGGGCCAGGGTAGGCGGAATAGAGACGACAAGGTTTTGAAAAGGAGTGGATAGCGGTTGAGCGGGTTGAGGTTGATAGGGGGCCAAAACCCTGGTAGAAGTGGGCCCAAAGATAGAGGGAGAGGCCACACCTAGAGGATTGGTCAAATTTTGGTCAGTGGTCGAAGCGATGGCTTGAGTGTCCAAGGGTTGAACTACGAATGCCGTCAATACAGCCGTAGTCGCGGCAAGAGAGGTTGGCATTCCGTAGATTGGATTGCCCAAGGAGTCTCGCGTTCGGCTATGCGCGAGATAGTGTTGCAAGGCCTTGACGTTGAGGTCCAAGAATCATTTGAAATCTTGGTCCCCTTCTTGGACAATAGGAGTCTGCGGCGGGGTTAGACGAATAGGAGTTCTTTCGGTCTCCGAGTTGAACTCCATTGTAGGCTTGGTCACGGACGGGGTAGACGGAAGTGGTTGACGGCTAGCGTGGTTGACAAGAGCCTTGGCTTGGCTACAAGTCAAAACCATGCAAGGCAAAGAAGGTTCAGGTTTCAAAAACTATGTTTTTCTGTTTCAGAAAACCAAGATGGAGTTTTTGACAGAGAAGGGACAGGTTTTAGGCTGCTGGTTTTGAAAAAAAAGGATAGTGACAAAGACCGACGTCAGTTGAGAAACCGATGTCGGTAAGAAATATGGCCGACGTCGATCAGATAACCGATGTCGGTAAGAGAGGAAAGCCGACGTCGGTGGCAAAACCGATGCCGGTGACTGTGTTTTCCAGAGAATCAAAAGATTTTAAGATTCTTGGAAAAATAATGAAGAAAGCGTCCTCACTCACTCAAACAAACAGATGAGAAGAGAAGAACTAAGAGAGACAGACAAGCCTAAGCGATAAATCCTAGGAATTAACCTTAGAATCTTGTGGCTTATGCCTTAGATGAATGTTTGGGGAGATTGGCTGTAAGAAGGGTCCTAGACGAGGCAATCTAGAGCTGGTTTCGGGTCTTGTTTTAGGTGCTCAAAAATCTATGTTAGGTCTGGTACGTGGCCTGGTGCTAAGGAGCAAGCTCCCCTCTCTTCACGATTCCAGTGGTTAGCTGGTCTCGCTTAGCCAAGATATACCTCGCCTAGAGTTTATCCTCCACCAGAGAATGGAGTGGGCTTCCCCCTTGGTGATGAAATCCAAGTAGGGTCACCGGGACAGGTAAGGTATCCACTGGGGGATGAAATCCCAGTCGGGCCTTGTCTCAAGTAATTTTTATGTTCGTTTTAGTGCATGTGATTTGGTAGTGTAACATCAAGTGTCTACGATTTATTCAATATGCATTTTACTAATTACTAGGTGAAGTCTAATGCAAGCACAAGCAGATATGCAATGCAGTATGTTTTTAAGCCCAAGTCAAAAATATGAAGTTTGGATGAAGACAAGTTTGAGAAAGGGTTTGAGAGTATGATGTTTAGACTAGTCTAGAAATGCAAGGAAAAAAGATTCGTTTTAGTCCTGCTTATAGTGTCATTTGGAATAGAAGAAAGAGACAAGAAGGAAGGAGCCTAAATGCACCTAAATGAATGAAAAGAAGAGGAACCCAAGGAAGAACCTAAGGTCCCACCGGGCGTGCCAGAATGTTTCTATCGCTAATTCGCTTTCTACATTCAAAAGATGAATAAAGAAACTAAAGAAATGGACAAGGCTAGAAGTGCCTGGATAAAGATTGCACACCGTAATCCAGACATTTGTGGGCACCCCTCTTTGGCTGTGGAGGAATGACACTACAAAAGAAAAGAAACTTGGACAAGAAAATCTTAGATGGATAGGCAGTGGGTTGCCAAGCGAAAGCTTGTTCTCGGAAGTGTGAAAACTTCCTCAAGGGAGGTCAACCCACTGATAACAGACAGATAGAAGACTAAGGAAATATAGAATGCTAGAATATAGGAGTGATAAACAAATTAGAAATGAAAGAAAAGATCAATGATTACCTGAAAGGAGTTGTCGGGTTGATGACAGTCGTCGATGTCGAGAATGTTGCCGGCATCGGTTGCCTAGTCTGCCGACTTCGGTTATCCTGCCAACGTCGATCGGGGCAGTAACCGGCGTCGGTCGGGGCAGTGGCCTGTAGTTGGGTCTGATCGGGTTTCTGGACTGTGGACAGGTCTGGTTTGTGAACAGGGTCGAGATAGAGTTTAGGGATGACTTTGAATGGATTGGGGAATGATCTGGTTCTGATTAGGTGCCCTGTACAGGGTCTTTGTTGGGTAGAAAGGATGAGGGAATTGTCCGGGATCACACTGAAAGGATGACAGGGTGAAAGGGAGATGTACAGAGGATAGGGCCTGAGAAGGCTTTTCAGCCTCTCAGGGGGTAGGACAGAGGGAGTGGGAGACAGTAGATACCAAACAACTGAACACTAAAGAAAAGAAATGAAATGAAATAACAGACTATGCTTACCTTTTTAGCTTGTTGAATGAAGAGTGGGAGAGCTGTTGTTGAGACCACATAAGACTTTGCAAGAGGAAATCTCTGCTCAAGAATCCCTGCACTTGTTGCTGCTATTGCACGAGGTCCAGAGGGAGAAGAAACGAATGCCAAAATGCCAAGAGAATTCAATTTGCGAGCTCAAGGGGCCGGGGGCTGGAATGGATGCAGAAAGGAGTCTTGAAGGCTGCTGACGCCGGCAGGATCGCCGACGTCGGCAGTGGCAGAATGGGGGCAGAGACTAAAAATAGCCTCTGCCCGTTCTTGCACGCCACCAGGCGAGGGATTGTGGGAAGAACGGTCATGAGGATGCTTAAATGGGCACGGGAGGAAGATAATGAGAAGATTTGGCATAATAAAGGCTAGGAGGGAGGTGGAGGGATCCAAGGGAGGATCCAAGGTGGCAAGGGTGAGGTGGAAAGGGGGCCACTTAATTGAAATATTTAAGTTATTTTAATCAAATGAGTGGAGGGGGCTAAGGCCAAGGGTTAGGATATGGGTTTGAGGTGGACAAGGGGGGAGAACCAAGGTGCAGACACATTTTTGGTGTCTACATACCCCATGTGACTTATAATTACACCCCACTCACACATGTGAGGACAATATACAATAATGTTCATCTTGTCTTATTCTTCCATGTGAACACATAAGTCCAAAAGGTATTGTAATCACATTTTGACTTTATCCACACATGGAAATAATGTATCCTTTCATAAATTTAAGCCATACATAACTGTTTGCCTTTTTCACAATATAACAAATCCATGTGACTCACCAAGGACAAAACCCATGTCCTCTAGTGGAGTGTTATGCCCCATACTTATCATCAACCTAATCACATCCTTGAACCCTTCATGGGATATCCTACCACATCATTTACATGCCATATCACCTACATGCCAAATCATCTTCACATTTACATGCCACATCACCAAGATGCCATCTTAGCATGTCACATCACCATGAATAATGACTATGAATAGTGCTTGTGATAGTGACCTATGAATAGTGGCTTCAAATCCTAATAATCTACCACTTGAAGTAATATTCATAGTACTTTATCACACTTGCATCTTTTGGCAACTAGCTACCATCTAGCTGTCATCAATGCCCACTGCTCCTCACACACAATCCTGATAGAATTTTTTTGCAGTACTAAAAATACTCTACCTTGATTAACTTTATCAACATCTACTTTTTCAGCATATTTTTAGCAATCAAGTGACTCCCACTTCACCACATACCCATCCTTATTCATGATTCTAGTATGAACTACTCACAACTCCTAATGCTTGGAAGTTTCCAATCTAGTGCAACCATAACATACATGTGGATTTCTTAATCCCTATGAATACAATACATAGGACATACATGTCTTCTCCTCCTTGTTCTAGGACACTCTAGAGGAAAACTCAAAATATACCATAAGAAGTGGTATACTTTAATTTCTTGATTTCATGTCCACTTTGCATCTCTATCCTTGGTTTTCTCCTTCATCTCATGTTAGTCACCCAACATGACATCTACACATAGTAGTACCCTCTATTAAACCTTGAATCTCCATGAAGTTATTATTGTACCACATTAGCATTTTTATTAGAACCTATAAAATATTCAATTATATAAACCAAACCTCTTTGCCTCATACCACATAACCCTTATTTATTACATCTCATCACAAGATCACCATGTAGGAATGATGCTTTCACATCCAATTGCTCTAATAGTAATAAGTGCACACCACACTCTTGATAATAATTATCAACAAGAGATAAGAACCCATATAATTCAACACCTAACTTTTATATGTAGCAAATTGATACCCACCATGATCAACATGGTACCCATCCATAACTTTTAGGAAGTCATCGCACTACTCAGTGTATCACCACACCTACCAAGTTTTTGAACCTATAGTTAAATTGAATCCTAATCTACTACATGTAAAACTAAATCATGTGTATATTTACTCCATGTATCATTCTACTTAGCTACTCACATCAACTACACAATATCCCTCCTAGTTACTCACTTCTGCTACATTGTAACCATTGAGTACTTCACTTCATGCATCTCTAAGTTTTGGATTGATCCAACATCAGCCTTCTTCCATAGAAATTTAGGTCTCTTTTTATTCTCCATCCATCATAAACCACTTGAATAGGTATAGACTCAAGTTTTTTTTACCTCTTCCTCTACATGTAATTTCATAACATCTCAACTAACACATTATGGTAGTAGGAGCCCATAACTTATACCCCTTCACTAGTTGATAATACAATAAGGTACATGCCTTGTCATCTCCCTCCATATACACCAATGGAGATCAAATTGATCTACCATAAGCTGTATAGCTAATTCTTCATCATGAATACTATTTTGGTGTTGATCCATCTAGTAAAGCTTATTTATCTTCTCCATTCTCCATCTTCCACCAATAGAGAAATATCTACCATGCAAACTTTTTTTATTTCACATCTTGGTCTCTTTGTATATAACTCCCAATTGTACAAAAATATCCAAAAACCATGTCTTTGATACCAATTATTAGGATCTACAGGTTCATGGCTTCTGGAACTAACATGTCAGCTTCTAAACCAAAGCTTTGATACCAAATTTTAGGATCTATAGGGCATGAATCCTAGTACCAACATGTCAAATTCTAAACCAAAAATTTGATACAACTTGTTATAAAACCAAAAAATAATCGTAAACATGTGTAATAATTAATGCAAATTATAAAACAAGATACAATAATACACAAGATAGGAGAGAACACATTACACAAGATATATGTGGAAACCCTGCTAAAATAGTAAGGGAAAAACCATGGGGAAAAGGCAGCAGCTAGACTTTATATTTCATCATTGAATCTCTCGAAAAAAACATCTCCTCTTAGAAAATTCTATATAGTGATTACACACACTCATGTGAACCAATCTTGCAACCAAGCCTTATAGGATCCAGCCTCCAAGTTGAACATGTAACTCCATACAATGCTAACATCCATAACATCCAAGGTGATATCTAAAGCATTAGCCTCTATATCCATGAGATAAACTAACAATACTTCAAGATCCAACTAAGTAAGCTAAGATAATATATCCTTTTAGGATATAACCTCTAACCTCAAGGATCTCCATGATTCAACAAACTAGGTGAGACATGCTCTCATAAATAGAATTAATGATTACAACCAAAGCATCTAGGTGAGATAAAATTCTATGCCTTACAAGATCTAACCTTCTACCATGATCCAAGAATGATCCCTCTAAGGATTGGATAAAAATAATAAAGGAGAACATAATGCTTTATAACATTTTAAAATGATAGAGAGGGAGAGAGAAACACATGGTGGGCCAACAAATTTGCCTCACTCCATGTGGGGTGAATAATGATCATCAAAAATTTTGTCTTCATGTCTAATAGTATTAAAAAAAGATCCTATTCTAGACAGTAACATGTTCCACCTCCATGTGGCTCCAAAACATGCACCCCACTTCCACAAGTGAGTCCAAACACTCAATAGTGTTCTTCTTATCTTCATCTCTAAGGGTCAACAAATTAGATTATCTACTTTAAATAAAATCCTATCAACCCAATGTGATTCTTATAGTTTTTTCCTACTCACACATATGAGGATAATCTATAATAGTGTTCATATTCTCTTCTTCTTCCATGTGACCACACAAGTCTAAAAGGTGTTGTAATCACCTTTTAACTTTTTCCACATATGGTAATCATGGGTCCTTTTATTAATTTGACCCATACATGGCCACTTGTCTTTTACACAACATGAAAAATATATGTGACTCACCAAGGATAAAACCCATGTCCTCTAGTGGAGTGATACACCCTACACTTGTCACATCAACTTGATCACATCTTGAGACCCTTCATGGGCCATCTTACCACATCACCTTCTTACCACATCACTTGAATGAATTATCTTTTGCATTCTAACTCATTTTTACACCCACATGCCACATCACCATGAATAGTGATTATGAATAATTCCCATGAATAGTGACCTATGAATAGTGAATTCACACACTAACACTTGTGTGATCCAAAAAGTGACCTTTAAAGTCCTAGTTTTATTTCTTTTATGCACTTGGCTTGTGGGTAGGATTTCATCACCTCCCCATAAGTTCTTAGGGGATTGTTGACTTGAGATTTCATCTCCTAGCATCATTTGAACCCCACTCCATAGTGGGGAATACAAATTTAGGGTGACTTATTGTCACATTAGTTTTAACAACTAAACTAACTCTGTTAGTATTATTTACCTTGGAACAATGGCCTAATTTGGACATCTCACTACACTAAGCAATATGATGGATGTAGTGATTGTAAAAGGGACAAGACCTTTTTACAACAATCTAATTAGTTTTGATCCAAATTATGTATTATGCCCTAGTGTTAACCACACATATGAGACCATATAGATCAATCAGAGCCTATAGTTTTTAGATGAACCCAATTTATTATGGAGTATTATTGGTGTAGCGTGAGTAACTTGAAGTTTCATGTGACCATATGATTTCTTGAAAGAATATGTGGTCTAATCAACCTTAATTTTTATGTGCATCTAAATTTAATATATTATCAAATTATTTCTTTTCAATAAGGAGTATATCGATGGAATCCAATGGTATAAATCAACCTTTTAAGTTTATAAGATAGGACAAACAATATGGTGTGTTTTTTTTCTTGTTTAATTGCAATAAACTTTTGAGTCAAACTATTTTTGTGTGTGTGCCACGTCAAAAACAAGAACCAAAATACATCCAAAACCAAACACATGTTAGAAACCATCTTTTGAATAACGAGGCATTATGTTGGTCAAATTAATTCAAAGCATTTTGGCCTTATTTAGAAGTGAATCAAACCATTTTTGCTTGTGTCTTCAAAAGGCATCATTATGTTGTCTATTAGGTCTAGCCCATTAGTCACTTGTATATTTAAGGTCCTTTTAGTCTAAATTTGAAAAAATTACCTTTCTAAGTTCTAATGCAAAACATAATTTTTCTAGGATGAAGTCTTACCTACAACTTGGGTTGGGGTAATTCACCATTTGTGCTTGGCTTGAGTAACTTGGGTAGATTTTTTAATTTGGTTTGAAATCCTTTTTCTAGATTCTACTATTCTATTCTTATTTTAACTTATTATATCTTGTGTTCACTCATGCTTTAATTTATTTTACCATTCAAATTTATTTTCTATTTGGCATAGTTGTGTTGCCCATTTGTTTTTTATTTTAGACTTAGGATTTCATGTGTTAGCATACATCCTAAACTTCTTGGATTGCTTGAAACTTATTATATTTTTTCTTATCCTATCCCACCATGGTTGTGCTTAGATATTCATGGTACTAACATACTTCAAACTTAGGATTTATTTTGTTAGCTTGCACCCTAAACTCCAAGGTTATTCTACCTTCTTCTGATTATCAGTTTTGACCAACCAAGGTCGAGTATCCTTAGGACTTATTTCTATTATTATAAGTATTAAATCTAATTCCATTCATTTTAATTCTAGGCCTAAATCCACTTTGTATCTATTTGATATTAAAATCTAAACACCTTTTGATGTTTACAAATTAAAATTAAAAAAACTTCATAAATATAGATAATCATTATCAAACATGCAAAGGTATACTCATAGTGGGGTCTATTGTAGCACCCCATCATGTTTGAGGATATCCCAATCATGGTAGGATTCAATAAAGGTTACTTTTAAAACCAACCTATAGAGGATAAAGACAAATTTCTCCTAAGGTTGATATAATTAGGATCTAGACTTATGCTTGATTTTCTAATGGAACAATTACATACAATTGTTTGAGTAGAGTAGAAACCACTACAGAAACCTCTTATTCATATCACAAAGCCAAACACCACCTCTTCTAGCAAAGGGAAAGACCCACTTGTGGACTCTTCCCTAACTAATCAAGATCTTGTGACCAAAATACAATAAATTAGTCAATAGTATGTTGATCAACTCATCATATACTTAACAGCTTCTTTAGCTATAACTTCAATCGATAATATCAATTTCATGGAGAAATAAAAACCATTAGAAGAAATACAGCAAGACCTATCTAATGCTACATCTTATGCAGGCCTTGTGGCTTCTCCAAAACAAAATAAACCCATAGATACTTCATAGCAAGTTCTTGATATGAATCACACTTTCATTAATAATCATGAGACTCTTGCTTAGTCACAATAACACATTGCCAAAGACCCATCATAGTCATAGGTTAGGTTTATTTTACATAATGTTTTACTTATTTATTCTCAAACATAACAAGTTCCCCTTGAAAACTATCAATGGCAATGCCCTCTGGTAACCAACAACATACAATACAAAACTAATAGATTTTATATAATTCACAACAATAGATTCCTAGGAATTAGTATCAAATATTTAGTAAATGGAAATAAAATCCTTTGAACCAACAACATTATACTTCTTCACATCCAAGGATAAACCAAAATCAAAATTCTAGGCAAAGCATCCATATCCCTAACATGACCGCATAAGGGGGTACATTCCTCACTAACAAAATTACCTTCCACAAATAAATGCACCAAATATGCAAGAGTGGAATTAAATTAAGGAGATGGTCACAAAGCTTTAAATAGATAATCGGATCAAAAAATACAAGTTTAATGAGATATTTCCTTATCTATTCAACTTGGGCATTCTTTAGGTACCTTTTCCACCTCATTTTGAGCCACCAAAATTTGATAAATTTAAAGGGAAAGGTGATCCTAGAGGACATATTCAATCCTTCTTTATGGTATGTCAGTAGGTAGCTTATATCAATGTCTATTTTTCATGTTTGTTTCCAATTAGCTTGGCTAGACAAGCTTTAGATTGGTTCCTAAAACTAATTAAAGGATTAGTGATAAATTTCAATGATTTATTAGAAAAAATTGTTAACCATTTTTATTATAACATTGAGCATTAGTTGACAATGGTTGACTTATTTAAATAAATAAAAAGAGATGGGGGAATCTTTTGGGCATATCTACAATGGTGGAGAGTATTAGCTAGTCACTTTCAATGCAATTTCCCAGATAAATAGCTCGTTGACATTTTTGCATAAAACTTGCACCCCAAGGTGGCTCATAATCTGAGACTCACTTGAGCCAACACATTTGAATAAATTATTGATAAGGGTGTGTAGATTGATAAATCACTTATTAACAAAGGCTCAGTGAAAATATATTCACAATCTCAAACATCCAACTAGACTCAAACACTTGTTTAAGATACTATTACAGAGAAACCTAAAGCTTTTAATAAAAATAAGAACATGGTGGGTAATGGAGTAACTAAATCATGGCATGTGAAAATAATGAAAGCTCTGTTGGCTCAAAATGCACAACCCAATCCACTACCCACTTTGTAGAGTGCTCCTCCATGCAAATTTTTTGATAAATACATACCATTCATCAAGTTAGGGGAACCTATTTAGTTATTATTACATAAGCTAGTTGTATCCAGTTTAACCATATGTCCTATGCTAAAACCATTATTTGAAGATAAATCCAAACTTGATTGGTATTGTGAAGATGATTTCTATAATTTACACCATATTATAGGCCATGTCATTTATCTATGTGTATAATTAAGGCATCTTATTGAAGACCTAATTGAAAGTGGAGAGATTAAAGTAAAACAAGAAACACATAACACCAATCAAGATATAGTAATTTACAAAAACCTATTTCCAAAGCATAACCCAAAATAGAATGGAATAATCAAAACCAAGGATAGGGTCAACATCAGCAAGGATAAGGTTAGAAATAGAATCAACATCTTCATAATCAAGATCATGGTACCCATGTTAATAACCTAGGCTACAATACTATACCATATGATTATAATAACATTATGGGATGTATTTTTGGTAATCATATCACCACATTAAAGTCAAACCCTATGTACCATCTGAAGCTTCTCAATTAAGGTTGTACCAAGCTCAATTATTTCTATTGCACTTTGGTTTCTATGGGTTACTATTTTTGGACCACCACCCAATTATTCTAATTATGATAACTCCATGTCATTTCAAAATTACACAATCACAGCTAGATGCTTGTGAGTTACCCTTTAAATCCCTTTACCTTCTTCCAATACTAAGCCAAATTTAAACCCTTTGTATTCCAATTATAAATCAAACCTTGTACCAATTAAGACCAAACCTTCTCACCCTATTGTTGAAAAAACATATAATATTCATGAATAACTAAGTAAAATGTCTATATAAATTTATATCCTAGATACCTTGCATATGTCAGAATTTCATAGGACTATACTAAATGAATTCCTCAAATATTCCATTATTCCTAAGGACATTAACCCTAGCCAATTCCAAAAACTCATGGGACATCTATCTCCAAGCCAATAACTTACCTTTGATCAATGAGATATGTCTTCCCTTGGTCCTATCCATAATAATCCCTTATATATCAAGGTCATTATAACACATCAAAATATCAAGTGAGTTATTATAGATAATGGTATAGGCTGAATATAGTGTCACTAAAATTGATACAATGGTTGGGATATACTTCCAAAGGCATGCAACCATAAATAATCATGATCAAAGCATACGACAACATTGAAAGAGAGTCTCTTAAGGATCATTTATTTTCTAATAATTATTGGGATTGTAACCAATGATACCTTATGCCATGTCATAGACATAGAATTTCCTTATAATATACTTCTTGATCATCCTTGGATCTATAAAATATGCACTATCCCTTTTACCCTACATCAATGCCTCAAGTTCCCCATTATAGAATTGAGGTCACTATTTATAATGATCCACAACCATACTAATATTTTAAACATTTATAGGATGAATAAAAAAATTATAACTATTGCCTTAGATCTAAATTTGTAGCTAAGAAGAATAAATCCATAGTTTTTGAACCCCCTAAATCTAATTATATCAACCCTAGTGATCTTCCTTCCACTCTGGCTGATCCATTTCTTGCATCCATTGTAAACCATTTTAATGTTGAGGACACAAACATTTACACATATTTTTTGAAAGATTATTTTCATATAGGAAAGTTACCCAAATCTCCTGAGTCCTATGGAAGACCCAAACCATCCAAAATCCCTAATAGGCCCAACATGATTTGGTAGAAGAACATACTTCAAAATAGGTAGGCAATGGTATTTGTACCAAAAACTTCACCAAATTAGGATTGAGAGGCCTTTATTGAATGAGATTGGTTGTATATTGATATAATTTTAATTGATTTTATAATCCTAAATACCTTATCCCTAATTAAATTATGAATAGTTTGGACTATACATGTAGAGACCTAGGGCCACAAGAGCAAGGTATTCTTGAACCTCTATCTACTATCAAATCTACTATGAACCAAGGCCTCATATTTATACCACCTGGGGTTGACCTCCTATCTTTTTAAAGTGATTCCTCTTTCTCAATTGATGAAGAAACTCTAGATATTGACACATAATCCAATTATATCACCTATGATGAGCTATTTGATACCAACCTATTTGATTCCAATTTCATTATGACCATCATAACTCATTACCCACTTACCCTTTATCATCTTAACCTTATTAATTGAGACCATAAAAATTCTATTAAACCTCTAGATGAGTTTTAGAATGAGGAATATATTGTGGAGTATATGGGCCTTAAATATGGATTTCCACATGGTGATCACAAATAAATCTTAGACTTCTCATTGGACCTTATTGCCTACTTTGGAGAGTAGGCAAACTTGCTTGGTCATACAATAGATTAAATACTGAGATCTTTGGTTAAAAACCTCTTTGAGGTGCTTGTTGGTTAGGGAAATAGTAAAGATAAAGACAAGCCCTTAAGTGAAAACCTATTTCATGTGATCTTGGATGGGGAAGTTTGCTCACCTCCACAAGAAATGCAGTGTTCACCAAGTCGAAGCTTTACATCTAGTTCTAGTATTAATTTTGAATAACATAAAGTTTTTGAGGATCTTGCTCTTGACTTTCATAATAAATTTGTTAATTTTCCATTACCAAAATAGGTAGACTGAGATTCATCTTACTATGATGAGCTTTAAGACTCACAACCAATATCTAAAGAAGAGGATCAATATAAAATATTACCTACTATTAAATAAGATGGCTCCATACTCCTTGTAGAGAATACAATTGAGTTAAACCTTGAAACTTATGAAGATCTTAAGATCATCTATATTGATGCAGTCCTTATCAATGAATAACATGATTATGTTGTCACTATTTTGAGGGATTTTATTGATATATTTTCATGGGCTTACTTAGACATGCCAGGTCTAGATCATGTGTTGGTTGTGCATCAAATTGTAGTACTTATTGATTATAAGTCAATCAAGAAAAAATTAAGAAAAATCCCATGAATTTTCATATTAGTGAAAAAGGATCTAGAGAAATTATTGGGAGTTGGCTTTATAAGACCACTGAACTACTCTTAATGGATATCAAATATAGTCCTAGTTAATAAAAAGCCATAGGATATATGCTTATGTACTGATTTTAGATATATCAACAAAGTGTGTCCTAAGGATGATTTAACTTTACCAAACATTGACATGATTATAAATTTAACTATAAGGTACAAGATGTTATCCTTCATGGATGACTTCTCTAGGTATAACTAGATCAAGATAACCCTAGAGGACCAACATAATATTATGTTTACCACACCATGGGGAACATTTTTTTACCAAGTCATGCCTTTTGGCTCGAATAATGTTGGTGCCACTTATCAACATGCCATGATTATCATCTTCCATGAAATGATGCATGATATAGTTTAGGATTATGTTGATGACATCTTATAAAAATAAAGAACCCATTCTAGACACCCTGACATTCTATGAAGAATTTTTAAGAGACTTTGTGAATACAAAGTTTATCTCAATTCTAAGAAGTGCATCTTTGGTGTTACTTAAGGAAAACTAATAGGATTTATTATATCACAAAGAGGGATTTAAGTGGATCCCACTAAATTCAAGGCTATCATGGAAATTCCTCCACCTTCCTATATAAAATAGCTCCAAAATTGCAAGGCAAAATCCAATCTATTCGCAAGTTCATATCACGACTAGTATACAAGTGCCATATTTTTATGCACCTCATAAATAAAGGTGTCATATTTTAGTGGGATATTAAAAGTTAGTAATCATTTGAAAAATGAAAGACATACATGGCCAACCTCCCAATATTGAGACTATCGACACCTGGTTAGCCATTACTTCTTTATATATATGCAATAAAACATGCACTAGGGGCACTATTGGCCCAACATGATGAACAACATAAAGAGCATGTGCTATATTATCTAAGCTAGACACTCGTAAAATATGAGCATAAGTATTCACCTATTGAGAAAGATATTTTGGTAATGGTGTTTACTTCCCAAAAAATACAACACTACATGTTGAACAATAAAACTATTATCATTTATAAAGTGGACCCTCTCAAGTACTTATTGTTTAAATCCAATCTTATAGAATGCATGGATAAATGGGTTATGCTATTGAGTTAATTTGATGTTGAGTACCAAAATAAGAAATCTATTAAGGGGAAATTTATCACATACCAACTTGTTGAAGCTCTTATCATAGATACTCAACCACTTAAATTTGATTTTATAGATGACTCTATCATGATGATAGAGGAAGTAGCTCATGAATCTGAACACTAGAAATTATATTTTGATGGTGCATTCACATCCTATGGATCTATATCTAATATTTTACTAGTTACACCATAAGGGGACCTCATCCCTAAATCATTTCATATTAGCTTCAACTATACCAACAATATGTCTGAATACAAAGCCCTTATTATAGGAATTTGTCTTACAATACAATGGGATGTCCATTAATGGTTTATGGGGACTCTTACTTAATCATTAATCATACTACAAACTAGCATCAAACTAGGGATGAAAATATTATACCCTACAAGCATATTGTGGACAATCTCAAGTCACATTTTAGGTCATTATAATTTGAACAAATACCATAGGTCAATAACTAATCAACTAATGTAATGGCCATAATTAGGACCATGGTACAAGTCACCAGTAATGTTAAAGAGTATCAATTTCTCATTGAGAACCTTCTAGATCCTGATAATATATAACTAGATTCATAAAGGGTTTATATTATTATAGGTCCTAATCTCTTGACTAAACCTCATTGGTACCAAGACATTTATAACTATTTTCATAACTAGGTTCTTCCTCCCAACCTTTCCAAAAATTGATATAGAATATGCCTTCAATGCCTAGCCCATTATACCCTCTTTATAAACATGATTTATTTTAGGGGATATGATGGAATGCTTCTACATTGTTTATCTTTGGGATAATCAACATTAACACTTAAAGTGGTCCAAGAAGGAATAGGTGCGGCTCACACTCATGACATAGTCTCACCAAGAAACTCTTTAGAATAGGATATTACTAGCCCAAGATGGAGATAGATGCTTGAAAATACATCAAGAAGTGTTACCTACCAATAGAATGGTAATATTATACACATACATTCATTTTCACTACATCTAATTACTACACCATGTCTATTTTTTACATGAGGTCTTGATTTTGTTATAAAAATAAAAACAATGTCCTTTGATGGTCACAAACACATTATTACTTCTATAGACTATTTTACTAAGTGGATTGAGGCCATTCCTCTCACTTATGTAATTAGGAATCAAATCACCAAGTTTATCCATTACCATATCATTTTTCATTATTATATGCCTACCCAAATCATATCTGATAATGGTGGTTCATTTTTGAACAAAAACATTAAAGCCCTTTATACCCTATTCAAAATTAAATACAAGAAATCCACACCATATAACCTACAAGGAAATGGTCAATCCAAGGCATCCAACAAAACCATTGTCATAATCCTTAAGAAGATTATCATTGATGCTAGCCATAATTATCACTTGTAAATAGTTCATGCCCTCTAGGCCTATTACACTAGTCACCATACCTTTATAGGTGTCACCCCATATTCCCTAGTTTTTGGCAGAGGCTATTATCCTAGTTGAGATTGATCTACCCTCATTATAGTTATATTTACAACACATTGTTGATGATAAAGACTATAAAATTTCCATGTTTCAAGAGCTATAACTTCTTGATGGCAAGTATTTAGCCACCATGGATAATTTAAGAGCATATCAAAATAGGTTGAATCATAACTATAACAAATGCATTCTCTCTTGGGAGTTTGAAGTTGATGACTTGGTCTTAAAATATAATCAAAAGAATACCAATTTTGAATGCAAGAAGAAGGGTAGGATTCGACCCAATTGGCTAGGCCCATATGTGGTTATATCCAACTATGGTTTAGGGGCATACAAATTCACTACTCTAAAAGGCAAAGATCTCATAGAACCAATGGACATTGTGTATCTTAATCATTTCTATGATTGACAACCTTTTAAACCATTTTCTATAATATCACTTACTTGGGGGCA
>JARHVA010003183.1:150000-187500 GCA_037957365.1 Torreya grandis
ACAAGGTGTAATCATGAACTCAATGATAAATAGGTCCTTAATCAAGTAAAATGGTGTCCCCAAATATGTTCACCAAATAAAATCCCCATCATCCATTTCATTTATGGTCTATATGTAAAAATACATGTCCCTATGATGACTTCATAGGCATAGGCATGTGAGATACCAAAAAAATTACACTAGATCCTTAGGTCCTAATTGATATCTTGGATACATTGGTTACTCAATCACTATGTGCTCCTAAGCCCAAAATTGAAGTAGTATATTATGCCTGATATTGCACTCTTTGTGATATGCTCTCATATGTAAGTCTTGATAGTTCTAGGCCAAAATGATGGGGCCCCATGAAAATCATGTAGAATGATCATACATATCTTATACCACTCTAATCATTCCAATCTAGAAGAACCATCCACTCTTGTCCGGCATCATAAGGCCATTGATATGAGCCATCAAGATCATAACCTCTAAGGGAGCTATCTCCTACACTAGTACTAGTGCCACTGTTAGAGCCTATACCACTACTACTCCTACCCCATGATCTAGAGGCCAAGGTAGGTCCTCTAATGCATCTATATATATAACCCCCTCAACTACCTCTAGGTCAATCATACCAATCAAATCCTCTAGCACAGTTAGTCAACCTGTTGACATCTAAGTGATCTTTCAACCTTACATAGGCACTCATAGTATCCTATGAACATCTTATAAGGTCACTATGGCCTCCTCAATTATTAAATGGAAATTTGATGTCTAAGAGTGACACCTCTATACAAACACTGATAGATATGCTCGATCCACATGAATCACTAGTAGTCAATCTAGGTGATATAATGCTACCACCTCTAGTAGGCTCATGAAATAATCTATCCATATGTCCTATCATTGTAACACTTGAGGTCATTACTCACATATTTTAATGACCCCAATTTACACCTATAAGTCAACACACAATGAACCAAATTAGACATTTTTTCATTTTTCCTCTAAATTCATCATGTCTGGCTAATTTCTTCTAATTTTGGGCCTGGAACAAAGTTATTTTGGCCTTATTCTCTCTTCATATGGTGACATTACCATTTTTTTAGTGATCTCTCCATTTTTTAGGTTCATATTACTATTTATTATATCAATACCACCATTTTCCTTCATGGGTTTGTAAACTCATTGATCTACAAGGTGTTATCACCATTTGGTAGGGTAACCTCACTATTTTATGTGATTTTGTCCTTAGACTTGGTAATACCACCATTTGATTGATGATTTTCATTGAAATTGTTGATGTTTCTTATTAAGTGGTAACATCACAATTTTGGTCCATAACCCCACTAAGAGCCACTGACATCACTATTTTCGATGGTAACCTTATCTTTTACAAAATTCAAAAAAATATGAGATCACCTAAATTACTACTTATACCTAGTCATACATGCATTAAATATAGAATTCAAAAACCAAAAAAAGTACTTACCCATGCTCCACTTCTATATGGTCATTGGTACTCTCAAATGCGCTCCCTAAAGTGTCAATGGTATGGGATATTAGCCATTTTCCTCAGCTTTCTAATGTGTAACTATCAATGATTTGGATTGCAATAGAGGAGGGTGAAAATGAATGATTTTTAACCCCCAGGGGTAAACTTATAATAAAAAAATTAAATTTTCTCCCTAGGTGCTCATTCTCTCCCCTTTTATCCATTTTTTGAATTGTTTTCTTCTTATTACTCCATTTTAGCCTCATTTATTAAATTACATGATTATTTTTTTATCGAGGGCCAACCTATCAAATATCCAATTTTTTTGTCCTCCCCTTGAAGGGCATCATGGGTCACCCAAAAACTATTTTTGGTAGTTTCATATCACTATTTCTCTGTGACACATTCAAAATTTAGTAGAAAGTGAGAACAAAGTTATTTTTTCTAATTATAATCATTTTAAGAGACATTTTTATTCTTTTAAAATTCATTTATTTGACCAAATGTCTCACCATGCCTTCTCAAAAAGGGGGAAAATGTAGACAACTAATTCTTATTATTGTTGTGCTAAAATTTCAAATCTAAATGGCATTCCTCAATATTGCACAATCTAGACCAAAATCACTGAAATGCTTTAATTCATCTACACACGTCATGTGTAGGTTCCAATTTTCACTCATGTATCCCTAATGGGGTGATGCACTTTATGTAATGATCATCTTCTTCTAATTCACTTTTAATCAAGTTTGTGAACAATCAAATTATCATTTTCCACCATTTAAATGCTCTAATTTGTTTGCACATGTCACGTGCAAGTGTTGATTTCTGATTATGTGTTCTTGAATGGGGTAATGCACTGTTCACAACTATTATCATCCTCTTATTCAAATCTTGTCAAATTATAACCAAGTAAATTGACATTTCAACCATTTTGATTAAATATGTGACCAATTTCTAAGAATTTCAAAATGCTAAGTAAACTCATTAAGCAAATCAAATCAAATTAAGAGCTTCAGCAGAACCATGAAAAGTTATTTAATATCTATTATTGAAAATTTAAAATTTAAAACATCTGGGCCATGACATCACCCATGACATCATCAAAAGGGTGTCAATCACTAGGCATGAATGGAGATAAATATCAGGTTTAAGACCATCCATGCCTTATTAATACTCTTTTGTTCTAAAATATTAATTGCTTTGACCCCCAAAATTGAATTAATCCTTGGCCACACATCTTGATCTCAATATGGATGGTCATGGTTGATTCTCAACATTTCTAAAAAACTATAAATACATGAGGCATCATAGACTAATGACAAAAGTTTTTAGTGTAAACAACCTATGTTTTTGCTATAAGAGCTTCATCAATTTCTCTAAATTGACTAATCAAAGAGCCAAATCCATTGGTGCTAGAAGAGATGATGGAGGCACTTGCCCAACCACATTGACAAGGATTGGAGCATCAAATATGGGCATGAACATGTTTATGGACTATCTTTGAAGGATGACCACTAAGGGTATTGTTTGTCTTACTTTCCTAATTAGTTTCTTGATTTCATTGACATTGCATCTCAAAGGAGTGGGATTAGCATGTTAGGTTATCTATGCTTATTATTGGTTTTCCTTACTAATGCACAAACTAACCTACTTTGTAATACTTCTTTATAGTATATACCTCAAAGGTCACAAGTCACAATTGAATCACTTAATTGCACTAGAATTGCACAAGCATTTAGCATTAGACTATTATTTCACACATTCCACCATAGCATGGGATAACTATATATAGTTTGTTCCCTCTTTAGATAATTGGTATGTATACAATGCTTAACATAGGGGGTGTTGAGATCAAGAAAAAAAAATAACCACTAACCCATTTTTTCCCTTTTATTCCATTTATTCATCATTTATTTTATCACGCTAGGTTTTTAAGTAAATAATAAGTTACACGATGGCTTCTACAGCATTTAGTGTATCACATAAAACAGGTGTAAGACTAATAGGTGACATCATATAGACCCATATTTACATAGAGGGGAAAAAACTACCAAATTTTAGCAATCCCTATAGAATATAGCATATTCCAACCTTGTCTCATCAATAAAAACTCATTCAGAGATAAAATGATGCTTTGTTCTTGATTTATAGTCATCACATACAATCACACAGTCATATATAGAGTCTCTATTGAAGCCCTACATCATCATATTTATATCTAAGTAATTATTATTTAATAACTTCCATTTTTAGCATATTCCTATATTTAACAAGTACCAAATTAATTTGTGTCATTTATTACATATTTGTAACATTTTGATTTTATGCAATAGTTTGTCTAATTAGACTTAAACTTTATTAATCACAAATTTGATAATAAAAAAAAAGGTCTCTTATTAAACTAAGGAGAGAAATAAATCATCAAAAAAGTGTCCATTAGTCATTGTATTATGATAATTAGGAAGAAATATGCCTTTAACCAAACCTCTAGAGGAGTAGTTGACTAGAAGATAATTAATTCCATTTGTAGTCGAAACATAAAGAGAAGCTGTTAGAAGGCATGCTTGATTAATATAATGAAAAAGGCCGAATAGTTTAGATTGGATACCATTTATGTTTATATATGTACTTGGATCCTAAAAAAACATTTTAACAATATTAAAAAACCTAGAACCAAAGCCAAGAGCCTAAAGTATAACTATGATGAAAGGCCATTAAATTTTGTTGTAGGAAAATTATAAGTTGATATTGATAAAAAAAAACCTTTTATTGAAATTTCTAGGCCTATCCCATTCCCTTGAAAATAATAATTATTTGGTCAAGGATATATCCATTAAAAATTAAACCAATTTTCTTGGGCATAATTATAAGGGGTAGCAAATATATAAACTTAAGAGCAATATCTTTAGAATGATTTTTTACAAGAAATTAATAAGGGTAATTTGATGTTAATTATAAATAAGCTCTAAATCCTTAAAGTTTGGTATGAATTTGACATTACCTCAATTGATTAGTTTTTTAAGACAGTTGGTTTGAACAACTTCTAGGTTGACTTTGTGCAAATCTAGACCCATTGTATCCCATAATTTCTAATATAACTCATAGGGAAACCAATCAATACTATGAGGTTTATCAATAACCATTTATTTAAGAACCTCTTGAATCTCCTAAATAGATATAATCCTATCACAATCCACCATTTATGCTTTAGTGATTTTTTAAGGTACTACTTGAAGGCATCTAAAAAGATCACATTCTTGATCTAGAGATAAGGGTTGAGAAAAAAATGTGGTAATAATAAATTAAAAATATTAATACATCACAAAGGTGTATAAGGTGAGATATAGATTATATTTTAGCACATGATCATATGTTCTTTAATCTCAGTTCCCCTAACTTGATAATTTTCCTCCACTTTGATTTTCTATATCCAAATCACTGATTTATTTTTAAAAATACTCATTGAAAGAAGAAAGCTCCAGCACCTATGAAACAAAAATGAGTTCATAATGTGACTCATCATGGGTATTAAAATGGAGAGATCATTCTTTTCTCAATAAATACAAAAATTGACATTTACTTAATTAATGTCATTGTATGACCACTCCATCCATCCAAAAGCCCCATGACACATAGGGGATATGTTCTATATTCTAACAATGTGATGTTTGTCCAATGGTGATATATATTAATAGTAATAACATAAATTTTCAACCTTGAAATCTTTGGATAGGGTAAAACCATTCAAAATAAAACTTGAATGGTAAGTTGGTATGGAAATAATGTATATGAACTGATGGTAAAATGGTAGTCAAAACTATTGGAAAAGGAAAATAATTATGTCTCTACTAGAATAGATATATCAAGCCTCTTTTCAACCATGTCGTGTATTTTTCATAGATTTGACCATGTAAACCATGGTGAGTTAGCAGGATTATGACAATGTTTATTGGGTTTAAAGAGTGTAAGCTTGTTTAAGTCATGCCTTTTGTTTACCAGTGCACCACCACATTCAAATTAACCATCCTTGTATTATTGAGACTCAATAAAATTTATATATACACACATAATTTATTTTACATTTGTAAAAGATTAGGAAAATCAATGACAAAACACTGCCATTTCAATAACCTTATTACCTACATAAAGGTTGGATTACTAATGGAATGGTGATTAAATTCTAATTAGTTCTACACCACCTGATGAGTAGGATCCAAACCCAAACTAACTACATGATGTGAAAGAGAGGGGGTAAATAAAGTGATAACCACCATATGTCCATTATCATGATCTGACACCTCATAGACCTCACCTATCCATATTGATCTAATGGTGTAGGTGAGGGAGAAACCAAGAATTTTAAATTCTTGGAGACACAAAGTTTTCATATTGTGAAAAAACTAACTCATATCCCTAAAAATATAATTTTGGTTCATGTTAGTAAGGCCCAGTAAATTCCAAGAGTAAATGATCGTTGACTTCTTTTTTTTCATAGTGGTTTCCTCATTAACCTCAATTAAAATGGAAAAAATATTATCCAGGTAGGATTGATGGTTACCCTTCATGAATTCACCTAATTTAATATCATTTTAAATATATTAAATTTATTATTAATCTTTGAGAGGTGGCAAAGGATGGTGCTCTCAGTAGAAAACTATC
Source organism: Torreya grandis (assembly GCA_037957365.1). Taxonomy (NCBI): domain Eukaryota; kingdom Viridiplantae; phylum Streptophyta; class Pinopsida; order Cupressales; family Taxaceae; genus Torreya; species Torreya grandis. The sequence continues at coordinate 156,134 of JARHVA010003183.1, forward strand.
TTGAAATCAAACATCATTCATTTATTCTCCACATTGGATTCTATCACCTCAACAAGCATTATGACAGTTGGGTAGCAATAAGTTACCTTTGAGTAGCTAAAAACATGTTCATCAATTTTGGGGTATGAAATTATAGTGGTGCTATTGGTCAAGTGGTGAAAACTGGTTGCTTGGAGAAAACCAAAGAACCTCATGTTGGATGTACATAGTGGTAAGGGCTTTACTATTGAGTATGATTGGTGATTTATTTTATTTTTGGATACCATATTCCATCTATTTACATATGTTTGAGGCCATTGGTATATATCAAGATATATTTTTGGAGGTGGATCGAGCCCTCAATTGGCCATTTATAGGAATTCATATATTTTATGGTTCATGGCTTGATAATTGAATAAAGTATTAAGCATGTTAATATATAACACATACCAAGTAAGCCTCTTATCATCAATTTGGATATCAATGGTTTCCTTTAGATGTTTGGAAAGATCCAATTCAACAAAAACATGTTTATGATACCATGTCACATATAAGTTTTATTGTTCAAACCCTATAAATTTCCCTAAGGGTTAAATCAACTAATGAAAAAAACTCCACGTGGATAACGATAGGTTAGATAACTCAATCCAAATAGGGATTTTGAAATATTGGAAATGATAAAGTCTCAGGTCTAATGGGAAAACACAACTAATGTGTTTCAAATCAAATGAGTCCCATGATAAATATTGGTATGAAAATGATTAATATTGTTAAACTTTAACAATAAACAACCCTTGGTAGTTTTTTTATCATGCTTAAATTTAACATCATGAGGGGTTGTCCAAGTATTACAAACCCAGGATTTCAAAGTGTTTATAATGGGGACATGATTATAAAAATAAGCTACAAGAGTAAACTCTCAAAATAATTACATGATATGATAATTTGAGGACATTCTAAAAAAATATTAGGAAGTATTTTGGGGGTAACATCAATAGCTCATGGAATAATTTTAGAAAAAAATTATGTAATCACTTTGAAACCATTATTCTTCATAGTGTTGCCATTAACACCTAAAACAAAAACTATAGGAACCAAGGAGAAGGTAATTTAAAATATGTCCATGTTACCTAAAGGGTGGTGATTGGGTAGGTGCAGTATACTAAATTCTTCAATTTGTCATGCACCTTTAATTTATCTTGTACAATTTATGAATATTTTCATAGAGTAATATTTCATGGACTATAAAAAGTGGACTTTATATAATTTCAAACAATATTAAGGAGTGCGGTGAGAGTTTGTTCAATTATAGTTTTTATTTATGTAATAAAGAATATGATGTCCAATGTCTAAGATTGTATGAGACACATTAATTTTGTAATCCATATTTGTCTAGATGTATAAATGCATTGGATTGTTTTCAAAAGTGTGTAGACATAGAGGCTATAAGGAAAATACCATATATTGTAAGTTGGCACAAATTTATTATAAATATGGTTGTCTCTTTCAAATAGAAAAAATTAAAGGCAATGATTTTTTTTGCAATGGTTGACAATTTTGTTTAACTTAAATAGTAAAGTATTTGAGTTATAAATCATTAATATTGTTGAATTGTATTCCACATGATTATAATAAAAAATAATATATAATATTTTGTGTTTTGTATCATGTATGGGCCATATTCATTATGAACCATTAATATAAATGTATACAATAAAATATGTGGTTGGAAATTTGCATGAATAAGAGAGAGAATTAAAAAAAAATACATTAAAAGGTTCACTATGATATAATAAAATAAGGAAACATTAAATCTAAATCTATGGATTATATAATAAAAAATATATATTTATATTAAAATATTTGAAAAATAAGTAAAAAAGACACTAATACAGTTTTTCGATTTGTAAGTAATTGTATTTTAATTTCAATATGATTAAATTTGAAAAATCAATAAAGAAACATATTTTAGATTGAGTAATAATAATAATACAATAAAATAAGGAAAACATATTTTTTATATTTTTTATAAATTATTTTTATAATTTATTATGAAAATATACATAACCCAAATATATTGTTCTGAAATCTTCCCTACCGTTTCTAAATGTGCTTACAAATTTTGAAGAAAGACTAATTACTATTAAAATAAAAGTTTCATAGATCAGAGATTATTCACATAATATGCCTCAATTTAAATTGAAAGGAGAAATAATAAGTGTGCCTTAAAATTTTGACATTATACAAAGAGAATTGTCCTAATCCATACTAAAAATAAATAAACACTATGGTTGTAGAGTTTAAATTTCAACTTGAATATAGAAATACTTACCGATTGGAAATGTTTGAAAAAATGTTATAATGAAATCTTTACAAAAACTATGAAAAAAACCATTGGATCTCATTGAAAATGTGTAATTAACTAAAACTATTCATGACGGCAGTTTAGTTCATGGGTTTATAAATACAAGTATTATTGATTTGCGAGACTATTCAAACTAAGTTAGCAAAGGGGAAATGACTGCTTGACATCTTCCAAGACAAATTTGATGAATAAATCAACTTTCCAAATATTTTATTTAGTGAGCTGCAAGGAAAAACAATTAAAAATATATATCTCAAAACTATGTAGTGAGTGGTAATGTATATTGATTATAGATTTGCAGATCATATTATTAATCTTTTATTTAAAGTCATAAAGATTATTGTGGATCAAGTGGGTTTGTTATGTGGGTTAAAATTAGGAAATTATAACTAAAAGGAAAAAAAATTATTGGTCAATTATATCAAATATTAGTTTAATCTGGAAAAGATAATTAAATATAATATTTGGTATATTTATATCAAGAAAATAAAAATATAACTTAATTATTTAAAATGGATTAAAAAAATCATTCCATGATATGGAAACTAGGTTGTCAAACTATTTTTCTTATGTTTTCAAGGTTAAACATTATCAATAACCCTTTATAATGGCATTGTTTAAAATATATGACTATTAGAAGAAAAAAATCAATAACAAGTCATTATTTGATTATCTTAATGATGATAAGTTCCGTATATAAAATGATTTAAGAACTTGTACTCATTATTATAAATATAAATTAAATGCATTTAAACAGTTCTTGTGCTAGGATAAATGTTCTACTTTTTTAAGGTCATAGAATTTCAAAGTATATGAAATTCTCATATTAATTAGATAATATGGACAAAATATGCACTTTTATATGAAAATAATGATTATCTAACCATTGAACATTTTTGAAATGATTATATTAGTTGTGACACCAACCCATTTACTACATATTTTACAAATTTACATCAGAAATGACACACAATGAGTTGCAAAAGAGGAAACCAATAAAAAAATATATATTGCTTTCCCCAACCACCAATAAAACATATAATAATACTTAAACTAGAAGAAGAGAAGAATGAGAATGCTCTTTAAAATGTAAAACATATTTTAGTCATTCTTAAATAAAAATGATATCATAACTCAATTTATTTTTTATCAGATAAACATGAATGAAATTGATTAAATAAAATCAATCTAGATTACGTAAAATTTTTTAATAATGTTATTTTATTTAAAAATATCACAAACATGGAATTTAATATCTTTTCAAAAAAAAACAAGTGTGAAAAGAAAAGAAAAATACACAATATATTCTTAATGCATATGTAGCTGTGACTTATGCTAGTTCATACATGATTAAAATTGACAAAAGTATTTATAGAAATACATGAAGAACACTAATCATTAAATTTTGATACTATTCAAATGATATAAATTCTAAGAAATTAAATGCTTAATTATCAATAGATGTCTACTCAATAGGCATAACATATTGTCATTTTCACCCACTATATTAAAGTTTTAAAAAATGAAAATTCATTAATACTCCATGTTATGAAGAACAAACACATCCTAAATTATTCAGTATTATTAAATCAATAACCATGTCAATCTTAAAATATCATGTTCTAATCTATTATAGACTATTATTTACACAACCAAAAATATCGCATGATATTTGTCTTGTTGTGTTTGTTTTTACATATAATAAAAATGAGAAATTTAATTTTTGGAAAGACACATGGCATAAATTCTATTAGCTACAATAAAAATTGGAGAGTGACAACTACTCTAGATAAAATATTTTTCTTTATGTTCTATTTCAAGATAGTAAAAATAGTCTGAACTCTAATTTCTCTACTTGGCTTGATGCATATGAATTTCATACAATACAATAAGACATAATGAATAATATTTGTTTATGGTGTAAAAAACATGGGGGATATATGTGATGGACTAAATGAATTGAAATATAATGTAAAATATCCTAATAAAACACATTCCCTAAAAATTAGATATAAACATTACATGAAAATTTGGACATATAACTTGATCTTCATTTCCATGGTTCAAAAATAAATAGAAACAGAGGTAGGACATTTGAACTAGGATAACATCTTTTTATATTAGATAATTTTATGAATTCATAGTCAGGGGTCCAAAATTAAGGGATTCCTTTGATGATGTATCTTGGTTTATCGCTCACCTCACACTTTCCTACATGATAAAAACACAAATTCATGGTTGTAGCAATAAAGGGAAGAAATTACACATAAGTATTCAAAAAACTAGTTATAGGTTATGTTTTGTCCAATTTTAAACATGTAAGCTTATAAATTGCAATAATCGAGTCTTTCAAACCTTCTTAAAAAACTTTCAAGTCTACATGCCTTACTTATAACTCTAGATATTTCTCTACAATCTTAGAGAGTCTCCCTCAAAATCCTTCCTTCTCCATGTTCCCTAAGCCAATTAACTTTCCCTATATATCAATTGAAATCCTAAGTAATTTCACCTTAGACATATATATTTGGATAACATTATTAAATAATAATGTGTAGTATATTTGTATTAGGTTTTTACTAAATCTCATAGTTATACCTAGGATGTATAGCCCTTATGAATATATGTGTCACTAAATCCTAACTATCCCTTAGGATAGATATGATATATGTTTCATCCACCAACTACCATCCTTTGAAATTGATTTTCCTTCATGTGATAGGTCTATATGATTTTATGGATATTTATAGGCCTATGTAGATCTATAATAATTATGCATGTATAATTATATTATTTCATTTTCCTTACACCAAAATCTTACAAACTTTATATATTTATTCCATTCTACCCCTTTTATGTGTAATGATGTTTATAAATCCTATCCTTTTAATACTACTTCCTAGCCTCTTGTTAAACATTTGTGCTCATGTTGTATATCTAATAATATTTTAATTGATTGGGTCATTGAGCTAAGGATTTATACACACCATGAAAAATTATACATAAAAATTCAAAATGTGATCAATTAAAAGTCCCTTTGCACAAACAATTTCTTCTTTCTTTCATGTATTAGGCCTTTTCTCAATAATAAAATGCATGATTGTGTATTTCAGATCAATCCCTAGCTTCACAAATTTTAGAGTTATCCATCCTTAGTGATGCAATATTAATACTCACCTTGGATGCTATTTCATTAAACACTCTGAGTAATTTAAAATGTGAACTATGTCTCACAAGTTGAAATCCTCGAGAGTATGACCATATCAACTAATTTGTGTGAGATCAAAGTATGTTGAGTTCTCAGCTAATAATTTTTTCCATTTATCTAAATATTTATTGTATTTATTTTTCCATATCATATTGACCCCTCATGATTCCAATATAGCCTCAATATACTACTTTCCTTTATCTGATATTTGCACCTTCTAGTTAGATACTTGCACTTATGCTTCTTTTGTCACTTTATGGTATTTCCCCTCAAGGAATTCATAGAAGTTTGCCACATTGAATATAAGTGATGTGTCTATTTATTATATAAACCTTATTTCATGAAAATTTTCTAAAATTTATGCAACACCTTACATGTTCCTATCCTCTTCATCCTCATCTTGTTATGCATCCTCTAAAAAATTATTCCTTATGAAAATGTGCCAACACAAGGTGTGGTACCTTAAACTCATTATTTTTAAGATTATCATCTGAATGCTCCTTGTATTTTAGAATAATTTACTTAAACATTATTCAAACTTATTAGTGTAATTCACACATAATATTCATATTCTTTTCTCCTTCCATGCACCTCATTGACATCTCTCAACTCCATAAATCCCCTTGGATTATCTCCATTTACCACATGCAAAGTGTATTCACAGTGATCCTATTTACCAAATTGGTGTACATAAACTCTACTTACACTAACAACATATTTTATTTCTTGGGTCTATCTCCTAATTAACATTGCAACTAGTTCTCAATGCTTCTTTTCACCACTTACATTTTCTCATAGATTTTCAGGTGGTACACTAATCTAAAACTTAACTTTTTCCCAACATCTTCCACAATGTGTGTCAAAAATTACCTATACATTTTGTATCCTTATAAAATATTATACTATGTGGGAAACCATCTAGTATTACAACCTCTTTTAAGGAAAATATAATTCTATTTGTCACATCGCTCTTCTTCTTATATGCAATAAAATGCACCATTTTTAAGAAAATGTCCACCACTAAAAATATTGAATAATTTATTCTCTAAATTCTCAAAAATACTATCATATAATATATGCTAATGATACCCCGTGGTTTTTCTATAATAGATAGTAGTCAATACAAACCTATGTTCTGACTCTTCCTTTTTACCAACTAGAAAATTTCACATCTTTACACATACACATGAAAATTTTTACCCATCCTTGGACAATAATATAAATTTTTAAAGCTTTACCAATGTACTATTGTATCCAAAATGTTCATCCAATCCTTTTTTGTGTTTTTCCTTGATCAAGTTCTTATGCATTGACCCTCTAGGTACACATAACTATGCTCCCCTAAAAAATAGTCCCTCTTGTGCATGGTAGTCTAGCCTTGGTATTTTATATACAATTATGGGATCTACACATTATCAACTCATTTTTAAAATCCCCATATTTGGGATATATCTCCTTCATGATGTCAAAACCCATGACTTCTATTTATATCTTGCTCAACCCTAGCACTTTCCTACTACGTGGATTATAAACCTTATTTTATTTCATGTTTTGATGCTTTAACACAAATTTGTAGCTATAAAATAACTCCACCAAATTCATGTGTCTCTGGTTCAACTTCCCTTAGCTATTGATGAACTATATCATTTGTTTATATATGTATAATACAAAATCTTTTGGCAACAAATAATGCCTCCACTTATTAAGATCTTGCATCATATCATAGAGCTATTAGTCATAGACCAACTATTTATTATTCAATTTTTGACTAAAATAAGTGACGGGTTTTCCATATTGGCTTGACACTACCCCTATCACTACACTAATCACATCACAATTTACTTGATATTATTTTCTGAAATCTAGTAGTGCTAACATTGGAATCTTAGTTAATTTTTTCTTCAACTCTTGGAAACTATGCTCAACTTCTCCTATCCACTTGAATGCATTACGATCTACTTAAAAATATTATATTACTACTGTTTAAATACCTATTAAGTTTTTAATAAATTTCATATAAAATCATCTAAGTCCATGAAAAGTTTTCTCCTTGAATGCACTCCTTTGTGATGGATACTCCACTATCACTCACATATTCTTTATATCCATATTTAATCCATATTGGTATATTAAGAGGCTCATGTTTATTAAATCTACCATCATAAAGATAGACTTATTCATATTTATCAACATTTTCTCTTTACTCAACATCTATAACACATTCCACAAATGCTTTAGGTGATCTTCCATTTTGATAAACAAAAAAAGTCATTGACATATACAATGACATATTTCCTTATAAATAGAATTAATACCTTGTTCATTAGACTCATGATGGAACTTAGAACATATTTCACACCAAACAACATCACTAACCATTAATACAGTCCTTCCTTCATCTTTAAGATGGTCTTCCATTCATCTGCTTCCATTATCCAAATATGATGATATACATTCTTCAGGTTGATTTTGTAGAAATACTTTGCACCGCTTAGGAAATCCATCAAGTCATCTATGTGAGGTAGTGGGAATATGTAATTTATTTTTATATTATTTATGTCCCTTAAATGTGTAAATGTGCCATTATTCTCCTTCCTTTTACATGAATATTTTAGGTATTATGTATGGGATAAGATTTATCTTATCATCCCTATGTCTACCAACTTGTGCACATGACTTTATAGTTCCTCATTATCTTGAGGTGTCATATTTTATGTTTTCGTGCTTTTAAAATTAACTCAAGGGATAAAAACCATGTGTTGATTGGTAGTTCTCACTATTGGTAATACTTATAGAAAATTATTTGAGATAATGGCAGCATACTTGTCTAACATCTCATTCACTTATTGAACTAGATATTCATTTTGTGCATTATCATAGTCTTCTTATGTTATTATAGTAATGAGTTTGAAACATAGCTTATAATTTTCAACCTCTTGTGTGATTTTTTTCTCATACACCAGCAATTCTCTTGCATAAACATTATTACTCTTCTCTTTGATCTAGACCTTCAATGGAATCATTGTGAACTCCCTTACAACATTCTCTAGGTGATATATATTTTCCATTCCATCATGTACAAAAAAAATTCATACCATCAAGGTCTTCAAAAAATCATAAGGCATACATCCATTGGCATCACATCTCACAAGATCTCATTTTGGTATGTGCCTATGTGTAATTTTAAAAACAATTTCCCATTCACCTAAAATAGATGTCCCTTTTGTATCCATGACATTCTATATGGGTTTGTATACAACACCTTATTCAAACCAAGTTTATTTGCCATCTCACATGAAACTATATTGTTTATGTTGTTGTTATATATTATCATCTTGCAACACTTAGCTCTTAAATTTAATACTATCTTGAATATGACATTTATTTGAACCAACTTACCATCTGCATTTTATGGCTTCACCAACACCATATTCATGATTATATATTCTTCACACTCTAGATCATCATAATGTATTGCTAACCAAACTAACTCCATGTTTTTATTTGAAATGTATGAACCAACTTTAGACCTTATGCTACTTCCTCTTATGCCTAAGAACATTCATATGACCTATTTGTTATCTTGACATATTTGAATCATGTTCTTGGGAATCCTCTTCTCCATCCTTAACCAAATCTCCCTTTCCCTATACAAAAGTAATATATACCTATTCACACCTTATCTTTCTTATTTATGTTCATGTCTACTTACTTGTGTGTATGTTTATTACATACAACATTATTTTCTCATTGTATTTGTAGGTTCATTATTATGCTACCTCTTCCTCCTCATGTGATCTTCCCTCTTCCTCATGTGTTACTATGTTATCTAGAAATATCTTATCCTTAACATTTAGTATGAATTTATAGGCTTCTTCTACTATTTTGGATTTAATCCATGCATAAGTATTCCTAGATACCAAAACTTAATACATTTAGATATCTTACTACCTTATCTTAGTCAACATCACTATGACCCAATCTAATGGTGATATTGTATAAATATTTAATGTATTATTGACACTAAGTCTTTTATCCTTAAGTTTAAAAAATATTTAAATAAATCCATGTAATAATATTTAGGTATAAACTTAGTTTCATCTTCACAACCTTTTAGTTTCATCAGTTCATCTTATATTTTCCTTTCTTTATTATTGCATTATATAATTCCTTTCACCTCAACATTACATGACCTTTAAACCTAGTTTTCATAATTTTCATGCATTTTGTGTCACCAATATCTCTGAACATAAAGTATTATTCCATGTCCATGAGATATTAAATAATCTCTTCTAGGTTAAGATTTCCCAATAAGCATAGTACATCCACCTTGGCACTTCATCCAATCCATGAAATAGTTATTAAGAGTTTACTCTTAACCACATCCATTTTTTCCTTATAATAATCATCCTCTATAAATGTTTATGCATGTTATTATTCCTCTAAAACATCAATATTGACATCCCTAGTACAAAACCCTTCCATAAATTCTCCACAATGGCATCTAAGCATGTTTGGACACACAAGATGTGTAAGACTTATTTGATTCTTATAGCCACATTGGAAACAACTTTACTTTTACCTAAAAGTATTCTATGAATAATATTATCCTATAGATGAACTAATCCATTTTCCTATCTCCTCTTTAATCTCTACCCATACTTCTCTCAGTGGAGAAAATAATTTTGCTAGTTGCCTCATGTTTGATTATTTTCTAGCTCCTTCCCATTCACTCAAATATCACCACTTTTAGGATTAAACCTACTCTAATACTAGACTAATGCAATCATGATCATGGGTCGTAATGAATGTATGCCTTTATATGTGTATCTATGTGACTCAATTACCTCACACTCTCCCTCAAAATTGAATCACAAGTTTAGGTTTTTATTAATAAATAATAAATATTACATAAAATTATTCAAAACATCAGCTACAAGTTATTTTTGGTTTAAAATGTAACATGCAATATTTCTAATTACAACAATGGGGTATCTCAAACCTACTTACAATATTTTCAAGGCTATAGGCCTTAAAAATAACTATATTTTTTCCTCTAAAATATAATAGAGTCTTCCCTAAGCCCCTTCTTTTCTCATTTTTTCCTAATCCAATTTGCTTTCACTACATAACCATTAAATTCCTAGGGGATTTATTTTTAAAATGTTATATTTATCTAAAAATTTTAAATAATAATGTGTAGCATGTCTATTTTAGGTAATTATTAAATATTTTGGGTAAACCTAGGATGTATATCCCCTATGAAGATATGTTCCACTTAAGCACAACTCCCTGTCAGGATAGATTTGACAAACATTACTACCACCAACTATCATCCTCTACACTTTATTTTATTTCATGATATATGTCTAGATCCCATGGAATATATTTATATGCCTATGTATATTTATGATAATTACGCATATCTTAATATTCCTCATTTTCCATGTGATAAACTCCTATGCACTTCATCTCTCTATGTCAGTTTACCCCTTCATATGAAATGATGAGTGCGAATCCTAGCCTTGCAATATTGCTTCCTAGCCTCATTTTTCACCTTTGAACTCATGTCATATTTTTATTGATACTTTTATGGATTGGTCCCTTGAGATAGGTAATTGTGCATAATATGTGCACTATGCAAACTCATGCACAAAACTACAAAACTTGTGCAATTGAAATTGGCTCTATGGAAACAAGTTATTATTTTATCCATGCATTGGTCTGTATGCCTATAAAAAAAATGTGTTCCTATTTACTACACCTCAATAAATATATTCAAAAGTTTTGAACTTAGTCATGATTTTTAATTCAAGATTACTCTTCACCTAGGATGCTCTTGCATAACAATTTTACATGTTAAAAATGCACGAGCATGTTAAACATAAGACAAAATTAAATTTGAAATACATTATATTGAATAAAAACATCAACCTTTTAATTCCATTATACCTTTGTTATATATGGTGAATGAACATGCAAGATATTTACATAAAAAATATCTTCAAAAATTTGGTTTATGTTTTCAATAGTGACCTATTGAAACCAAAAGGCTTGATTTTGAAAGTCATAGAAAAGGTTGTTTATAATGTAGGGGAATAACATTCCATTCAAAAATACATTACCTTTTAATATATTTTAAATCATTCCATTGGGTTATTACCATTTAGATAATTGTCTAAACATTATCAATAATTGTAACATGTTCTTATAAATGAAGTTTCTCTTGTTATTGGGAAGTTAATGTATTTCACTAATAACTAACTTGGATAAATAAAACACATAAAAGTATCATAAATCACCACTATTGACATGATATTTTGCATTGACTACTATCAAGTACAACCAATAAATTATTATTTGATCTTTCAAAGACCCACAAACAATAAAAAAATATTTCCATTATTTATTTTTAAAATATTATGTAGATCTATTAGCTAAATAAGACTATGTGATGAAAACATGAAATGTTCATGTATATTCTTAATAGAATATTAACAATATCTAAAAAATGTAAAAATGTATCTTATCTGATTAAAGAATGTCTTTGATTGACACCAAATGATCCTATATTAACATATATTTTTTCAAAAATAGAAATTTTGAAACCATAATATAAATATTCTCACACTTGATTTTGGATAAGAGATTGTAATCGATGAAATGGATGAAAAATATCTAACATATCATGAAATAGCTGGATATGCACATAGAATTTCACTTCCAAATACAATTATTTATAAACAAGACATGTTAGTTGAATTATTTATTAAAAACTATTATTATTAGGATGGCTTGTTAAATGGTTGAATGGAAGTTTTAATTATTATAATTGAACAAACAATATCGATAGACTATGGATAAAATTCAATGGTGTAAATATCACTCAATGTTCAATTAAAAAATATTCACATTTGTATACAAGCAACATTGATTCACACTAGGTGGCAATTATTTGAATAGATAGACCTTTTTAAAATTCATAATACAATGCGTGATTAAATTTTTGAAAAAAAAAATATAGATAAAATTACATGTGCATGTATAATTCATAAACCCCAAGGAATTAAAATGAATGACCTTGCATTTGATCCTCTAGGAGTCAAGTATCATGTTCTAGTCTATATGATGTCTTAAGTAAAAAATATAGAGACCTTGTATTTTATATAGTTGTTAACAAAAAAAAATGGAATAAAGAAAAAGAGTTTTTGGACATGTCTTATCTCAAATCTAAGGAAAAAATGGAAATCAGAAAATAAATTTTCCTCCATGATTTTGATTCATGCATTCTTATTTTGTAACATCTCCACTGGGATTTACTAGAATAATGTATTTTTTTTAAATTAATTTCATGAAACCCACATTCGATTAAACCACATGAATCTAATTAATTAACCAATAAAATAGTTATGTAACAATAAGTAAAACAAGTATAAATCTTATTTACTCATTTAACTATATACAATTCTCAAAAGGTAATTATACAATTTCAACCGCTGCTAAATCTAAAACTATAGCTACTATTTTCCAAGTATAGATGAATAAAAATTACATTTTTATCAAGAATATATCACAATACTAAATACAATATAAGATACAAGGCTCTACAAAGCATGACTCAGAATGAACTGAGTATCCTATGGTAATCTCAATTTTAGTTTCCAATGAAGTACTACTATGGGGAGGGAGAGCATCATTCGAGAACTTTTCCACACCAGCCACAAACCATCGATCCAATAGCCCATAATTAAGAAATGGTCCTCCCTTCACATATGGGTAGATAGTGATGGTATGGTAATCCAGAGAGATAAGCTAGTACTTGTGTGTTATAATATTTTAAGAATGTGATGTGTATCATAAATAAAATACATTCTAACATGATATCTCACAAGCACGTAAATCAAACATATGAAATGACAATGTTTAACTAAACATTAATCTGGCCAAAGTTTTCAAATAGTTAATGATCTCTAGGATAGTCAAATTCATACACACCACTTGATCGGATTATCTTCATCTTGCATTGGTGATGCTAAGTAATCTATGAAAGTCCATCTTCCCACTTATTTAGTATCATCAATGTGATATTTGGTTAATTTAAAACATAACCAATAGATTCAAATGGATTAGTTCCTATAATCAAGAATAAAACATGCTAAGTATGGAAATAATCAAAGTACACACAATTAGTCCATCAAATGTATGCAATGAATCTCAAACATATTATGTATTCTAAAAATAATACATGTAAACAAGTATAGTCCTAATAGGACATACCATCCAGGTTTATTATACTTAGTCTACAAGTTACTAATTATCAAAGTAAATTAAATATAAAACTACCTAAGTTATCAATATCTATCTCAATTCATTTACATATGCAAAACTTACAAAATACAACAATTAGTCATAATTTAATTCAAGGCTTAGAATTAAACAATAATCCAATTTTCTTATTAACCTTTTACACATATAATGAGCTTTATGCATTTAATTATGGTGTATTGCTTCATGTATTTTGTCACTCGTTTAACAAATAAAATGTATACCATATTTACAAGCATACTTCTTATACATATAATATATGTTATAGATATGTATTAGTATGTAATCTTCATCATACAAGTATAAGCCATATACAAGTATGAGTACTTAATTGATTTATACAAATATATTTCATATATCTCTCTTTTTTTATGTGTGTGTGTGTACTCACTACAAATGTCTCATTAATTTTAAAAATATATCTAATAGCACAATTATGTAGAATAAATACATCTTTTTATATTCTATTTTGTTCATTTTATGAATTAGTATAAAGATACAAAGTATATACATACTATGGTTGCGATGGCTTGTTAACTTGTGAACTCCATATATATATATATATATATATATATATATATATATATATATATATATATATATATATATATATATGAAATGGTATACTTCAATCGACTCAACCTTCTAACTACAAAAAAATGAATAACTTTAACATATACAAACTAGAATGTATTCAATTACAAATATCATACTCCAATACATTATTTCTATGATTTTATAAACAAGATTCAAACATCTAATGAAGTTGACACAGTCATAATGTTCCCTTTATTAACAATTTATAAATCAAGAACTTTCAATTTTTATATCTACTTTGTCCATATTTAATATGCAACAAAATTTCAAGATCATATAATAGATCCATATAATTTGACTAAATGTCATAATATTCTCTAAATGGTTAATAAGACCCCTAAAAACTATCTCAAGTTTACTTAGCATGTATAGTATGAATCAAAATATAATTTTATTTATATGATTTTAGCAAGCATAAATGTACAGGTTACTAATATATTCATAGACAAACCCCAATGTCCATTTCTTTTTATATTCATATCCCATACTTAGCCATATAAATGTTTGCCTATATATTAATTAATCAAACTGAGTCATATATATATTAGAGTGATGATTCATATATACTCAAAAACATGTTTTAATAAGTTATGTTCTAACTAAGGCTCAACCATGGTTTTCACATTGATTATATAGATCCAAACAATAAACTTTGGCATGTTTCATCTAATTAGATTTGAAGCCCTAATGATGTTCATCATTTCACCTTGAATCAAATTGTTATACACCTATATACTAATTCTAGAATCTACATATATACTTTAATATGTATATATCCTCCAGGTTAATAAAGACCTATAGGGTATATATATACCCATGTATATACCCACATATATTTTTTTCAGACAAAATTATAATTTTTTAACAACCCAGTTTCATTCTAATTTTACACATGACCTCATACATAGAATTAAATTCACATTACCATAATTGCATACAGACCTAGGGTTTAGGTTTCATGGTTTTCAAGGATATAGATTGGGTTTTATGGATGGTCGAGCCATCCATAGGGCCCATTCTTTATCCATTTAAATATTTTAGCAAGTGTAACTTATTAAACCCTTTTATGCAATCACACAAAATACTCATGTTTTAATATCAAAGCATTCAAATTCATTACCAACCTAATAGAGCTTCCATAAATTCATTCTTGCCCATTAAAATTAATTTGAGTTCCTTCCTTTTCTTCTTGTTATCCACTATTCTCCAACATTCTATGTCGAATTTCATCCCCCTCTTTCCTTTTTATTTATTTTCTTCTCAACCTGAATACCACTAGCTTCTCCCATTTTCTTTGGTTGAGAACAAAACCAACACTAAGCATGGTGAGAATATCTCAATAGAACAACAGTCTGCCAAATCACATAAAAACTTATTTTATCAAAAATGATATGGTTAATCTCAAGTTAACATAGACCAAAATCCCTAATTCACTCAAAAGTTCCATAGTTTTAATCATTATTTTAATCCAAAATCTGCATGGTCATTTGACTTAACATTCTCATAGACAGACTTTACATAGTCCACTTAAACTATCATTGCTATTAATGTCGATAACTCAAGTATATCAAAACAATAAAACCATAACTCACATCCTAATGTCAATATATTCAAGTCAATAGTTAGGGTCAAATCATAGGATAACTTAGGTAGTCATTAAATCCTCTTAAGCAAGGATCAATGTTATCATGACTTCAAATAGCAAAGTGATTAATATAAGTTAATAACAAGCTTTTGATGTAATAATAAATCAAAAAAACTATTATAATAATATCAAGCACAATGATATTATAATTACTTAGTTATTTATCAATACCACTATATATACTATCCAAATGACTTTACAATATTTTATACACAAAGGTTAAGATGAAATAATGATATTTTCTGACTATCATATAATAACTAGCTAATGTATTAATACATTATAAAGACAATCTAGTTAGTCCATAAGAAGTAGTAATTAAATACTAAACAAATAGATTTACTTGTTAAAGCAATATCATCCATAATCATGAATACAATAATACAACATGATCATAAAATAGCATTATGCACTAAATCTATGTACTACAGCCATAACTCAATCACACAATTAGCTCCACATAAGCATTAAATGAAAACTAAATTATAACTAAATAACATAATCAATCATCCAAAATAGCTAACATAATATGACATACTACAACCAATAATTCAAATAATGCATATAAAGAATGCTAACTATCATTGTGTGTGTGTGTGAGTTTCTAGTTGTTCCTTTATTGTCCCCCAACACCTCCATCTATGCCATCCTCTCTGATGTTCCTGGATATCCATAAAATACTATTGTAATAACTAACAACATGATCATAATGTAAATTATATACAATTATAGCTAACTCCTAGCAATTTATTCATGTAATCTAAGAAATATATAACTATCCCATAATAGCATATGACTTACAGCTTAATTTAACTAATAATTTATCAATTTAATAAATAAATAATCCATGGATAAATCAGCGTATAGATAAATTGGGATGTGACATTTGTCCCCCCTAAAGTTTGCCATTATTTTGATGACACTTATTCAAACACTAATTTTGAATTAAAAATATTATTCAATAAAAAAATAACATAGTATGAACTAGTAAATCAAGCAAAAAAATATGAAAATAGACTATAGAGTTCATCATAATCCTCCCAAGTGTCACTATCCTCAAAGTATTGTTCCCACAAGACGTTGTACTATGACACTAATCTATTACAAAAATAAATTTTGTGAGTGTCAATTACTGTGATTGGTTCTACCATAACCACCTCAGGATATAGAACCTACAAGAGTATTCCAATCCAACAAATGTGAAGGATCATCTATATACTTTTTAGGATAAGACACATGGAATACATTATGAAATAGAGCTAGGGATGGTGTCAATGCAATCCTACATTATAGGGTTGACCACTTCTAAAAATTTGAAGGATCCCACATATCTAGGTGAAAGTCTTGTTGACTTCCTAAATTTAATCAACCTTTTATGAGGCTCAACCCTCAAAAACACTATCACCTACTGAAAACTACCTAGTTATTTTCTTCAAATCAACATAATTAGTTTATCTCTAATTGGCCTTAGCCAACCTCTACTTGATTGTCCTTACTTTTTCTTTCATTTCTAAAAGCATCTAAGGTCTAAAGACTACCTTATCTTCCAACTTGTCCTAATTTATTGGTGATCTACACCTTCTTCCATACAATACTTCAAATAGTGCCATCTTCAAAGCTGATCAGTATGAGTTATTGTAAGTAAAATCAACCAATGAAACGTGCTCCTCCCACTTGTATTTCTAATCCATGAAATACATATAAAAGAGATCCTGTAAAACCTAATTAACTCACTCAGTCTAACCATCAGTCTGTGGGTAATATGTAGTGCTAAAGTTTAGCTACATACTCAGAGTAATTCAGAGTTAACCAAAACCTATAATTCATCCTTAGATCATGATCTGAAATGATGTTCTTTGGAAATCCATGTAATAAACACATTTAATCTATAAATCTTTTCACAAGAGGAGGTGCATCATCAGTGAAATCTCTTGGTATAAAATGAGTTACCTTGGTTAGTTTATCAACTACTACCAAGATCATGGCACGTATATTCTATAACCATAGTAAACCTTGGACAAATTCTATACTAATCACCTACTACTTCCATTTTGGTATGTCATGTAGATATAAAAATCTAGCTAGATGCACATGTTTAGCTTTCACATGCTAACATTCCAAATAATGAGACAAATTTTGTTTCATCTTTCTTGATTCCCTTCTAGAAATAGAGTGGTCTAGACTCTACCATGATCTTGGTTACTCTTGAATATCCTAAATATGGGACATTATGTATCTCTTTTATCATTATGCTCCTCATATTCTCTCTATCTAATACATACATCTTTTCATTGTATCATAAGAGACCATCATTATTTATTATGAATAATTTATACCTAGGATTCTGAGCATTCTCATACAATGATTTCCTATCTTACTTGTATAATTCATCTCTTGGTAATAATTTGATCACTTGATCCCTAAAATTACTTCTGATAGTAACCACAATTGGTATGTACCTCCTATAACTTAGGGCATCAACTACTTTATTTTCCTGTCTTTTGGTATAGTTGATTTCAAAATCATAATCAAATAATAACTCTAACCAACATCTTTCAAGAGCATTCAAATTTGGTTGGGTGAATATATACTTGAGTCCTAAGTTATCAGTCTTGAGCTCAAATGGTTTTCCCAACAAATAATACCTCCAAACTTGTAAAGCATGCACAATTATTACAATTTCTAGGTCATGAGGGACATAGTTCACCTCATACGGCTTTATTTTTCTTGATTCATAGGCTACCACTACACCATCTTGCATAATAATTGATCCAAATCCATCCCTAGATGCATCTATGGTCACTGAGATTTGACCATTAGGATCAAAAAATCTTAGCACTAGTGCTGAAGTAAGCCTCCTTTTCAGTTCTTGAAAAGCTACTTCACACTTATCTAACCAAATAAAAATTTGATTCTTATACTATAAAGAGGTAATCAGATTAGCTATCTTATAAAAATTTGGAATAAATATCTTATAATATCCCACTAATCCCATGAAACTTCTTACCTTGTGCACATTATTTTGGTGTCAGCCACTCTATAATGGCTATTACATTTGCTAAATTTACTAAAATACCATTCATAGAGATAATATGTCCCAAATATTGCACTTTATTTTGGAAAAATGCACACTTGGAAAATTTTCCATATAACTTGTGCTTCCACAAATGTTGTAAAACTAGTTGTAGATGTTGAAGATGCTCTTATTCATACTTAGAATATATAAGAATATCATTTAGAAACACTAGAATAAAGTGATTTAAATAATCTTTGAACACATTGTTCATGAGATTCATAAATATTGTCAGAGCATTTGTCAATCCAAATGGTAACACTGTGAACTCATAGTACCCATATCAAGTTATAAATGCTTTTTTGGAGTATCCTCATTAAAATAATTTATCAAGATCTCTGTATCAATGAACAACCATGGTGAAGAGATCATGAGAGCCAAGCAAGCACACATCACACTATTAAAAGTAATTAAAACCATCAAATGAGAATATTGCACAAAGAGATTGGATTCAAGAATGGAGATGAATTGTTTATACAAATGCTCAAAATTCATAGCTCTCAAATCTTTCACAACTCATAACTAAGTAGCTCAAAAAATACATAATACATAGAAGATCAATATCTCTCTAGCTCACTAAATGATAAGTACAAAGAGAGAGAGGTGCATTTATAGGTTGGAGAGAGAAGGAAACCACACATTCTAGTGAATGTGGTACTAATCTTCTCAAGTAACCAACATGACCTCTAAATCCCTAAGTAAGCTAATAAAACTATGTAGCCAAAACTTAGTGGGAAAAATGCCTACACTAACATCCCCCTATAAGCACAACTTAAGTAGGGGATGATACAAAAAATGGATCTCAACAACAAGGCCTAATGAGGTACTCGTGTATAATACAATTTCCCCACAAAAGAGAAGTAGTCCCTCTCACAAAAGATAAGTAGCCCCACCCCAAATAGAGATAAGGAAAGAATAATATGAGATTAAAATTCCCCCCAAATGATTATGCTAAAGCAATCAGTACTCCAAGTACATCTCAGAAGGTAATGAGGTTCAATGACAAGATCCTCTACTTAAATATTTTGGAATATCCATCTGTATCGACTAATGTTTCTTCCCTTTAGCAAAGGAATAAACTAATGTGTGTATTAAAAGTCTACCCATTCCATAATGGAAGATAAAGGTAGTATTATGAATATCTCTTAATGTGGTCTAAATTATTTATATGGCATAGGTCTAGTAAGTGTTAGGTTGTGGAGCTAAAAGCTTCATTGATGCAGACATGGAGGAGGTTGCTGAGTTCCAGGGATACCGGCGTTGGCAACTCAATTGACGTCGGTCATCTTCAGTGCAAAGTGCAACCAACATCAGTAGGAGTCGACCGACGTCAGTCACCTCCAGTTAGATAGCAGCTGACGTCGATCGCATGTGCAGTTTTAGAATTGTTCGTTGCAGGAACAGTTAATTTGTTGAACCGATTGTTTACATGTAAAAGGATATTTTGAGTCTTGAGCTACGTGTCTAATTATTGTAAATTAGAAGTCTAAGTTATTGTTTAGTATGGGATCTATTTATAAACCCATTGGCATGTATTGTAATGAAGAGCAATAGAGGAAGGCAAGGTAGATCCTTCCAATTGTAAAAACAGGGTGATCTATAGGTTATTGCAACATCAAGGAGAAGTTTTACATGGTAAGTAAGATCATTTGAGTTGCAAGTTGTTGCAAGTTCATGGGAGATCTACTTGAAGTACTTTGAGTACTTGTGTACTGGCAGTGTTATTACTGACTGGTTAGAGGTGAACAACAACTCTATGTTTGAGTTGTGTGTTGGGACCATTTTTGGTAGGAGAGTGAACTCTTGAGAGAAAGAGATCTATACATCTGAGAGGTGTGGAAGATTGTGGCATATTCATTATATTTCCTTCTGGCATGAGTATTAATACAAGATAGTGTATTGTCTCTCATATTCTATGTCATTTGTGAATTCTAGTTACTTGTTAATTTTGGTATAATTTCGTGTTTAGTTGCTTATACAAGGTAATCATATTGTACTCTTATTGAGGAGTTGGATCTTGACAAGTGGTATCAGAGAATTTATGTTCTAGGTGCCTTACAAGTGGTATCAGAGCTTTTAGTTGGGTTACTAACAGGTTGTATCAGATCTGGTTAGTGTTTGTTGATTACAGGTCACTCACAGGGGTTTCTATTTGAGTGGGAGTATAGCAATGGCAGAAGAAAGTAAGATATGAATGGAGAAGTTTAATGGCAAGAACTATCAATTATGGAGGATGCAGATAGAAGATTATCTGTATAAAAAAGATTTGTACTTACCATTGGGTGGGGTTGCATGCAAGCCCATGGATATGAAGGATGAAGAATGGGAGGTTCTTGATCGAAAGGCTCTAATATCTATAAGGTTGAGCCTTACATCGTCTATGATTTCCAACTTATCTCAGGCTAATACAACGGTAGAGTTGATGGAATCTTTGGCAAATTTATATAAAAAACCCTCAGCTTTGTATAAGGTATTTCTTATGAAGTAATTATTTAATTTGCAAATGTTGGAAGGTGGATCTGTACATAGTCATCTTAGTGATTTCCATGGTTTGGTAAACCAGTTAAATTCAGTCAATATTGTTTTTGATGATGAAATTAAGGCTCTCTTAATCTTATGCTTATTACCTGAAAGTTGGGAGAGTTTGGTAATGGTAGTTAGTAATACTACGTCTACTTTAAAAATATTAAAAGTGGGTGATGTTGTGAGTGTAATATTGAATGAAGAAATTCACAAGAAAAGCACAGGTGAATCATTAGGGAATGATTTGAGTGTTGAAAGTAGGGGAAGGCAAAGAGAGAAGATCAAGCATGGGAGATCAAGGTCCAAGATAGGTAGGAGATCCAAATCTAGGTATGGCAGAATAACCTACTGGAAATATGGAAAGCAAGGGCATGTAAAGAGAGATTGTTGGTTGGTTGAAGATCAACAAGAAGGAACTAAAGAAGTAGATGTTACAGGTATTGTTGCATAGGATGCTCTGGTATGTTCCTTGGATAAAGTAGAATCTTGGGTTTTAGATTCTAGTGCATCTTTCCATGCATCCCCAAATAGGGAATTTTTTCATGAGTATGTCCAGGGAGACTTTGGAGAAATTTATTTAGGGGATGGTAAGCCTTGTCAAATGGTTAGCAAAGAGAAAGTGAAGCTGAAATTGCAGATGGGCAACACATGGGTGTTGAAGGAAGTCATGCATATCCTAGTCCTGAAGCGAATTTGATTTCTGTTGGAAAGTTGGGTGATGAGGGTTGCACAATAACTCTCATAGTGGACTCTTGGAAAGTTTTCAAGGGTGCACCTATTTTAGCAAGAGGTAAGAAAGTAGGTCCTCTTTATCTATCTACTTGTATTATTGATTCTCTTTCCGGTTTATCTACTTTAGCTGTAGATTCGAAGATGTGGCTTAATAGGCTTGGTCACATGAATAAGAAGGGGATGCATGTTCTTGAGTCAAAGGGTATGCTTTTGGATTTGAAAAGCATGGATCGAGATTTTTGTAAGCAAAAGAAGAAAGTCACGTTTCTTGACACTGGGTCAACAAAGAAGGTGGCAGCTTCTGTTGGAGAATCACAGTATTGTAAAAGGAAGAAATCTAATGTTCATGACAAGAACATGAAAGCCTTGGTTTTCAAGGAGAATATGATGGACAGAGATCAGCACAAGGGGCTAAATAATTTTGAGCAAAGCAAGGTTGATTTAGACAAAGTTTTGATCCAAAAGGAGCTCACGGGTAAAAGTCATTGCTCACAAGTAAAACATAGAAACTGACATCGGTTAGAAAACTGACATCGGCATCCAAACAGGGACTGACATCAGCTATGTGTAGCCCAACATCGGTGACTCTAGACAAGTAAACACTGACATTGGTCAGGGGGAACCGATGTCGGCAATGAGGTAGTCACACGAAACCGTCATCGGTTGGGTGCAGACTGAGATGTGACCGGCATCGGTCACTAAGACAGATTTTGGGCAGACAACAAGCTGTCAAAGAGTCTCAAATGCCCATATGGAGGACTAAAAGGGTAAGTAAGCCTCAAATTCATCATTTCCTTTCTTTACACTACTTGTTGCTCACTGATGGTCAAGAACTAAGAAGTTATTAAAGAATCAGAGTAGGTAGAATCTAGGAAACAGTGGGAGCTTAGCATGGATGAGGAATGTGATTCCTTGGAGAAGAACCAAATGGGAGTTTTTGGTGGAGTTACTAGCTGGAAGAAAGCACTGAGAGATGAATGGATTTTTAGAATAAAGAAGAGCGAGAATGGACACGTGAGACAAAAGGCCAGGGTATATGGTCTTGTGTTAACTCCAAGACAATGGAGGTCTAACCATTGTGTTTTCTTTACCAAGTTGGATAATATTAGCTACATTATCCTGTTACTGTATGTTGTACTTGTTACAGGGTCACATATGCAGGGAGTTGCTGAACTAAAGGTAAAGTTAGTTCAGAGGTGTATCATGAGGAATCTGGGAGTAGCAAGATTCTTTGGCATGAGTGTGTTCTAGAGACATGGAAGGTCACAGGTTGATTTTGTCTCCAGATGATTGTGTGAAACTAGTTAGCACGTTGATGGTTAGATAGTTCTATGAACAGTGTCTTGATTTACATGATGAGGTTGAGTACATGTGTACTAAACCTGAGATTTCCCAAGCAGTGGGAGTTGTCAGCAAGTTTGGAGCCAATCCAAGAAAGAAGCACTGGAGGGCAGTTCAGTGGATTCTTAGATATCTGAGAGGGACCAACAGTAGGTGCACATGTTATGCAGGGTCAAGTTCTTTTCTACATGGGTTTGTAGATGTGGATGTGGCAGGTGATTTGGATGATAGGAGGTGCACCACAAGATTTGGGGTGGTTGGTATTCAAGAGTGATCTTGAAGAGGGATACAAACCCAGGAAACAAACTAGATGATGTACAGGTACAGGTATAGTTACAACTGTTTATCTCCAAGTGGGAGATTGTTAGGTTATGGAGCTAAAAGCTTCACTGATGCAGACATGGAGGAGGTTGCTGAATTCCAAGGATACCAACGTCGACAGATCAACTGACGTTGGTCATCGTCAGTGAAAAGTGCAATCAACATTGGCAGGAGTCAGCCGACAATGGTCACCTCCATTCAAATAGCGACTAACGTTGGTTGCTTGTGCAGTTCTAAAACTATTCATTGCATGAATATTTAGTTTGTTGAACTAAATATTTGCATATAAAAGGCTATTTTGAGTCTTGAGCTACGTGTCTAATTATTATAAATTAGAAGTCTAAGTTATTATTTAGTATGGGATCTATTTATAGACCCATTGGCATGTATTGTAATGAAGAGAAATAGAGGAAGGCAAGGTAGATCCTTCCAATTGTAAGAACAGGGTGATCTACAGGTCGTTGTAAGATTAGGGAGAAGTTCTACATGGTAAGTAAGATCATTTGAGTTGCAGGTTGTTGCAAGTTCATGGGAGATCTACTTGAATTACTTTGAGTACTTGTGTACTGGCAGTGTTATTACTGACTGGTTGGAGGTGAACAACAACTCTGTGTTTGAGTTGTGTGTTGGGACCATTTTTGGTAAGAGAGTGAACTCTTGAGGGAAAGAGATCTGTACATCTGAGAGGTGTGGAAGATTATGGCATCTTCATTGTATTTCCTTCTGGCATGAGTATTAATACAAGATTGTGTATTGTCTCTCATATTTTGTGTCATTTGTGAATTCTATTTACTTGTTAATTCTGGTATAATTTTGTGTTTAGTTGCTTATACAAGGTAATCATATTGTACTCTTATTGAGGAGTTAGATCATGACAAGTGGTATCAGAGCATTTATGTTCTAGGTGCCTTACAATAAGAATGTGCATAGAATCTAAAAGTAATACCACTGAATTGAACTAGTCAAAATAATGACATGGAACATTACTGAAATAATTTCCATGTGAAGAGTGGATCATGACTCACCAACTAAAGAAAGAAATTCTATAGGAAGAGATGACTCACCAACTAAAGAAAGAAATTCCACTAGAAGAGATGAGTTTTTTATGCTCATAATAGGTGTGCTCATACTATAAATAGTAGATTCCTTTGAAATTCAAGGTTTTGAAGGCTCTAGAAGAGTGATAATCAACATAATAATAGAATTAAAATCTACAATAGGATAACTGATGTCTAGCAGAATCTCATCCTATAGTGGAGGATTGACAGAAGGAAGAGCACTATCCACCGTGGATGTATCATCATAATAAATAAAATCAAAAGGTGAGAGTACAAATATCTTTGAAGAGACAATATGAAGCAGAGGAGGAGGTGTGACATAAATCTCAGCAAGATCACCATAGAGACTTTGCAGTATATTCTAAATAGTGCATGGACACTTCGTATATTCCACATGACAATGAAGATCCATGGAAACATGTAGTAACGGATTGTAAAAACCCTTGTCACAAGTATTTTCCCACTTATTAAACAAAATCTTATTAGTGGGTGGAAGAATTTTTCCATATAGAAATGGAATATGATTATTGCGTGTAAGCAAGTGTTCCATATAAGCACATCACAAAACATAATTGTCCTTCCCAAGAAGGATCACTGAAGATGAAATAACTCTCCTCATCTATAATAAGAATGAATGCTATAGAGATGGACTTTAGACATGCCAAAAATGATTCTAATCAAGAAAAATTGGTGCACAAGTGATAATACATGCTCAAATGGATGTCAGGCTCTGTTGATAATGCATCTAGGAGTACAAGAGCAATCTATGTAAGTAGTCACTAAATGGGCATAGGTAACAGTTACAAAAAATTGAATGTATGCAAGAAAGAATGTAGGTCCTATATGTAATAAAAAATGTATCATGTCCATAAATCAATCCTGGATCAAATATGATAGAGCACACCTACACTTTCGATTGGGGGTATACAATTGTTAAGTGGGAGCATGACCAATGTGATGATCCACTAGACCTGATTAGGGGATCACTTTTCACAACACACCATGTGAGATAGGGTTTCAAAGCCTACAATCTAACACAATCACACAACCACCCTAAAAGAGTCATATGATTTAATATTTTACTAATCTAATAACAATAATATTAAATTTAATCTAGTGCACACTAAAGCTTGTGGCACAAAATGAGGGGTTAGCAAATCTAAATAATCAAAACATATATATGAGACCTCAAATAAAGTAAGTATGAATAACACCCTAACACATAAAATATGAAGAGTAATATTATTCGAGCCAACACTTAATCTACTTCTATCTACTAAAAGAGAAGAGAAGAAAGTTAGAAGATACTTACCTAAATGTGAACCCGTTGAGACTCAA
Organism: Torreya grandis; assembly: GCA_037957365.1. NCBI lineage: Eukaryota > Viridiplantae > Streptophyta > Pinopsida > Cupressales > Taxaceae > Torreya > Torreya grandis. The sequence goes on from JARHVA010003183.1 coordinate 182,636, forward strand.
TCTCTCCCGTGGCCAATGGGGCTTCACAAAGGTTATTTTGGTTTGTAAGGATCACTTTTTTAGGCCAAATCATTCAAGACCTATCCAAAAGACTAGATTCTCTAAAATAAGAAACCTAAGTTAAGTTACCTCAAGTAGAATGGTGGAAGAGCAGATTGTGAAGAAGCATGAGGGAATAATAAATTTTGATTACATATATAAATAATGATCAAAATGATCTTGTATTTATAGGTGAAACTTACCCTAAATCATTTAGATATGTTTGTTGTGTTAGGTTGACCTAGTTTACCTAGCATGTTTTTTGGCTAACTCACTAGGTCTGTGCTAGGTCATCTGAAAAGTTAACAAACCAAAAGAGCTAAAATGTCCCTAAATTGTACAAGATCAACCAATTCAACCTAGTATAACTGACAGTAAAAAGGGTGCTAAGTAAGGAAATGAAGGATAAAAAAAGGAAAAATAATATAATATTATGCAAAGAAGGAAAAATAGCATAGGAAAAGGTTTTATGAACTAGTTGGATTGGTAATAAAGTGGCAATAAGGGACAACAATCATGCAAAATACCAAAGATCTACCCACCCGTTTCCCAGTGCACCCCTTGAGGTATGCACTTAGAGATATTGAGTCCTAATGGGTTCTTACAAGATGTAAATCATCATTATTTAATAAAAATTGAAAATATTATGTATATATAGGGCCTACAACAAACCACCAAGACAATCAACAGAAAGCCTGCCCAAATTTTGACACTTTATAAAGTAGTGTGTTTTACAAGATAAATTGGCCCAATGCATGTAAATTAATAAAATAAATACTTTTTCAAAATATTGTACTCAATTTTGAGTTACTGTTTGCAAGACATTAACAAAATAATTTTCTATAAATAGGCCTATGCCTAAAAACTTGCACTTAAAACTTAAAAATAGTACCCTTGGGTGAGATAAAATATGTCTTCCAAGCACTCGTTGGAACCAAAATTTTTTTACAAAATTAAAAAAGTTAATGTAAGTGGAAAATAATCTTTTCAGTTACCTATGGATGCATTCAAATGAGTGTCACTTCCTCTTTAAGTAAAAATTATAGCTAGCAAGGCAAAATGAATGAAGTGTCAGTTGAGTAAAGAATCCAAACCTAAACTGGTGCCTGGTTATCTTCTAATTTTATTTGTTAAAATTTAAAAATGCCCTAAAATAATTTTTAAAAAAGCATGTTTTTTTATTTTAATTAAATAGCTTTTTAATTTTTTAATTAAAACACCTTCTAGAGTGGTTTTTTTAGAAAAGTACACATAGGGGTGATTGGGCAAGGTGTTTTTTTACTTTTGTTGATGTGAAGAGGTCCATTATTTAGTGTCGATTCTAATGGGTGGTTACATGGCATGCTTTGTGTTTGAACTTGTCGAGTATTTAAACTTAAGTGCAATTTAATTAAATAAGCCATTAATGACAAAAAATGTATTTTGCTATAATTTTTAATTGGTAACTCAGAATTGAGTGCCACTTTTTTCAAAAGTGCATGTTTTTTGTCCTCTTTTCATTCATATACTTTGTTTTGTAAAATTCACTAAAGTTACAAAGTACCACATTCAAGGGGACTACTTTCTATAGTGTGTTTCATGTATTAATTACTCTTATGCCATAAAAGAATTTGTCAAGATATCTGTATCAATAAATGGTCATAGTGAAGTGATCATGCAAGCCAAGCAAGCACACATCACACTATTGAAAGGAATTGAAACCATAAAATGAGAATATTATACAAAGATATTATATTTTAGAATGGAGATGAATTGCTTATATAAATGCTCAAAATTCACATCTCTCAAAGCTATCATAGCTCAAAATTAAGTAGCTCAAACAATCCATAATACATAGAACATAAATATCTCTTTGGCTCACTGAATGATAAATACAAAGGGAGAGAGTTTCATATATAGGTTGGAAAGAGAAGAAAACCACACATTCAAGTGAATGTGGTACTAATCTTCTCTAGTAACAAACATTACCTCTAGATCCTTAAGAAAGCTAATAAAACCATGTATCCAAAACTCAGTGGGAAAAAAGCCTACACCAAAACTCATCTTTTATCCTCAATTGATGATATACTACTCTAAAATCAACCTTTAAAAAGATAGTTGATCCTCACATTTGATCAAAAATATCATATAAATAAGGTATAAAATATCTATTTTTGATAGTCACCTTATTCAACATTATATAATCAATACAAAGGTGAAGAATATCATCCTTCTTCTTGACAAAGACAATTGGTGCACCCCATGGTGACACACTTTGTCTAATCAACCCTTTTAATAACAACTCCTAGATTTTAGCCTTTAATTCAACCAACTCGGTGGTTGTCATCCTATATGGTGCCTTATATTGTGGTTCCAATCTAGGTATGATATCAATTCAAAAATGAAACTCACATTTGGGAGGTAATCCTAACAATTCCTCTGAAAACATATCAAGAAAATTCCTAATAAAAGGATTATCTTCAAGGGATGGTTTCTTAGATTCCTCCAATTCATTTATCTTAATAATAAATTCTTGACACCCTTTTATTCAAACCTTCTTGAGTTGTGTTGCATAAATTTGCCTAATTATCAAGTCTCTTTTTTCACCTAAATTTATGTCTAATTTCCAAAATCATCCTGACACTCAACTTTCTTCAAGTAGCAATCAACCTTGGCCTTACACTTCATAATCTAATTGACTCCTAAAATCACATCATATGACCCTAGCAGTGCTACATAAAGATCCACTAATGCTATGAATTTAGGTAACTTAATCTCAACTTCAACTAAACACTTGTCAACTTTGACCTTTGACTCATTCCCATATTTTATCAGCCATGCATTTTCCATTACTCCAACTTTTATATATAACTTATTAAATATTCTATGAGAAATAAAATATTATGTATCCCTTGCATCTATCAAAACGAAAACTATATGTTCAAAAAAAATACCTGATAGTTTTATGGGTGAAGCTTGGAAATCATCTTGTTGATTATCAATTGTTTCATGTATCCATTTTCAAAATGTGCCTTGTTATGGATCAAAACCTTTATTGTTCAACTTATCCTAGGTAAACTCATGAGAAAAATGGTCACCTCTATGAATGAAGTAACCTCTAGGTGGTCCTTTTCTATCAGACTATTGGTTTCTCTTGAAACCACCTTTGAAACCATTACCCAATTTTTTATTACTTGTACCACTTTTGAATTTATCATTCTAATTTTTTGACTAGCTCTTGGAGTCTCCACTCCTCTACTTTGAGTTATTATTTTTGGAATTTGGTTGAGAACTTCCAAATTTTTTATTAAACTTATCTCTAACCTAAGAAATAGATTTCAACTTTTGTTCCTATTTGACTACCTTCTCGAAGACTTGATTCATGGTAGATGGTCCATGCATGTTTACCTAACCACCAATCTAGGGTTTTAATCCCATGATGAACTTACTAATTTTGAACCTCTCATCTACATGATATTGAGGTACATACTTTAGAAGTTTGGTGAACTATTCCCAGTATTCATTCATCAATAGTTCTCTTTATTTAAGATTCTAAAAATTTGTAAGCTTTTGATCAAAGTATAATTTTGAAGCCATCATAATCTAAAAAATGTCACAAACTCCTCCCATGTGGTGGTGATAGAGTTAATATTCATTTCCAAATTTTTATTATCCCACCACATAGTTGCTTCACTAGTCGAATGGTAATCTCCCCAAATTGCTTTAGTGACTTTGGAGTAGTTTTGAATCTCAAAATACTTCTCCATTTTAGTTATACATGCTCTAGACCCATCTCCCAAAATAATTCCATCGAACTTAGGTGGATTCACCTTTTTCATATCTCTAACCAATTTTATAGCTACATGAACTCTCGCATCTTGAGGCACTTTCTCATGCCTCTACTCTTTAGGGATTTATTTCTAAACAAGATTCTCTTCTAAGACATCCTCATGTGTTCCCACCTCATGTCCATGAACATCCTATTCCAGTGTTGCTATTTGCTCCCTAGGTTTTGTCATGGCTATTAAAAATTGATCTAACTTTACTACTTGCTCAGTGGTAAATTGATTAGGACTAAATGGAGGGTTATTTTCATTGGCATTCAAAGGACCCTCAATAGATGCTCTAGCTCACACCATTCTTCTTTATAGTAAATATAAGGATAAGAAAATATCAGTAGACTCATTAAGTCCTAGAGTTTGCGATGTAGCTTTAATACCACAATATAACATCCCCACTAAAATTTAACATAATAACATAATTTGTATTTTTAAAAAATAATTCCATGAAATCTATGTTAGATTACACCATGTAAATCTAATTAATTAACCAATAAAATAGTTATTTAATAATAATCAAAACAAGTATAAATATGACTTACTCATTTAACTATATATAATTCTCAAAAGTTAATTATATAATTCCAACCACTATTGAATGTAATACTACATCTACTAATGTCCAAGTATAGATTGAAAATAATTATATTTTCACCAATAATATGTCACAATATTGAATATAATACAAGATACAAGGCCACATGAAATATGAGTCAAAAATGAACTTAGTTTCATATGGTAATCTCAAGTGTAGTCTCCAATGAATTAATATTATAGGGAGGGAGAGCATCATTCAAAAGCTTTTCCACACCAACCACAGATCATCAATCCCCTACACAATCCCCCAACTATGGAATGGTCCTCCTTTCATAGATGTGTAGATAGTGATGGTGTGGGAATCCAAAGGGACAAGCTAGTACCCATGTGCTGTAATGTTTTTAAAACATGATGTCTACCATAAATAAAATACATTCTAACATGATATCTTACAAGCATGTAAATTAAACA
>JARHVA010003183.1:192500-280000 GCA_037957365.1 Torreya grandis
ACATATTTGTGCCTAACTTTCTTATCTCTTAGTCCAACCACATATTTTTCTAATGACCTGGCCTTACATACTATGCAAAATTCTCTAAACTTGATCCTTATCCTTGTCTACCAATTTTAGACTTGTACCTATTTTTTAGCTTGTTAGACACTTGCATCCCATCCAGATGCCTACGTTGATGTAGGTGTCCCTTTTTTAACTAAGTGTCTAGTACCCAAATTTTATGTAAATTGAAAATATAATGTATCCTTATGGTTAGCCTAATTAATTTAGTGTGAGCTTTTTTAAAAAGGTGTGTTTGTATATATTATATTTTCAAAAAAGCTCACACTAAATTAATTAGGCCGACCATAAGGATACATTATATTTTCAATTTACATAAAATTTGGGCACTAGACACTTAGTTAAAAAAGGGACACCTACATCAACGTAGGCATATATATACATATATATATATATATACATATATATATATATATATATATATATATATATATAATATCAACCCTCATTAATTTATCACCTAGAAAATACCAAGAACTCATAAGGCAACTTACCTAGAAGCACTGACTCAAACATTCAAGTGAGAAAACCTACCATATTCATCCTTATTTACATATCATTAATAGGAGTAATATCCTTGTAGGTCTCAAATACTAAAATAATAACCCATGAGCCATATTTTCTAAGTTACAAACTAGGTCACTATATATACTTTCTTATCACACATTTCATCTTTATGCACACAAAAACCAACACATAAGGGAGAATTACATAAGTCTGAGTCCCTCTTAATAGTATTGGATATATAGGTAGTGCCCATTAATAGAAGGTCCTTGGAGAAGCTTGACAATGTGATCCCACTAACCCATTTTTCCCACAACCATTCCAAAGGTAAAGAACATAGGGTTTGATTATTTGAGGAAGAGTAACATCTTGTGCATAATATCTATATGCATTAGAAGAAAAGAGACAAAAAACCTATAAGGCTCAAGTTGGTCACATCAATATCTAGTCAATATGACATACAATACACCTACATCTACATCATAAATATGCATTGACACCATTGTTTATATCTATCAAAAGTGTTTGAGGCCAAAAAATATAAAATTATAAGATTTGAATGCTATTGTAGGATTCTATATCTACATGCACACAGTAAACTAGCTAAGTACTCTTGATTTTTTCTTTATTACAATATCAATAAATAGTTTTACTTTCTATTTTTGGCATGTCTTAGTAGTTAAATTCAAAATATTATTTATTTTAGTTTACAAATTAATTGTCTTGATATAGATATTTTTATCACCCTTATGTTTAATCATTTCTATATTCTTAACCCTATTTACCCTTGTATTATCAATTTAGGGTTAAACTTTTGGTGAACCACTTAAGCATTGTATTCCACTTTAAAATAATAAAAACTTGTGGAATAGGTGAGTCGATCACAATGGTTCATTTACCTCTATATACAAATAAGCAACTAACCACCAAGGTGCACATGGATTCACATAAATATCAATAAAATTTACCAAAGGAACCAATAATACCAAAACTAAAATAAAATAAAACATTTTAGCTTCATTTAGTGGCCAGTATTGAGCAACAAGATGGCCAAGTTTTAGATTACTATGGCAATGATGATGATTTAGAGCATGATATGATAGATGAAAAATTAAAAAATCTAAATTTTTATCCACTTGATCAACTTTTACATAACCTATTCACACCTACAAGTCATATATATAAGTTAAATCCATCTTTAGAGGATGTAGAACCAAATAAAGATAAGGGAAAATAAAAAATAGAATATGAGCATGCAAATGCTTGTTCTTCCATACATCCCTCTTGGCTAAAAATATTGAGTCATCCTTATCATGTTCAAATATACATACATCATGTAAATAATGTGGAGGTCTCTCATAAGACTCCAAAATAGACATTTTAGATCACAACAACCCAAGATACTCTGGATATAATACTTTATATGTTACTTGAACATAGGATGATATATTTACCTTCTAACAAACACATACTAGGTAGTAAATTTATTTATAAAGAGGGATTACCATATGATATCTATAATTTGGTCATTGGCCATAATAAAAATTGATGTGAGGCATTGCAAAACCAAATTAATAAATACAAGAGTGAAGGAATATATAAATTGTGCTCAAGAAATGAAAAATACACAATACTTCCAAAATTCCAAAATAAAACCATCCTTCAAAGTGACTAAGGCATAAATATATAACTAATATTGATGGCATCTATTGTCAAAATCTCAATTTTGATATGAATAATTAGAATACTTTATTTATCATCACATTTCTTTAATAGTTGGGACATAATGTATATGAATTAACATACTATTCACTAATGCCAAAATCTCATGGGTACATCCAACTATCCATTTCATGTGGACCATTGGTGGTCCCCATGGCCATATAGATATCAGATCATAAGCCACATTTGAAATTAAAATTTGGGTAGCAATGGTTAGCTAATTGGAATGTAAAGTTAAATACTACAAATATGTGTATCACCTTTACTATTAGGGATAGGAAGATTTGCATACAACATGATGGATATGGTCATCTTCCCCTACCGATGGTTTCCAATAAACAATTACATAAAAACTTTGAGGAGGTAAAAATGCATTACTATAAATAAAGGTTGAAAAATGTCTCAAGTAATCCTACACATTTTGATGATGATGACTTTTGGATTAGTCCTTCTAGAAAAAAATAAATATTCCAAAAATACCCAAAAAATAAAAAATACAAAAATATTCAACCTTTCCATATCTTATTATCTCCTTGGCATCTATGTTGTTATATCCATGTTGGTAGATAAAATATCATTTATTTTTACATAAACACATATGTTTCATGCATCTTTTGAGTGTATACAAGCATACCTAGGCATATTATATATCCACATACAGAAGTTGGGCCTTCCATCTTTTTCATTACCAGTAAGTTGGGGGCATATGCTTCTTTGATCATACTATAACTAGGTTACATCATTCTATGATAATTTTCCATTATCATGATTGAGATTATGTACTTACACATTCCTTTATCCTTGATTATATATTCCATAGTGTACTTGATATGTTATGTGCTTAACATTTTTTGCTAACACATATCCAAGGACTAATATGATATGCTTATTCTAGTTGTTTATGACTTTATGCTTTCATATTTTAGTGCTTATTTGAGTGTGTTTATTAATTTAAATTGTATTGAATTGTATTTCTTGTTTGATCATTTTAATATGCTCCATTGATTGCAGCTTGTGTGCCTTTATTTGCTTATTATGATAATTGAACGTGAAATAGTTTGTTGTATGTGGATATTTGAATATTTCATTATATGATTTTTGGACATTTAACTAATTCACATTCCTTAAATTAATAATTATTTGAATAATACCCTTTTATGATGTCTCCTTGTACCATTTCCTTTTATTTTTCTTTTGAATGATCTTGTGTGTGTGCTTAATTGGTTGTTGAGCTTGTATTATTATTCTCTAGACATTTCCATGATTTAAATCATGTGTCTTAGTATGTGATATGATCACACACTATGTATCTTATTTATATATCTACTTAGACATGTTACTCCTATATATTACGTGATCCTTACACAAATTATATAATTATCTTATCCTTTTGAGGTAAGGTCACTTCTATTTTCTACTTCCCCTCACCTCAAAAAGAGGGCATATTAGTGGTTACATATCATAGAGTCATGGATTTCACATTTTCATAGTTTCATATTTTTAATGGGGGAACATTATGGAAACATGTTTTCCACACTTATACTAGTTCCTAGATTCTCCAAATTCAAAGCGGGCATGTCATCATAACATGTCTTCAACACTTGAAAAAAATTCAAACTAGGCCAAATTTCAAAGTTATATGATTCAAATACACATTTATGGTAGCATTATATACATTAGTAACATTTGTATACCTATGTTTCAGCTTGACACATATATGAAGTGTATATGCCATGCAAAGTGCACCTAAAATTGAAAATCAATCAATTTTTAATTGAAAATACTATTATGGGTTGTTATCATACCTAGGATGGAATTTTATGGATAGTATTAATCCAGTCTACTATAATAGTTAGTTTACCTTTTTTTAAGGTTGAGGTAATTAAATCACTCAATCTTACCCATTTTATAATTTAGACTTGATTAAATAATCTATATTCAACATATTTATAGGATGGAGTGTCTAAATCATCTATCCTCACTAAATATATAGTGTTATTTTATTTGATCAATCACATACATCAGGTTATAAGTATGATGGGGTTGCATGATTGAGATAATCTCAATAGTCATGTGGTAACTTACCTTTTTGAGAAGGTCAGGGGAATGCTATTTTCCAATCTCTCTCTCTCTCTCTATATGTATAAACTTGCAGGTTTCAAAATTTTCCTAATATTAGTTGAAGGCTTCATAATGAATCATCTCTTAAAATAAAATTACCAAAAGGTAAAATTTTTACACCAAAACATAGATGTAATCCTAACCTTTCTCTTTCTACTTTCAAACATTTCAAATTCTTTCAATTTCATATATCATACACTAATTATATACTATAACATTCTCTTGGTTTCAATTCAATGAATAGAAACAAACTCATGTTGGGCTTACACAAATATAACATGTGTTATACAAACCTAGGTACATATTTATTTTCCTTTAAACTAGAAATTTCATTACTATATTAAATGGGGGAGGGAAATATATACACTAAATGTTAATTATATAGCACCTTTATCTTGTATATTTGGTAGATACCTACCATGGTTGTATCCTTTAGTCCTAAGACATTGTTATATAAAGGCTCATATTTACCATCTCTTTATGCCTGAATTACTTATCCCTTATTCTAAACACATTATTATAATGAACAAGGCTTATTTACTATGAAAAATATTTTAAACTTAATCATTATCCTTATCTACCAATTTTGGACCTATACCTATTTTCTAGATTCCTAGACACTTGTGTCCCAGCCAGATGGCTACATCAACAAACATTTCCCTTTTATGACTAAATGTCTAGTGGCCAAAAGTCATATAAATTGAAAATATAACATATCCTAATGGTCATCCTAAGTGTTTTAGTGTGAAATATTTTCAATATAGATTGATGTATATATACAAGATCAACACTCTTTTATTCCTCACCTATCAAATACTAGGAACTCATAAGGTATCTTACCAAGAATCACTCAATATATCATTCAAGTGAGAAAACCTACCCTATTCATACCTATTTCCATATCAATCATAGGAGCAATATCCCCACATTTCTGAATTAATGAAGGAGCAACCCATGAGGCATATTTTCTAAGTTACAAGCAAGGTCATTATATGTACTTGTTTATCTCACTTTACATCCTTATACAGAGGTGAGCTACATAATTCTAATGACTTATTCAAATAATTGGCTATGTAGGTAACACCCATTGATAAAGGAATCTTTGGGAAAACTCAACACTGTGAGCCCACTAATTCATTTTTCTCATAGTCATTCCAAGGGTGAGGAAAATAGGATTTGATCATGTGATTAAGATCAATAGACTCTATGTGTGATCTATATACATCAAAATAAAGGATATAAAAAACCCAAATGACTCTAGTTGGTCACATCTATATCTAATTAGTATTCCATATACGACACTTACATCCAGATCAAATAGTTGTAACAATGTAACTATCCAAATCTGATGTAAGCATCTAAGGCCACCTAATGTAAAATTATAGGATCTGATGACTATTCTAGAATCTTCATCTAGTCCATTTCTAGCATATTTTATCCCAAATCTACATGTGCATAGTAAACCAACTAAGTATTGTTGTTTTTAATTTATTACAATATCAATAAATATCTATACTTTTTATTTTTGCCATATCTTATTATTTAAATTTAGAATATGTTGATCTAAGTTTAAAAATTCATTGGCCTACTAAATATCTATTTATCACCCTTTTGCTTAATCATTTCTATATTCTTAACCCTAATTACCCTTGTATCATCAATTTAGGGTTAAACAAAAACTTATAATTTTAAATTTTATATAAATAAAAAAAGTGTGTTTTTTTTAAACATTGATCATGTGTGATATAAATTTTAACAAGTCTTCATATTAGATATTTGAAATTTATGCAAACTAGACTAATCATCTTGTAATTTTTGTTTTTCTTGATAAAGATAAATTTAAAAAGCCTATGTATATGATAATAAAATATACATTTTTAGATATCCAATAGCTAATTTCATTTAACTTCTTACTTTACAACATTTTCATAAAATAGGAAGAAAAAACATTTTGCTTATGTTTTTTGAATAGTACTATAATCATTTCCTAATCCCATTTCTCCTTGATTTTTATTATAATTCACATTATCTTCAATGATGAAATGAAATAACCATATTGACAATGACATATTTTATAACATAGGAATATCCTAAGAAAATATTAATGTAATGACACACAACATAAACAAATAATCATGTGTTTATTGCATTTTTATTTTTGTTTTCATATCATATTATGTTTTCCAACAAAAAAACATAATACATTTTTGCATTTATGAATCATTATTTCATTGTGAGTTTTAAATTTATAGCCATTATAGATTGTTAGGGAAAGAAATTGATCTTGGTGTGAAAAAAAATGTGTTGAATAGGTAAGATTTTGCTTCAAATATTAAGGAACATTTTGTCAATAGTTTTTATCTATTGTATATAAAATAAAATAAACCTAGTTGTTTCCTTATTCTTTCTTGTTGTTTTAATATTTTTTCCTTGCCTACAATAATGGTTGAGAAGTAGATATTGTAAGAGAGAATACATCAAAACAATGAGAACATGTAAAAATAAAAATAAAATGTAATTGTACTTTTACCAAAGTATCAAGAAAATAACATAATAAAATAAAATATATATATTTGCATTGGTTATCTTTGTGACATGTATTTTATTGAATATATTATATTTTTTGTCATTTTTAACTTATGTTGAATAATTTCATTAACTATTTGAGACTTGTGTGTAAGGAAAAGTATCAAAATTATTGAAAAAAAAAATTAGTGGTTTATGGTCCTATTCACACAATAAAAATTTTCCCATGAAATAAAATATCTTGCATGTTGACATCTTTGAAAAACATGTCAAATGATAGTTATAATTAATATCAATAATAATTTTCTTAAAAAAAGTGAATCAAAATATTTTTAAGGATAGGGAATTTGTATCATAGACTTTTCCATCAAAATTAAGTCAAGGTATGAGAGGGGTCATGTCATTTTTTGTATTTTTCCTACCATCAAAACTATTATAGAAGATATACATTGTATTTGTAATAAATAGAAACGCATATCAAATAGAAAATTATGATTTTTTCATAAATTAATAGTGCATATTTAGTAAGATTTATTAGAGTTATTATCATATGCACTCAATATAATAATGAATTGTATCATGTACATGTCAAAAATGATCATACAGACCATGAAATTTCAATTATGAGTGGCCATAGATTTTTGGTGTTTTTTTGTTTTTTCCCATTATCCCTTATTAATACCTTTTTCCTAGTCTCACGTATTTCCAAACTACAATTATCATTATTATTGCTTTCAAGTATAATCAGAAAATGATTAAAATTAATTTTCTAGGTAATTAAATATAGTCTATATTCTAGAGCTATGACATTTTACTTATTCAAAAAATTAATTAAACATGGAGTCAAAATCTCTCTAATTATTCAAACAAATATTTCTTCCATTATTGATGTGTTGAATGAAAAATGCACTAAATCACATATAGAATTTCTTACAAATTGTAACATAGAGGCATATCTCCATACTATGATGTAAATCTTACTCAAGTCCTTTTAAACATGTTTTACAAATTTTTTTTTATCACATCTTATATCTAACCTACTTATAATTTTAAATAACACATGTAATATGTATATTGAAAAAAATATATCATTATGTAATTAATGTGGACACTTGATTTATGTATTTGAATCTAAAACAAATAATACCATGCACTATTATGAATGCACATAGGTCACTAAATTCTCTTATGTCCATGTCTTGCAATGCACCATTAATAAACAATATAGAAAAATGGACTGTGTATTATAAAATCCTTTGCTACAAACATTACTTCCATAACTATCTTCAATATACATAGACACATAAATATAGTATTAAACACTTGACAAAGTCAATTTTTACCTATATTTCTCTTACGTGATTTGTACATACACATATGGATGTTGTACACTCTTCTCTCCTATCCATTTTCCTTCTATGGGCCTAGCCTTCCTGATTTGTTATCAAGCACCTATAAGAGTTATTTATATATGCCTAATTTTATTTTTATCCTAATCATATTGTCTTATTCAATGCATCTAGTCATATTCATATGGATCTATATTATCTAAGTTTTCTACCTATGTTAGATACATTCATGTACTTTTTAATGGTCATTTAAAAAATTAAATTACATTTAGGTCAGTGTATATGTTTTGTATGTTATTGGCATGAGAAGTTACCTAATGATTCATATATTCATACATAAAAGGTTTAATCATATTCATATCAATAAAGTATCAAGAAAACATCTATATAACACCCACCTAGAGGAAATGTATACATATGTACATTAAGAGGAATAGCCATATATATTCCTAACTAAAATCCTCTCAAAGGATCATTCCCTAGCCAAATATAAAGAACCATATCGAAATCAAGTTTGCATATTTTTAAGTGTCAAAATGCAAGTTACAAAATACATCCATACTATAGGATCACTATTCCACACATACATAACTAGGAGAACTATGTTTGGATTAAGCCCTCTTCAAAGTATTGTAAATGTAGGAAGTGTTCAACCATTCTATTGGGGGTGGTTTGGGTAAGATCAACCCATATTTTCCATTTCCTTTTATTAAGTAACATAGTTTTGAATGTGGGCTATGTTTTTGAGGTGAAGGAGATATAATTATGGGCTTGAACATACTATCCAACTTTTGATATTGCATATAAAAATAGTTTAGAAGTAGGCATAGTGATCTATGTTGAAATAGTTTGACATATCTCATAAGGATGTTTTAGGTAGATATCATATGAATTTGGTTTTATATAAGCATCCATATTCTACCAAATTTGTCCAAAAAAGTCTAAACAATTGGATTTCAAATATGAATGACTCCATATTCAGTTTTAGACCATCATACCAATTACACACATTATTAGACCCAAACAAAATATTATTAAGATTAATACCCAATTTTTCTTGGTCATTTATACATTAACTGAAGTACAATAAAACATATTCTTTCACATTCAGATTTGTGTAATTTAGATATGTTTTATAAAATATGAATATTCATAGCCTTACACTTATTTTTATAATTAATCCTAATTAAGGTAAAACTTATTGGTGAGCTTGATCATTATATTAAACATGTAAACCCCAAGGTTTTACTTAGGGTTTCATCCTTTTTTCTTGGATTAATTCAAATTTTTGTTTTAGGGTTTCAAATTTTGATATTTTAATATAATTTTTTGACCTATTTTCTTATTTCCCCTCATAAGTGATTTTTTTATCTTAGGGTTCACATTCTTAAAACTCTACATTTATTTGTTTATCACATTAAAACCCTTACTTGCATTCATTATTTTTCATTATAGTTATTAAGGTTTCAAATTCAGTGTTAGGGTTTCAAATATATGATTTAAATTTTATTATTTATTATTCATATACATAACACATAGTGGAATAAAATATAATTTGGATGGTAGATTTTATGAGATATAATGAAAAAAATTAACTTAATATATTAAAATCAATCCATACTTAATGCATTGTTACATGTAGCTAGAGATGAAATAAGAAAACCTACTAAGATTGTCACATCTGAGGAATAAATTGAGACCTTCAATGATATTCATCAACATTTTAGACATATTTTTTCTATAATATATTTCTAGACTACTACCACTATTATTATTCTTATGTATACACCTATGGTTACACAAGTGATGTCCATCCATGGTGTGGGGGAAACATAATTTTTTCCTCAAATTTCAATGTCTATCCCTATATACAAAATTTGTGTAGATATAAAAATCACTAATAATTTAAAATCATCATCCATTTCTACCACACAATCCATCATGCACACTATTATAAATTTTTTGGCTAAGGTGTTTCAATTAGAGTAGGTATTTTCTAGAGAAATTCGTTGAACTAATTGTCATGCATTAGTTGATTATTTTATTTTATTGAGATATTTTATCTAATTACTTATCTATATATTTCATATCTCTTAAAATTAAATTATAAGATAGTGAATGTTATCTAGAGAAACACTTAATAGCCTTTCATGTATCATATTCAGACTATGCCGCTAATGCCAAGTTGTTGACTAACTTATTTGTATATTAAGGATTATGATTTGAATTAGGTTTATGACCTCCCATTATAATAATTTTATGCATTTAATCCTTTATAATATTACTTTATGGCACATTTTCAATCAATATTAGTGATAAATTATCATATGCAGAAAATGGAAAGCTTAAGCAAGGATCCAATGAACCAAATAATGACTATGTGCTTTGATATATGAACATGTTTTCTAAGACAAAAAATCCTTTTGTCTAAAAGTGTGTTACAATATATGTCCATGAAAAAAACTATTTCCCCTCTACATGAGTCTATTATGTTAAAAATCTTCATTCAAACCATTTAATTACTTGTTCTATAAAATTAAGGATCAAGAACTTAAACTTATATATATGAATAAGCTAAAGTATGTGGTACATCCTCCAATAAATTCAAGTGTAAAATTTATAAAAAAACCAAGTTACAAGGTTAAAAAGACTAATATTTTTTATTAGATAAGGTAAAAGAAGTTGGTTTAATAGGGATCCATCAACCACCAAGGTTAAATAGAAACAATAAGACCTGAAGTCAAGTAATAAAGCCACAATAGGATGTATAACATAGAAGGAATTCAAATAAAAATAATAAAACCAACCAAAAAACACTAATAGAGATAAAACAAATAGAGTTATATAATAAACTAGACAAATACTAAAAACTCATATGAGCTTGCCTTGTCTCGTGGGGTGGCTCATTTCATCTCCTTGGTCTTGTCCTTTAGAAATTCCTATGTCACTCTACCATGTGTGTGTTTGTTTGGACCTTCCAAGGACCCTACTTGGTTTTCTTCTATGGAATCCTAGGGATCCTTTTGGCTTGGAATCTTGGGTGAATGTATTCATCAGCTTTTGTTTTAGACTCATCATTGGTGTCTTTTTTCTTCATGAGATTTGTTTTTCCTTTTCCTTATCATATTTTTACTTGAGTTGGTCAGTCTTAGCTTTAAAATTTTTCCATTAATTAATGAGACTATCCATGGCCCTACCCATTTCCATAAATTTCTATTCAAAGGCCATGAGCTTCCTTTTACACTCCCAATTCGTGTCATCCAAGTTGCATACCTTTTTTCCCTTATTATTGTCTTCTTCCTTCCATAAAATGGATATGGTTTTGTTTTTTTTCCCATAGATGCTAGGGTAATGTACCCAAAAAATTTATTGGGGGGATTTATAGGTTTGGATGCTAGTAGAAGGGGAGGTGGGTTGGGAATAAGTAGGGGTGAGAGACCCATCCTCCTTCAAAATCCCTAATTCCTCATCAGATGGGTCTTCCATAGGGATGTCAAGGATGGGTTTTTTGTGCAAGGCTTCACCATGTTGTAGCAATAGTAATATCAAACCTTGGTAAATAATATCATTATTGTGAATTATCTAGTAAGTGAGGGATGTGATTTACAATGATTTTATGAGATAGAAAATTAAGCTAATTTTATACCTATGGAAGTGATTTACCAACATAAAATTATGAGAAAAAATCAAGGTGAAATTATTTTCTAATGTTAGATACTTTATTATCTTTAAATAGATCTCAAGCTAGTAACGTGGTAAATCTTACCTTAGGATTCCTTTCTTTTCTATCTTCAAGTTTGCATCAATGCATAAAAACTTCTATATTGATTCCAAATTTCAAATTTTATCCTTAAATGCTTTCACTTCTTCACAGCTCATCTTAGTTATCTCACCAATTTGTTCTTTTATCACCATAATTTTTATGCCTCGCATCTTGACAGTCTGTTTATTCTAAGCCAACACAAAGTCCTTTGATAACTCCTCATCATGCCCTATAATTCTTTGCATGAATTGTGTTAATCCTTCCTTTCACATTTTATTTTAGAACAATTTGTTTCCCTAAACTTCCATGTAGGAGAGAGGTTCTACTCTCATTACCTCTGAGTTTTTGTTCTTCTAGTTTAGGGTAGAATTTCCATATTTCCACTCCTCAACCTTCAAATTTTGAGAATAGTCTATTTTGATGGTCCTATCAATTTTTATGATACATATTTGTTTACTAGAATCATTATGCAGAAAGGGATTATATTTTTGCATACCCTAACATGAAATTCCCATGTGTAATTAGCTCTCAAAGCTATGATGATGTGTAGTTTGAATCATTATTTATATATTTAATAAATGAGCTAGGAGGCTATAAGCTACTTCCCATGTGACCAATGAGGGGAATCCAAATATATGTTTAATAGAAGCCTCACCAAAATAAGATATGAACCACCTAGCATCATTTATGATGTGCTTGATAGTATGGGAGGGAATGGTTTTACCTAAAAATGCATGAATAATGTCAAGCGAGTCCCCCTCAATGTCTATCTTGGATATGTTGGCTCTAGAAGCAAGTTGGATGCAATTAATATTAATCATGAGGCAAAGGTTTGGGTTAATGAAGTGTCATAGATTACTAATCGACTTATTCTATTCGCTCCAAAAGGGAGGCAATTTTCATGATTACCTATACCTCCTCATAAGATATTAAAAAAATTACTTGAGTGCAACCTCATATCTCTCCCTTCAAAAAAATATTTTGATATGAGTAAGCCTTTACCTAAAATATACAACAATAATGCATATTTTTATCATCATAAATTTGTAAAGCACTCTAAAAATAGATTATTTTCATTAAGACATAATATTTAAAATCTCATTGATGATAAAAATAATGAGATTAATGATATTTGTACACCTAAAATTTATTTAGTTCCATAACCTAATAGGAATGAAAAATTGAAAATCTTTTTTGATCCCTTTTTGAATCATGCAACAATAGAAACTAAGACTAATCCTAAAGTGCATATGACTTATATTTCACATCCTCATCCACCAACATATGAGCACCATTATATGGTATTATTGGTACACTTACAATCATATATGTAAAATTACTTATAATTATATTTGATGATAGTGATATTGTGGATGATGATTGTAGTTATACATCATAAATTATACATGTGTACATTGATTCACAACCTATACATAGAGCTATGGTAAGACAATGGTTCAAATGAAAATGTTATCACTTTGACACTCCATATTACTCTTAGATATACATAAAATTATTTTATGGATACAACTAATATATCTAAGGGATTTTATGGAAAGATATAGAATCATTTTTGGAGTGTTGCATTACCACTTAAGGTAGGCTCCACTTTAGTTGTTAATTTATTCTTAGTCTTCCAAGTACAATGTAATTTGACATGTTGTTATGAATTAATTAGATACATAAGATCCAAGTATTACCATATTTAGTACACCAATTTGTGAATTATAACATGGAATTAGGTTTGTTATAGTTCTAGGTATTCCATATAAGTATCCTATTCACCTAGAGGTATTCCTTCCTCCACTCCCACCACCACAATAAATTATACAACATATTCAGGTTTATTATGCATACATAGTTTATATAAAATTAATTTAATTACATATATTTCAAATTCTTCAATTCCCATTATATCATAGGTCTATTCAAGCCTCATGAAAGCCATTATCCACTCCATCATATCCTTAGCTAGTTTTACAAACACTTTCATGTGTTCCATAGAAAACATGAACACATGTTAATACTATAAAATAGATTCCAAAGTATATTATGGTTATTATAATTACTCATAATATTTATAATCCTATTATTCATGATGATAATTAAGGATATACTACAACATGATACCACCTCTTTGATTCAGATACAAATACACATGGAACTAATTTATCAAAATAGGTCACCATTACCACAGTTGATACATGACCTACATATTATCATGTCATTTATGGGATCATTTCTTAGTAGTAAGATGATTATAAAATATTACAAATCAAAATATTTTAAAAATACAAGAAAACAAAAATATTAAAAAAATAGGACCTAAGCATAACATATATTTTTATTTTATATATATTATTTATCACATTTTTGGTATATTAAAAATCATTTTTCCTATTCACATTCATAATATGATATATATTATTGATACATAGAACATACATGTTACATATGATATTGTACGCACCTAAAATTACATGCTGAAACATTTTCAAAAACATCCAATGATGATATAAGGACATACGCATGTATATATGATCAAACTTGAAGTTATTTTGATAATTTTGTATTTATATCCTCTATTTCCAACTCTAAAAATTTTAAATTACCTTTTTTGCAACTCTTGTGACTTATTTTAATCTTTGTTTCTCTTGTGATGAAATTGTTGGTCCCCTTGACACAACCATCATGTTTCATTTGCCAATTCAATATTGTTTACACCATGATGGTTTAGTAAATCACCATGATGAAATTGGTACATATTTTTCAGTTTTTTTAATTTTCCACATTGGTTTCATAGTTGATCATGAATGTTTCATCTTTGCAACCTGCATAAGGCAGTAATTTCATCACAATTTGTGCATTTTTAAATTTGGTGCTTGAGACTTCACTCTTGTTGCATTTTATATCATTTTATTGATTGTTTTCTCTTGTGTTCATGTCTTAGATGGCCCCTCTCATCCATAACTTTATTTTTTATCAAATATTATCTCTTCCCTCTTCTAAAATTGGTTTGATATATAGTTAACTACTTCATAAAACCTCTTTTTTCCCTTACAAGTATATCTTTTTCCTTAGAGTTTTGGATTCAATATTTGCATTAGATATTAAATATTTTTATTATTCTAGATCCATAACTATCATGATATGACTTTGGAAGATTATTTTTTTATTTTGTGATCATCTTCATGTTATTATACACAAACTTGGAGAGGAGAATCCATGAATCAAAAACTAGTTCTTTACCTCTATGGATTAGTCCAACCACTATTTAGTTTCTTTGTTATTAAATATGGTGTCCTTATTAAATTATTTTATTTTTATCTTCTTTTATTATATTTCCAATGGTCATGATTAAGAAAACAAAGAGCTACCATATTTGAGGATAGTACACTTGCCACCACTATCTTTCACCTTCGCTTGGTCATCACCATTGATCAGGTTGGGGGCTTTTCACTTTCAATTTTTTTTTATATTTTTATATTATATTATATTGGATTATTTTTTATTATATTATAATTCATATTCATAAAACATAAAATAAATTAGAAAAAAAACTCATTTCTATCTTTTACACCAAAAAAAGTTAGCTTGGTTCTTTGAGTTTTACTTGCACATAAAAGATTTAAAATCACATATATTTCATCAAAACATATATTATATTAACTAAATTCAATCATTATCTACAACCACGTAAAAATATCCACTTTAAAATTCTAGAAAAAGTATGCACAGACCCACTCACACCTATAAAAACTAAACAACCTAGCTAAAGAAAAACACTTATATCTTAGATATGATTTTATTCATCTGTATAAAAAAAAGAATGATGTCCCAAATAAAAAAATAAAAACTTTTATTTTTCATTCATTTCATATTAATTCAATTATTTTTACAAACAATCATTTAAAACTCAAACAAACTAGTTTTCTAGATTGCATGTGCAAACTACTTTCAAAAACTTAGAAGTTGTACTCTTTAAGAGTTGGATCTGATTTTTTTTTGAATGTTATATACATTTTATTGAATAATATTTTAATTCATTTATATTTTAAAAATACAAAAATGAAAGTGTCTTTTAGCTTCCATATCTGTAAAAATCTTGTATGAAACTAGAAAAGGGAAAAAATCAGCACTTGCATCAAATATCTTTGAAAATAACAAATATAGTAAAATTTACTTTCATTTAATTTTAGATTTTCATTTAATCATTTTAGATTAATTTAATTTATATAAATTAGTATATTTTGATTTCTTTAAAAAATATTATCCAAGACATCCAAAAAAACATAACCATTTAAGCCTTGTCAATATGGTATAAGCCCAAAATTTACTCTTACAAATATATATCAAGTACCTCTTTAAAATAATTAACTAGACAATATATACACTTAAAAAAACCTGAGAGTCATCTAACCTAACTTTACCTAGTTCATCATCCCTAGCATTGACCAAGAACTCTGATGCATTTTTCTCACCTACACTGGGGGACATTGGAGTTCTATTTTCCACCATTTAGCCACTTTCAAATAGAAACGTGATGCAACTAAAATATTTTAGTATCATCATGTTCATCCTTTACCACCCATCATCCATAGCCCTATTATATCACCTCCACCTAATCCACCTAATCCCTAGACCTACTCATCCCAATCATATCTTCGTCATATATCAAGGCTAAATCTTGGGAATTTGAGTGCACAAGGTAATTGAGTGTACAAATTTGGTGAACCTGATGTGAAAGACATAATTTTTTCTATTCTTATTTTTCCTATATTTTCTCCATTTTTTTATTCTCTTCCATATTATGTGGGTATTTATATACCCATTGAATAATTAATAGTTACAAATTTTTTTGATAGAAATATAGATTTTGAAACATATAGAAGGATTTTTCAAACCAAAGTTGAAGTGTCATTCCATATTTATAATAACAACACTTTTGTATAAAAAATGGGAACTCAGTATCAAAACCATCCCTTCAACACACAAACTAGATCATGGGTAGTGTTTCACAATATGTAGAACCCATGTGAAACTATTAGCAATCCCCTAATTCTAACAATATGTCCTTCACTATTGAAAGTCGAACCAACCCTCATGTTTCAACTGGACTAACAAATCTTAGATGTCAAAAAGTGTAGTGAAGTATGATCAATACATTGATAGAATTCATAATATGTAAGATGGGATAAGTAAATTACAAGTCCCTTTACACCACTCCAAAAACAACTAAAATGTTTCTAACCCATAAGAGAAACACCCAACATCTTCTTTAGATACATGTAATCCAAACCAATTCACCATTGGTCATAAAATCATGCCTCTTAAACATGTTATTAATGTAGTCATAAGGATCACCATTAATTTTTCCAAATGAACTTATCTCAAGTTTGGTGTGTTGTATTTGATATTTAGAGAGTAACAAAGCCTATTTTAATCAATGGGTAATCATCATCCCTCATAACCAAGTCCATTACTCTGTTATTCACATTCTAATGGAAACTTACCAATTTCCACTATATTCATCTAATCTACCTCTCATCATGTATTCCATGGACTAATATCCTAGGGATATATTTACTCATAGGATTCATAATCCTATAACTTACAACATTCATCCATAATATAAATCCCCTCTTCAAAAACTTATTGTAAGTGTCTATACCTAAATCTATCCTAATAATGTGGTGGCTAACACAACACCACCTCCATTCCTCTAAGTTATGTGGGTGCCAATATGCCACCTACATACACTCCCCCTATGAAGCAACACATATGTCTCCATTTAATTATCTTCAACTCGACTATCCGATGTATTCCATGTCCACTTATCCACAAAAAGAATCCAACCTAATATACATGACCTTATCAACCACTTATTTTTTCTTTTATAAGTTTCCCATTGGCTTCTTATCCAAATCCCCCTCTTTAAACCCATTCCACTGTGCATTTCATGGAATTCAATATTTTGGGACCTATGTTAAATATCTAAAATATCCCATTGATCATAATATACTAGGAATTATTTTTACACATCCCCTACTTTACCTCCCTAAGTTCAAAGGATGTGGAGTTCCCAATGTGCATGTCAAGTCATATGTGACTATTGTTCAAGAGCTTATACCTTGGGATAGAGTGGTTCTAAAAACATTTCCAAATACTCTCCAAGTAATTTGCCTTGATTGGTGTTATAACTTACCTAATGGGTCTATAAATTCATTATAATATCTCATGGAAGAGTTTGTTAAGACCTTTGATATGATCAAACTTCTCAAGATTGGCATATGAGAATTCTTGCACATCAAGAAAGAACATAATGAATATGCTACCCACTTCATCATAATATGGCATAAAGTACTATATTCATCTAATATCATGTCAAAAATGGATCATATGTAATTATATGATATATTTTACACTCCTTTAACAAATAAATTAGGGAATATGTTCAAAATTTCCCATATTGGTCGAACAAATAAGCACTCAAAAGTGTTCTAATAATTGACCAAAAAACCATTGATAGTGGTTGTAGAACCTATAAAACTAATGGGAAACTAGTTTATCCTAATAAATACAATGGGATTTATCCAAAATATAGTTAAAATAACCCCAAAAATTAAGTTCCTAAGGTTATAAATAGGAACCAAATTGCCACTATAGACAGTGTTACACCAAAATAGTAGGCCAAACATTATGAACAAAAACCCTCCCCAACCCATGAACAACAACAACAACAACAACAACAATAGTAATAATAATAATAATAATAATAATAATAATAATAATAATAATAATAATAATAATAATAATAATAATAATAATAATAATGTAGGTACGAGGAATCAAAATCCTTAACTTGCAGTTCATGTAGTTAATTTTAATTGTCCTCCACCCCGTAACACACATTTCTGAAATCCACTTGCAAACTAATTCCAAAATTTTGAGCATTATCCATGACATCAAAATCAATAGTTTCATCAAAATAAAAATAATTAATCATTTAGTCAATATAACCAAAGCCATAGGCCTAGGGATTATGATCCTAATGTCTATTACCTTTTAAAGGAGTAATTGGACATAGTACTCATGCCTATAGGGAATATAAAAAGTTAATTCAAATACTCCTTGAGGAGCAATGAAAAACATTCATAGGCATGTTCTTAGGTAATTATAATGCAAACCTTTAAACTCAACCAACTGGTGTTATAGTACCAAAAAAATTTAGGTTGCACATATATCAGAAACCATTTTTTACCATCACTAATGTGACATCAAAAATTAGCCATAAGGTAACCAAATCAACCAACCTCCACTGTCTAGTACTCATAATGATGAGGCCTCTACCTTTGGCATAGTTAACCCTAATGTGGCTCCCCATTTGGGACCTCAAGGGAAAATATGCATGATATAATTTATAGAATTAGAGATTGTAGAAGATGTGAACATCATTACTCACAATAAAATATCAACCTAAAATTCATTACTTTTCAAATGTATTGAAAATTGATACTAACCCCAAGCCTATAAATAATTATGATTTAGTTTCTAACCTCAAAAATACATTTTATCATATATCCTTATTGGAATTTATAAAAATATATCCTTCTCATCATTTGGACTTACTTGATGTCTTAGGATTAGTCCACCTATCCAATGTCACACCTCCACCCCAAGTTTAGATCAATCACATTTATTTAGACATGTTCCCACCTAGATAAATATTGAGAGATGCTAGTTATTAATATAACATCAGGATCTTACTCTCGAATGCTAAGATGGCCAGAATGGAGGGATCTAGATTTGCATTTAAAAGTATGGATATATAATAATTATCTAAAGAGAATGATGGTTGATGATGGGGTGGCTGTTAACATATTCATCTTTCAATTTCTCCATAATCTCAATTATGGAGAGACCAATTTCTCTACTACTAAAAACACTTTGCGAGGCTATGATAGATTAAGGTATACATTTACAGGAACCATCATGCTTCCTATCACTTTGAGTCACAAGACCTTGTAGACCAAAAAAGTGTGTCATTAATAAAGATACAACTAAAACATAATCTTTGGTAGACCTTGGATTCATATGATGAAGGAAATCCCTTTTACCCTATTCTAACAAATTAGATTCCTCCATTTCTGGAAAGTCTTTATTGCTCTAGGGGATCTTAAGAACTTTTATATCCTTTAATAAACATTTTTCACATTGATTGTCACTTTCCCACTAATGGCATGGTGAATTTCCCATAATTTTTTGAAGCCAAGGACTCCCTAAAATATAAGGTGGTTATCTTAAATAAATGTGCTCAAATTCTAAAAATCCCATCCAATGAGAATCCTAAAGACAATTGGATCAAGATAATGAATAAACAAAGTACTAAAACCATTATAACATTGATAACCATCTCAACCAAGTATAAAACTAATATTATTAATATCCTAAAAAAGGAGCAACACCTCAAGCTCCCCTTTAACCCTCATGAGGTAAGCATTTATGACCTTTGTGAATATTAAAACCAAAAATTCAAAGAGGGATTAGCTAGTACACTTGAAATCAACATGGTTCAAATCTTAAAAGACCAAGAAATGATCCTTGAATAGGATAATGAACCTTAATTCATGAATAATCAATAGATCCATCACTATGAAGGTGAAAAATGTCACCTTGGCACAAGGGAAGGAGTCATCATGATATATTATAGAGAAAGGATCATGACCATTAGTTTCAAACAAGACTTTGTGTGCACAAAAAATGGGATAAAATATTAATCTATATTGTTGGGCATGTTTATTGAAAAAATATTGGCTATCTAGAACCTAAGTATTCAAGGTGACTCATAATTAGTCATTATTTAAGATTCTAAAGTCTAAAAACCAAATAAAAACATTTTCCACTCTATAATAAAGTTATATGTGAAGTTGGAAAGGATTTCATTTTTTCATAGATGTCATCCCTAAAGAAAGTAATCAACTTTATAATTCTATGATTTCTTCTTATTCTCATTTTATCCTTCATCTAATGATACCTGATATAGATTTCATGATTTCTATTAGGTTTAAGCCCCTTGTCCAAAAACCATCAAAAACCAATCCCTTGCTTATATTAGAAAAAATAATACTCCTCAGGTTCTTTTCTTTGCTACAAATAGTTAGGCTATCTTATAATTTCTGAGAGTCTATGATGGCCTTCCCTCATCACACCACAAGAAGGGATTTAAGTTAACATTCCACCCCAATACTTCCCTTAGATTTGATTACTATGATTATTATTTTGATATTGAGGGCTATATTTATTATGTCAAATAGCTTGACATATTTGATGTTGATGCCAAAGATCTTGACCTCCTCCTACTCTAGATAAATTTGAGGAATGAAATGACTCTCTAATTGAATACACCATATACATAAAAATAGGGACCGAATAAAATCATAGGCTCCTCTAACTTGGGTCTGCATTCTCAATCCAAGAGGTATAGTACCATAATAATTTACTTACTGAACTTTCCAAAGCCATTACCTTTTCATATGTAGACATGACATGTATTCAACCTGAGATAGTTGTCAACAACTTTATTAACACACCTAAAGTGAAACATGTTAAACAAAATCTTAGGACACCCAAACCCAAGGTTTCATTGATTTCCAAATAAGAGGTCATTAATCTATACAAATTAGGTTTATAAAACCCAATGACTATTCAAAATGGATGTCTAATATCATCCCCATCCTAAAAAAGAATGAAAAATTAGGATATGCATAGACTTTTTTGATATAAATAAAGCATGTATTAAGGATGAATTCCCTCTTCCTTCAATTAATTTTATTGTTAATTCTACCATAGATCATAAACTTCTATCCATCATGGATGACTTCTCTATATATAACAAAATTCAAATTTCAAAAGAAGATTAAATCAAAACCTCTTTTACTACACCATGGGGAACCTTATGCTATGTAGTCATGCCCTTTGGTGTTAAAAATGTTGTAGAAACATATCATAGGGCCATGACCAGTATTTTTCATGATCTTATACATAAGCTATTATAGGTTTACATCCATGATCATCTTGGAGAGGAAATAAAAAGGTTGATCTTATGTACCATTCTTACACATCTCATTGAGTATGGAGTGACTTTTGTTCCTAATAAATGTGTCTTTAGAGTCACAAGTGTAAAAATCCCTTGTTACATTATTTCCTAACGTATAATTAAAATAGATCTAGCTAAAAAATGTGTGATCTTAGATATGATACCCCTATTGATGAATCAAGAATCATATTATTCATGGATAAGTTAAAGGTGATTCATATATATGTTCCTAATATTACTTAAATAGTTCATCTTATTAATAACTTGATTAAAAATGAGATTATTTTGACTTATAAGAAGGATTTATAGGACACATTTGGAGTAGTAAAACATTTTCTCATGTCTCTCCCAACACTCATGATACTGAATATCGACAAACCTCTCATACTTTATATAAGGGAGATAGAGGTGTCTCTTGCTTGTATGTTGGCCCAAGAAGATGATGATAGAAAGGAATGAGACATATAATTCATTAGCCACACTCTTTTTTATTATGAAAATTGCTTTATGAAAACATAAAAAGAGTGTTTATCCATTTTATCTATAATCAAGTAGTTGCAACATTATATGCTTAATCAATGAAAAAGGGTCATAGTGATTTCTCAAGCCTTACGAATGTTTTTGACCCAACCAACCCCCTCATGGAAGGAAGGATATTTTAACATGATTTTGAGTGTATTTTATCTTACCTATGTCAACCAAAAGTCCATTAAGGTGAAACTTATTGTTGATTACTTGGAAAACACCCCCCATAAGTCAGTGATATCATCAATACTGATTTTCCTGACGAGATGATATGATATATAGGTAAACTTGTGATCATTTCATCCCATTGCTATACTAACATCACAAACTATTTAATTTATTATACTTATCTTGAGGGCACCAATTCATAGTAGAGGCATCGCCTTCACATCATTATGTTTAAATATGTCCTTCTTGATGAGGTTTTATATCATAAATATTTTGATGACATGTTATTGAGATGTGTTGATTAAGAAGATTCAATAAATCTCTTCTTTCATTTTCACAATGGCTTTTGTGGTGGACACTTTGGTGGCCATAAAACCACCCATAAAATCCATAAGTTGGGATTCTTCTGGCCCACTCCTAATCAAGATGTCATTGATTATGTAAGGAAATGTGAAAAGTGTCAACACTTTTCCCATGAGATTCACATTATTCTCAAATCACTTCGTGTCATCATTACTCTATGGCCATTCTCCACTTGGGGGATAGAATTACATGTCAAAACCTCACTTGATTCCTTGGATGGCCATCACTTCATCATCATGGCCATAGAATACTTCACTAAATAGGTGTATGTTATGCCATTGATGATAATTACTATATCTATGATCACCAAGTTCATCTTAAATCAGATCATTTATAGATTTTGGATCCCACAAGTCATTATCAAAGATAATGGGTCCCATTTTAAAAACCATGAGATGTGTTAATTATGCAATAAGTTTGATATATCACATCGCATGGTCTTTATTTACTACCCACATGACAATGGTTAAGTCAATATCACTAATAAGACCCTAATATCAATCTTAGTCAAATAATTCAAAGATAATAATAGATATTATCACCTTCAACTTTATCCTGCATTATGGGCTTATAGAATGAGTATTCGTACACCAATGGGGGAAACCACATATTACCTTATCTTTGGATCTAAAGCTATCCTACCCTCAAGGTATAAATTCCTAGCTTATATGTCTCTCTTCAAGGTCACCTTGATCACAAAGAGTATATAATTACATGGTTAGAATAGTTAGAGACCTTAGATTAACATCAACTTGTAGAGACACAAAATCACATTTTTTATGTAGACTAGTACATTAATAAGATTCATGAGTGCTCAATAAAAGTAGGAGACCCTATCCTAAGAATTGTTAATAGAATAGATAATAAAAAGGGAGAAGGTCATAAGTTCAAGCCTAATGGTTAGGACCATATATAGTGACAAAAGACTTAAATAATGGATCTTATTAGTTGTACACTTTATAGGGTAAGGATTTTAGTGAGTCTATGAAATCTTTACACCCCAAATGTTTTACATATAATCATAACATTTCATATCTCCCTCTTTCTAGTTACTATTGACCAAATTTGACTTCTAGTCAAATGGGGTCAACCCATACCATTTTAAAATTTTGAATAAGGTTTAAAATGTTCTATAGGGGTTTCATAATGTTATATACATCTTACTTGGCCTTGTCTTGGTCCTTATCTAAGTTCATCTCCCTTAAAATGGCCTAGTCAAACAAAGTCAAATGTGGTCAAACCTAGTCAAACTTAGTAAAAGTGTCCATTTATGTTTAATAGGTCCAAATATGGTATTTGACATGTTTTTAAATGTTTTCAAGTCATGAATTTATCATGTACTAGGTTTCATGTGGAAAAAGGGTCATTTGGCCACTTTTTTAACCCATTTATTGACTTGTATGAACTTTTATGCAAGAAAATTTGTCACCAAGGTGAGTTTCAATGTGTAATAGGTCAGAATCATGTATACGGCAGTCATATGTCAACCAATAGTTAGTTATGTGGATAAAATTGGAGTTTCTCCTTGTTTCTAGGCCCTTTTGGGCACTTATACGGAATGGATGATCTGATCTTCAACTAAAAACGTGATTGGAGTGACTATTCACCTCCCCAAATGATTTTCCAAGATTTTATTTCAAGGGAAATGCAAAAAATATCATATGCAACTTATTTTCCTCTATTTTCTCTTGGCAAGTAAAGAAGGGTCAACTTCAAGCACTTGGTGTGGACTGTACAGGTGGAGTTGGGAAGAGTGCTACTAGGGGTGGATAATAATCTAAGTGCACTTCATTTTCATAACAATAAATTTCAATTTGGTTATTCCTCCTTTATGAACAATGGCTAACACTCCATGAAGTTTTTTATGTATGTTCAACCATGAGGGGTCTACTTTTGAGCCTGTTTCTAATTTTCTTGCTTGGTTTGATGGGTTTAGGTGCTTTAGGTGTTTATACATGATTTTAAATAAAATTCCCATGCTTATATTGGTTTTGGATAGCCCAAGTACTTAAGAAAGCTTCTTCTAAGCTTATATATGCTCCCAAACTAGTCTTTCACACTTACAATCATCTCAAGAGTATTGAATAGAGGTTGTCCACATTGAAGAGAGGGTTTTGAGTTGATTTCAAAATATTATTGATCAGGTTATCTAAACTTAAGGTTGATAATTTCATTTTCAGGTGTTTTGATAACCTTACCCTTACAAATTCATGCTCTTTTATGTTTCGATCTGCATATACAATTCAAGAGACCCACTTGCAGTCCTGATGATGTCATGTTGATACTTATAGGAATTTCCTTATACCCAAATTGCTTATCATGGTTCAAGATGCATTAATACACCTAAGAGAGCTTCTCCTAGTTATTTTTTAGTTGTGTATCACCCTCATTGCCTCACATAAAGTCAAATGTTCATCTTTAGGTGTCATTTATAGAGCTACATGGGTGTGAATAGATGTATTATATAGGGTTGAGCCCTCATGAGGTTTATAAGGTGAGGTGATGGCCTAAATAACATGATTAAGACCCTTAAGATTCAAGCATGGTGTTGGGAAGACCTTTCTAAGAAAAGTATAGATACAAGGACCTTTCTAAGGAGAATAGTAGGTTTAGTGACCCCAAGAACTTCATGGTAAGTCATATAGTCTTCAAGAAAGCTTCAAATGACCTATAATAGTCTACAAGTAGACCTAAGATCCATAAAACATAGTCAATTCAAAAGGGATAGGTAGTGAGTTAGGATAAATGTTTCCATGATGCTAAAGCTACCCAAGGTTAATTGGTGAGTTAAAACTCCTATAGAATTAATATGTAACTTTCAATAGATGTTCTAATTTTTTTAAGGATTCAAATATCACTAAATCACCTACACAGGCTTAGGAAGACACACCTAATGCCAACATAGTGGACAATGACCTATTTGAGTGCCAAAGTGTTGTTTAGAACCTTTAAGGTGAATAAGGGTGGCATGAATGACTCAAAGAGAATTTATATTCTTTTAAACATTTAAATAGGACCTCATTTTAATGATAATATCCCAATTAAGGCCAAATCAACTTACAGATAGTGTCCTAAGAGAAACACAATGAGTATGGCTCAATTTGAAGTAAAGGGCTCAGTTTGAAGGAACTCAAGCTTGGTAGGGACAAAAAGTAATCACCTTGATGATAATGATGTTGGTATCATCAGTCATTTAGAAATGAGAACAAGTCTTGCATAGAAACTCCAAACCCCTGCCTCAATCCACCTATAGGCCAAGTAAATAGGGTATGTAGGCAGTTTATCAAAAGTAAGGTGTTTTGGTACTGAATGAGGTTGTGTGGGTGGAACATGAATTATAAAAAGTTAAGGATGAGCTCAATGGAACAGAAATATTTCTTATAAAACTTTTCAAACCTTTTTTTTTGGAAAAAAAATCCAAACTCAATCTTATACCCTGCCTACCTTCACTAGCTACTTGTTAAAAGTCTACCTAAGAGATATGTGAAGATGGAGGTCTAAATCATGGATTTGAGGGATAAAAATTGGTAAAAATTACCATAATATGTCTATGAATATGAACCAATAATCAAATTTTTATCAATAAAAGGATAAGTTTCCCCTATTTTGTCTCAGATAGGGGGAACTTCTCCCCTTGCATAAACCCTATTTTTCTTGTTGAAGGAGCTAGAGACATGGACCAGAGGTCAATATAAATAAAGGGATTATTTATTTAGCTATAAAATGCCTATGTAAACATAAAAAACCAACCTAGAGGGTTTGTTACTAATCAATATTCTCTAAACAATAAGGTTTGCAGTCAACAGGGTAAGGCAAGGAATAGGCATGATTCTAAATGAGGGGTCATTTCAAGTTATATCCTTTGAAAACCCTTGTAATGTTTTGGGTAACCTTAATTGAGGTTAAAATGAAGTTTTTAATCTATTTATAGGTATGGGAATCCATTTGAGATCTATTTTAAGTCTAAGGTGTAGGCAGACCGATTGACAAGGTCTAGGCTTAATGCCAAACAGGGGTCAATTTCCATTTATAGAACTTAGTGAGATTTTAAAGTGATTGATATAGGTTTTTGGGATGTATTTAAATGTTTTCCAGCTTTTTTTTTCATATAAAGTCTCTAATAATCCATTTTTTTCTTAGGAAGCATTTAGACCCTACCAATTGTGCAAAAATGACTCAAATGGTCATCTTAGAATGCTCATATCTTTCATGTGCCTTTACATGGGACATGGATATATTTTAGGATGATGGATAGGGTAATTAAGAAAACACAAGTGAAATTTTTAAAGGATTCCAATTTCAAACCTTTATGAAAAAAGGTTAAGACCAAAAACCACTCAAAACCCTTGCAAACCCTCCATAGAGACCAGATTAGGAAGATGAGGCAATTAGAGAATCTAGAAGGTATGGAGGTACCATGAAAAATTTTGGATGATGTATAATACTCTCCAAGGATTCTCAAAATGTGACTTATTTGTATAAACCTATACAAAATAGGGCAAAATAGGGCTTATTTTGACCTTTTTATGTGTTTTACAAGCATGGAGAGGTTTCAAGAGACCTAATCAATTTTTGAGGGAAGTTTAGGACTATTTATAAGTCCTAATAGTCATTTTATTAGGTATAAAAACTCATAATTGTGCCTATAATCTCTCTCATTTCAACCACTCCAGTGGCCAATCCAGTAAACATTTATGATAAATGGTGACTTTCAATTTATAGACTTTTAAGGCTAATTGCTTGAAAATGATGCTATGGACACATTGGACACATGTCATCCCTCCTTTTTCATAGATCATAATGAAGAATTGGGAAGTTTTTGGGTGAAAAGTGTGAGATGTGCATGGAGAGAGATCATTTTGGGATTATCTTGGATAATTATGCATGGCCAAAATGATAGGGATGATCAAGAACCTCTCCAATGCATATGATGGATTCTTAGTAACCCCTCCCACTAAAATTCATCATGGTACCTAATTATTTGTAGTTATAATGTAAT
This sequence comes from Torreya grandis, assembly GCA_037957365.1. Classification (NCBI taxonomy): domain Eukaryota; kingdom Viridiplantae; phylum Streptophyta; class Pinopsida; order Cupressales; family Taxaceae; genus Torreya; species Torreya grandis. The sequence continues at coordinate 220,700 of JARHVA010003183.1, forward strand.
TTTGGAAGGTAAATCATGAGGCATAGTTTTTTGTGCAAGGAAATGAGTTTATTGACTACTTTGAAAGTTTTGGATGATTCAAGATGACATTTGAAACTTATAACATTGCATGGCTCTCCTCATATCTCTCTCATATTCACAAGTAATTGATATTTATACTAGTGAAAAGTGTCTCTATGGATCTTGGACTCCCCTTCTCTCTTTCTTCTCACATCTTCTATAAATTGAGCCTTCTTAGCTATTGTATGAATATCTTTTCTTGGGTATGGTGAAGCCCTACCAAAATTTTGCCTTGAGATAATAAAGACAATTTTTTTACCTCTATAAAATATTTCAAGTGTACATTATGGTTTTTAGTCTTGTGAAATTTTAAGTTTCATTTACCTTCACATGTTACTCTCTTTTATACCTTATGTGTTTATAATCTCTCTTTTACTGGTCAACAATAAGTGTCAAAGTAGATTACAGGTGTAGTGAGTAGACTACTCAATATAGTGTCTTAAAATGTCTATTGTCTAGTTTTTCCTAGCCTATGATATTTCTAAGACCCCATGTTAAAGCATTTATGTGAGAGGGAAGATTGATATTGGATGAAGTGTATGTGTAACTTTAAGTTCCAAGTGCATGCTAAAGGTATGAGTAGAGAATTTTTTTTTGGTGTATCACCTCTTATAAACTATGTTTAATTTCATGTTATCCATATCCCTTTTCATCCCCCAAGTGTTAGTAGTAGGATATGAGATTTAGTGATGCATCAAGGGGAGTTAGCCCCTAATCTAGAGATCCACCTCCTAGTAAGGATACCCACAGCCTTGAGGTGGTTCCATTGTCTCAATTGAATGAGGAGAATCTTGTCCCATCTATTTATTTGGTGAAAGTTCAAGTGATAATAGTTTTTGGCATGCCTGGTGGGACTCTTATTTTAAGAGATTGAGGAGTTTTGGTGTTCTCCTCAAGATAGCAACCTATAGAGGTAATTCTACTAAGCACCAATGGTGACTCCAAATACATATATACTAGTTGAGCATTCCATGTATACCTATTGAAAGTTGTTTTCTTGTTTCATGATCTTTTTATGAGTAATTCATGGAAAATTGTGAGTTTGAGCTTGTCTTAACACAAGTTGGGGAGACATATCTTTCTTTACCTCTTCCCCCTCATTATGAACAAGTTTTTGGCCAATATTTTCATGATACCCATCAAGAATATGTTACCTATGACCAAACTTATAAATTTTATGCTCCATCTAACCCACCTATATCCTCTCCAAGTTATTCCATTGCTAGTTTCAAAAGAACTATCATTGGTTATCAAGACTACATGTTAGACCTTGACACTAGGTATGGTTGTGGTCAAATCATCCCTAGTGTTTGTGTCAAGAGTGTGAGGGATGATTTGAAACAAGTCAAAAGGGAATGGATTCTTATAGATAAATATAGTTGGCCATTTCTTTCTAATGATATGCTTAATATTTGTGGCTTGATTTTCCATCTAGAGGATAGATTGAGAGCTGATGAGCCAACTCAATCTTGGCAACCCCAAAATAACCCAAGTTCTTCATGCACTCCTAAAATTTTCCCTTATTGGAGGTCTATCCAAGAGATAATCCAAAATATGGAGGACACCATGGTGGAGTAGGGTAACTTTCTTGGAGGATATGGTGAAGAATAAATTTTGTGTTTTAAATCTCACCTTGAAAGAGAAATTGAATTGGCCAGTCATATTTTGAGGCAATCCATCATGATAGTAAAAGGTGAAATCTTTAAGCCTACTTAACCAACTTGAAATAAAGGTGATAATCCCAAGGAAACTCCAAGTTTCCTAAACATATAATTCACCCCTTCATTAGCCTCTCAACCCCATGAAAACATACTTGAGCCTACCTTCCCAAGATGGAAAGAGGTGGTGGCAGATCATGAAGAAAGGAACAAATCATGCCTAAGTGGATAATTTGTTAGAGAATAGAAACTTGAAACCATTAAAATCCCTCCCACCCCTCCTCAAGAAGACATTAAACCCATCTGTTCACCCCTTCTAACTGATCAAGGTTTCCCTCCCAATGTTGAGAATTGCATTGCTACTTGGGAATCCCCTTTATCCAAGCTTCTTATTTTTGAAGTGTCTATGTTAATATCACTAAGAGGGAGGATGAGATTAAAATATCATATTTTATTGAAGATGAATAAGGGTTGAATGCTAGTGGGGAGAGGTCAGGTTGTGAAGATAAGGAAGAAGATCCTCTTTGTGTTGGAAAAGATGCCTTGAAAGAATTTCTCTTGGACTCCAAACAAGAAGAGGAAATGGACTCTTTTGTTTCTCCTTGTCATGATGAAAACCAGTAAAATAATGATTATATATGGAAAATATTTGAGAGCATATGTAATGAAATTCAAGCCCTTAAATAACCTACAAATTCTATGGAGCTGACTAGTCATGAGAAGTAAGAAGATGTGTCTCAAAAGGAGGACATATGGTAGATTTACATGAAAATGTTCCAAGAGTATGAGGAAGTTGATAATATTAAGATCCTAAATAAATAATCTTGAGATGTGGGAGATTAGGTACGTATTGAATATCATCATCATTAAGACGCTCTAGATCATGATGGAGAAATCTATGATGATCTTAGGCTTTTTAAAGGTGACTTGGAGCTTGTTTCTACATCCACCTATGAAACTACCTCCAACAACATCAAAAAAGAATGTGATAAATAAACATTTCCTAATGATCATGATAAAATTATCCTTGAAGAGTTTGAAGAGGTTATGACAATGGAAAAGGATGATGAGATCCTTCAAGGAGATATAAACTTGTAACAAGTTGTCCCATGTATGGATATGTAAATCAGTCATGAGGAGACAAGAGGACAATAATATGAAGCATGATTTCAAGTCCTAGATGAATTTATCTACCTTGGAGACCTATTTGATATGACTTCATTCAATCGCATGTCAAGTGAAGGAGCTAAAAGAAAGTAAGAATCATCTAACACCCCATCCAAGAAGAAGCATGCTTGGCATCCTCACTCATCTAGTGAGGAAAGAGACCTAAGGTATTTCCCTTTTTATCCAATAAGAGAGATATGATCAATTTTAATGTACATATTTTTTTATTTTTAGTTGTGTCTTATTTTCCCTAAGTGCTTAGTAGCACAAGTGTGTCCTTGTTTTGTGTGTTATTGGGTCTGTGTGTGTTGTTCTTTCCCTTTGTGTGTTTTGAGGTAGGATTAATGTCTTTTTTGTCTTTTAAAGGTCTATTATAGATGTTTCCAATTTTATTCTAACTCATGTGTCCCAATGGATAGGATAAGGTTACTCATCTTTAACATAGGCAAGTGTGTTACCCTTAGGAGTTACCAAATAGTTGACCAAATTTGACTTCTAGTCAAATGGGGCCAACCCCTACTATTTTAAAAAATTTAATAAGGTTTCACATGTCCTATACGGGTTTCATAATGTTATATACATCTTACTTGGCCTTGTCCTAGTCTTTGTCTAAGTTCATCTCCCTTAAAATGGCCTAGTCAAATAAAGTCAAATGTGGTCAAACCTAGTCAAACTTAGTCAAAGTGACCATTTGTGTTAAATAGGTCCAAATATGGTGTTTTACATGTTTTTAAATGTTTTCAAGTCGTGAATTTATCATGTTCTAGGTTTCATGTGGAAAAAGGGTCATTTGGCCACTTTTCTAGCCCATTCATTTACTTGTACAGACTTTTATGCATAAAAATTTATCACCAAGGTGAGTTTCAATGTGGAAGAGGTCATGATCATGTCAGGGGCAATCAAATTTCATCCAAGAGTCATTTATGTGCAAAAAATGGGAGTTTTTCCTTATTTATAGGCCTTTTTGGGCACTTATACAGCATGGATGATCTGATCTTCAGCTAAAAATGTGGTTGGAGTGACTCTTCACCTCCATAGACTCATTTACATGCTTGGTTTGTAAGGAGAATGCAAAAAATATCATTTGCAACTTCTTTTCCTCCATTTTTTCATGGTAAGCAAAAAAGGGTCAACTTCAAGCACTTGGTGTGGACCGTACAAGTGGAGTTAGGAAGAGTGATTCAAGGGGTGGATATTACTCTAAGTGCACTTAATTCTCATAAAAATAACTTTAAATTTGGTTCCTCCTCCTTCGTGAATAATGGATAACACTCCAAGCAATTTTTATGTATGGTCAACCATGATGGGGTCTCCTTTTGAGCCTGTATCATATTTTCTTGTTTGGTTTTGATGGGTTTATGTGTTGTAGGTGTGTATACATTATTTTAAATACAATACCATGCTTATCTTGGTTTTGGATATCTCAAGTACTTATGAAATCCTCTTCTAGGATTATATATGCTCTTAAACTAGTCTTTCACACTTGCAGTCATCTCAGGGGTCTTGAATGGAGGTTGTCCATGTTGAAGAGAGGGTTTTGAGTTGAGTTTAAAATATTCTTGATCAAGTTACTAAATTTAATGTTGATAATTGAATTTTGAGATGTTTGGATAACCTTATACTTACAAATTCATGCTCTTTTATGTTTCTATCTACATATACAGTTCAAGAGACCCACTTACAGTCCTGATGACATCATGCTAATGCTTAAAGGAATGTCCTTGTGCCCAAATTTATTATCATGGTTCAATATGAATCAATACACCTAAAATAGCTTCTCCTAGGTTTTTTTAAATGATTTATCACCCTCATTGCCTCACATACAATCAAATGTACATCTTCAACGGTCATTTGCAAAGCTACAAGGGTGTGAATGGAGGTATTCTATATGGTTGATCCCTCATGAGGTTATTTTATGGCCTAAATAGAATGATTAATACCCTTAATATTTAATCATGGTTTTTGGAAAACCTTTCTAATAAAAGTACTGATATAGGGACCTTTTTCCCTAAATGGACAAAATAAGGAGCTTGCACCTTTTGTGTGTTTTGGTTTGGGAATCCAAGAGTGGGTTTGGGGAAGGAGAATTGTGAATTTTGAAGAGACCCACCATGAGGCTAACCATTGGAAAAATGAATATAATGAAACACTTGAGGATTATGGTGTTTTAACAACTCAAAACTATGCTCAAACATAGTGAAAGACCTCAATAAGTTCTATAGGTCTAGGATTAAAAGGGTAGACTTTCTTCATCAAAGTTGACAATTAAGCATATCTCCATATATGAGTAGTTATAAAAGTATTAAATTTTCACTCATGAGATAATAAATGAAAGTAATATGAATCTTGGTATGGTGATCCCCCACATACTCCCTTTGTTCGTGCATAGGCCTAGGAGAGTGGTACTTATAGGTAGAGTTTCAAACAGTGAGTTAGAGGTTAAGTTTTTGACCTTATTATAAAATTATAAGGATAATACGACGTTTTGTGACCCCAAGACCTTCATGTTAATTCATATAATCTTCAATAAATCTTCAAATGACCTATAATAGTCTATAAGTAGGCCTAAGATCCATAAAACATAGTCAGTTCAAAAGGGATATCCAATGAGTTAAGGTAAATGTTTCCATGATGTTAAAGCCACCCAAGGTTAATTGGTGAGTTTAAAATCATATATAACAAACATGTATATTTTAATATATGTCTTAAACACTGTGTTTAGGATTCAAACATCACTAAAGAACCTACATAGGCTTGGGAAGACACACCTATAGGCAACACACTAGACAGTGACCTATTTGAGTGCCAAAGTGTTGTTTAAAACCTCCAAGGTTAAAAACGGTGGCATGAATGACTAAAATATCCTTGATATGATTTTAAAAATTTAAATAGGACCTCATGTTAATTAAAATATCCCAATCAAGGCCAAATCAACCTATAGATATGGTTTTAAGAGAAACATAGTAAGTAGGGCTCAGTTTGAAGGAACTCAAGCTTGGTAGGGAAAAAAAGTAATCACCTTAGTGAACATGATGTTGGTAGCATCATTCATTTACAAATTATAACAATTATTACGTATAAACTCCAAACCCCTATCTCACTCCACCTGTAGGCCAAGTAAACAAGGTATGTAGGCAGTTTGTCAGAAGTAAGGTCTTTTGGTACTGAATGATGTTGTATGGGTGGAATATGACTTATAAAAAGTGAATGATGAGATCAAGGGAACCTAAATATGTATTATAACACTTTTAAAACCTTTTTTTGTGGTAAAAAATATCCAAAATCAGTTGTATACCATGCCTACCTTCACTAACTACTTGTTAAAAGTCTACCTAAGAGATATGTGAAGATGGAGGTCTAAATCATGGATTTGAGGGATAAAAATTGGTACATATTACCTTGACAGGTCCAAAAAGATGGATCAATAATCATTCTTTTATTACTGATAGGATAATTTCCCCTTATTTTGTCTCAGATAGGGGTCACTTATCCCCTTGCATAAACCCTATTTTTCTTGTTGAATGGGTAAAGACATGGACCAGAGGTCAGGGTACCTCAATGGATGATTTGTGTATCTGTAACATGCTTAGTTAAACATAAAAAACCAACATTATGGTATTGGACTAAGAAATATGATCTAACCAAGAAGGTTTGCAGTCAGTAGGGTAAGGCAAAGAATAGGCATGATTCTAAATGAGGGGTCATTTCAAGTTCTAGCCTTTGCCAAACCTTGTAATGTTTTGGATCACCTTCATGGAGATGAAAATTAATTTTTGAATCTATTTTGATCTAGTGTAATACATTTTAGAGACATTTTAAGTCTAAGGTGTAGGCAGACCTATTGGCAAGGTCTAGGCCTAATGTCAAATAGGGGTCAATTTCCATTTCTAGCTCTTAGTGAGATTTTCCAGTGATTAAGATAGATGATTAGGATGTATTAAAATATTTTCCAACCTTTTTTTCATATAAAGTCTCCGATAATCCATTTTTATCTTAAGAAGTTTTTAACCCTAAATATTATGCAAAAATAACTCGAATGGTCATCTCGAAATGCTCATATCTTTCATGAGTATTTACATGGGACATGGAGCTATTTTAGGATGATGGAGAGGTTCCTTAATAAGATACAAGTGAAATTTTTAAATGATTCTAATTTAAAACCTTTATGAACAAAGGTTAAGACCAGAAACCACTCAAAATGCTTGCAAACCCTCCATAGAGTCATGATTAGGAAGATGAGGCAATTGGAGCATATAGAAGGTATGGAAGTTCCATGAAATAATTTGGATGATGTATAGGACTCTCCAGGTATTATCCACATGTAACTTAGGTGTAGATACTTGTATGGAATAGGGAAAAATAGGGCTTATTTTGACCTTTTTATGTGTTTTTCAAGCATGGAGAGGTTTAAAGAGACATGATTACTTTTGGAGGGAAGGTTAGGACTTTTTATAAGTCCTAATAGTCATTTTATTAGGTATCCCAACTCCTAAATTTTCTTACCATCTCTCTCATTTTAGCCAATCCACTAGCGAAGCTAGTGAACACTTAGGGAAAATGGTGAATTTTAATTTGGAAAGCCTTTTAAGGATAATTGATTGAAAATAATGATATGGAAACTTTGGACACATGTAATTCCTCCTTGTGCATAGATCATAATGAATAATTTGGAAGGTTTTGGGTGCCAAGTGTGAGAGATGCATGGAGAGAGCTCATTTTGGGACTATCTTGGATGATTGTGCATGGCCAAAATGATAGGGATGATCAAGAACCTCCCAAATGCATGTGAGAGATTATTAGTAATCTCTCCCACTCAAATGCATCATTATACATGATTAATTATAGTTATAAGGTAATTCTGGAAGGCAAATCATGAAGGGCAATTTTTTGTGCAAATAAAGGAGTCTCTTAACTACTTTATAGATTTTAGATGATTCAAGATGACATTTTTAACTTTTTATATTGCATTACTCACCCCATCTCTCTCTCACATACACAAGTAACTGATCTTTATAGTAGTGATAAGTGTTTCTATGGCTCTTGGACTCCCTTTCTCTCTTTCTTCTCACATCTTCTATAAATTGAGCCTTCTTGGCTATTATATTAATCTCTTTGCCTGGGTATGGTGAAGCCCTACCAAAAATTTTCCTTGAGCTGATAAAGACAAGTGTTTTACCTCATTCAAATAGGGAAAAATAGGGCTTATTTTGACCTTTTTATGTGTTTTGCAGGCATGGAGAGGTTTAAAGAGACATAATTACTTTTGGAGGGAAGGTTAGGACTTTTTATAAGTCCTAATAGTCATTTTATCAGGTATCCCAACTCCTAAATTTTCTTACCATCTCTCTCATTTTAGCCAATCCACTAGCGAAGCTAGTGAACACTTAGGGAAAATGGTGAATTTTAATTTGGAAAGCCTTTTAAGGATAATTGATTGAAAATAATGATATGGAAACTTTGGACACATGTAATTCCTCCTTGTGCATAGATCATAATGAATAATTTGGAAGGTTTTGGGTGCCAAGTGTGAGAGATGCATGGAGAGAGCTCATTTTGGGACTATCTTGGATGATTGTGCATGGCCAAAATGATAGGGATGATCAAGAACCTCTCAAATGCATGTGAGAGATTATTAGTAATCTCTCCCACTCAAATGCATCATTATACATGATTAATTATAGTTATAAGGTAGTTCTGGAAGGCAAATCATGAAGGGCAATTTTTTGTGCAAATAAAGGAGTCTCTTAACTACTTTATAGGTTTTAGATGATTCAAGATGACATTTTTAACTTTTTATATTGCATTACTCACCCCACCTCTCTCTCACATACACAAGTAACTGATCTTTATAGTAGTGATAAGTGTTTCTATGGCTCTTGGACTCCCTTTCTCTCTTTCTTCTCACATCTTCTATAAATTGAGCCTTCTTGGCTATTATATGAATCTCTTTGCCTGGGTATGGTGAAGCCCTACCAAAAATTTTCCTTGAGCTGATAAAGACAAGTGTTTTACCTCATTCAAATATTTAACTAAGTGTATATGATGGTTTTTAGTATTGTGCAAGTGTAAGTTTCATTTATCTTCACATGTTACTCTCCTTAGTACCTTGTGTGTTTGTAATCTCTATTTTATAGGTCAGAAAGAAGTGTCAAATTATATTTTAGGTGTAGTGAGTAGGATACTCAATAGAGTGTCTTAAAATGCCTATTTTCTTGTTCCTCCTAGCCTATGTTATCTCCAAGACCCCATATTGAAGCATTGGTGTGAAAGGTAAGATTGATATTGGATAAAGTGTATGTGAAACTTGTCCTTAGTTTCAAGTGCATGCTAAAGGTATGAGTAGATAAAATCTTTTTCTATATCACCTCCTATAGACTAGGTTTACTTTCATGTTACCCCTATCTCATTTCATCCCCCAAGTGTTAGTAGTAGGATATGAGCTTTAGTGATGCATCAAGGGGAGCTATCCCATAATATAGAGATCCACCTTCTAATAGGGATATCCATAGCCCTGATGTGGTTGCATTGTCTCACTTGAATGAGAAGAAGCTTGACCCATCTCCTCATTGGGTACAAGTTAAAGTGACATTAGTTACATTGTGTTATCTTTCATATCATATGTTTTGTTTTGTTTCATTTATCTATGAGTTCACATGACAAAAAATTTAAAAATGTATCATATTATTCCATTTATAAAACATTCTAAAAATAAACATGAAATAACTTCTTGACTTATTTTTTATGAGCATAATGTACCTTAATCCTCTACACTTATTTTTAAACTTAGAAAAATATAGCCTACAACCTAGTCTATAAATTGCTCTATGACATAATTTATTTTTATAGTTCCCTTTAATAAAAACCACTATCATGATAAAACTAGGTAACCCCACTCACCTATATTTGTCCTTAGTGATGGGCCCTTACATTTTAATAGTTGCATAGAGTCAAGGATTACGGGTAAAGATCTTACAAAAATATATAAATATATACAATATGTCTAACACTAATCTAAAAATTTTAAGCTCATGCAAATAAACTCAATTTAAAATCTATCACCCTTCATTAATCCTCTATGATGAACACTCAAATATCACTAGTTTCATGGGGCTATCATCAGAGGGATATGTTCTTACTTGCCTACATCTAGCCTTTATCATTGAGCCCATACATCTTCCTAGTCACTTGAGTATAAGTGTAGGAGGTCGCAAAAGGCAAAATAAAAAGATATTTCAAGTTAGAAAGTTCTCAAAGGTGGGGAAAGTTATCCAAAAAATTTATCTAGAATTTTATTTTTAAAGGAGAACTTTATCCCATTGACTAGTTTTTTCATGACTAGCCACCTTTATATGAAGCTAATAAAGTTATTGTTTTATAGATTTGACAAGAATTAAAAATTCCCCTTTGGTCATAAGGATTATGTCAACTTTTTTGCCCTTTTGAATTTTTTATGTATGATTTTTCACTAATATTTTACATATATCTTATTCTTTTTTGTCCCTTTGCTACAAGTTATAAGCCTTTTTATTGTCTAAGTAAAGTAGTTTGATAATCACCTACAAAATAATCATTATCATACTAGTAAACATTCATTTCACTTACATATGTGTACATTATGTTTCCACATTTATAATATATGAGCATATCGATATCCTTTATCATAAAAATTAGATATACATGATACATCATCACATGCATATTCATCTAAAGTGCATAAAATAACAAAATAAAATAAAGATTAAACACCATGAAGAGTCATCAATATAAGACAAAATCTCTCTCTCTCTCTCTACACACACACACACATTTTTTTTATTTTTTATACATTTGTGTCATAGTAAAATCACCTCTATAAAGGGAAAGTGTTTCTAAATATCCCAAAAATACAAAAATGTATACATGTAAAAAAGTTTGGCCCTAAGTTCATGTTAGGGGATGATGTCTTCCTCCTATATAAGTTTCAAGTCCCAAGATTTTTCTCCTCGTCATAATTTTATAAGGTCATAATTTTGAAGAGTGTCATGGGCTATGACTCCTATTTTAGCATTACCTCCTACTAGTTCATGCTTAGGAGGTTGTCCCTACACCTATCTTCCAAATCAAGGAATATTGACCTCTTCTCTCCTCAATCAACCCTTGTATATTATTTACCTAAGACTCTAATCAAATTATACACCTATGTGAGTAAGTGAAATCCACAAATGTATGATAATCTAGGTAAAATACATATGTTTTCATGTCATTACCAATAGAAATACCCGCATCTACCAAGAAATTATCTCAAGTCAACTTGGTGACCACCTAAAATAAGTTGATTAGAGTGTCTCTAATCATCATTATCCACCTAATAATTCTCTATAATCACAAATTAAAAATCCAAATCATATCTCCAATCATATAAAATCAAAACGAAAAAAATAACTATGATAATGAATTCAGGAAAGTAATGTGTAAAAGTAGACATAAGAAAGCTATTTTACCAAGGCCATCCCTTTATCAATCAGGATCCAAGTCGTCATCAGCACTCATCTCAAAATTCTCCCCTCCTACCAAGTCACATCTTCCACATACTACCTACTTATGTTGTATGGGATCCTATAGTAGTGACAATGGTAGTAGAGGTGTTAGTGGTTGTAACTACTATTGAATCTAATATTGTAACTACATTTGGACTCTAAACAATAGTGAAACTAGAATAAATATAAGGATACCATCTATCTTCCTTATATAGATTTATTTTTATCCTACGTTCCTCCTATTTCTATATATTATTATTTAGTCAATACTCCTCCCCCTAATACTAGTTGTTGCCCAGTATGTGATCCTCTCATCCTCACCCCCCACCCTCCTCTAATATGAATCCCTCATGTGATGGGTTACCACTATAACCTACAAATCTAGCATATTTATGCTCTTTTACTCCCATGTACACTACTTAAGGCATGAGTAGGTTGGCTACATATAATAACCTAAAATACTTAGGTACCCTATCCATAGGGTGCACCTCTACCTAGAAGGTTTTGTCCCAAACCTATTGTGCACCTATGGTAATTGAAAGGTAGGTTTCCTCATATGCATGTTATCCTAGTATGCTTTAATAAGGCATGGATATCAATTTTATTTTTTTAATGTCCAAATTACTTGGGGCAAGACTCTTAAAAGAGCCATTCATGTCCATTTGGAGGCCATGGTGGACCCGACATCCCTATTAGTAACCCCTCATTGATAAGGTGTCATCCTCTCATACACCCAAATCTTGATCAATGAAGGGTGGCTGATATAAAGTGCTCCCACTCATTAAATTTTGTACAAGTTGTTGTACATCCTTGCCAACACCTCCTAAACCCATGAATAACATGAGCCCCTCTCCTCTATCTAACTGACTATCAATGACCAGATATATAATAGGTGGTTTTTCCCCTGTCTCTCATAAATTTGGAGGTAAGGATCCTAATGATGGCCTTGTAAATAGTCTAAATCACTAATCAGTATAATATTTTAAGTCTCACACCATGTTTCACACCAACACTATGTGCACTTACATCTCCAAGATGTTAAACTCAACTAATTATTTCTCCTCTATTTGTGACATCCCTCAAAGTCACAAGCCAAACTATCATTGGAAATCCTAGTATCATGTATACATCTATGAGAGTGATGGTCTACTCTCCCTTATCTTGTAGAAACTATAAGGTGTTTTGATATTTATCTTATAAGGTAAACAACTTACCTTAGAGCCTACTAAAATAGGAAACAATCCCAAATTATGTCATCCTAATATCTTGGCCTTATATAGTATAGCCATCTCATCTAATATTAACTACCCCGTAATCCTTAGTATCCAATCACGATCCCTTGTTCGACTCCATTGTATGTATCCCCCTTACAATAATGCAACTCAAAACATTCCTAAACATTTTGTTGGCCTTGAAACCACTTAAAACCCATTATTTTTGGCTCTAAGATAAAATTATATCCTTATGAAAGTAGAATTTACATTTTATTGATGAAAACCATGAACCTATGATGGAGGTATAATTGCCCCCTGTAGGTCTCAATGGTTACATGAAATGTCATAGTGGAGATGTAAGCATTGGTTTATGATATTGGTAGTTATATACTGGGCTAGTAGTTTCATCTGTCAGCTGCACCCAACCCAATAACTTCTAAAAATACTTAATTTCTAACCAAAACTCAAAAAAAATGACACATTATTAATCTACCCAACCCTAAAATCCCATCCATGCAATTTTATTTTCCAAAATTAATGGATTTAAATGCATTTTTAATTGAATTTTTAAAGTTGGTGAAAAATGTAAAAAATAATAAAACTAACATGTCCCTAACTTACCAATAAAATGTGGGTGAATTGCTAAAGTGACTTGGTTGCTTCAAGCACCACCCAAGTTTAAATCTCAATTTGGTATCGAAGGCCAGTTATGGTTGGTTATTGGTATTCTTGGGTTAGTTGTGGTTGTTCATTGGTATTCTTGGGCTAGTTGTGGCTCATTGTTGGTATTCTTGGGTCATTTGTGCCCATTAATGGTATTCTTAGGCTGGTTATGGCCATTCATTGGTATTCTTGATCTGGTTATGGTTATTGTTGGTAAATATGGTACTTATGATAGATGATTACTTAGGGATTTGGGCCCCCAATTATGTCCTAGACCAGTTGGAGATCTAATCAAAAGTGAAGTACCTATCTTAAAAAAACATGTCTCTGACTTACTCTTCCTATTGTTGGTACATTATCCATTATCTCTTCATGCTCATCAAATTGGTTGATTTATATATGGATTGTGTCACCCTTAATCTGAGCTCAATTTTTTCAAATATCAATTGCACAAATGATTTCTATTTTTTTCAAAAATTTGAATATATAGTCCTTTTCACTAGTCATTATGCATTATATATATATATATATATGTTTATTATTTTTATTTTCAAACTTGAATTTTATTATGTCTTTAAGAAATTTTTGATACCTTATTAACCAATAACTTGTCAAATAATAATAATTTTATTATTTTTATTTCTCATAGCATTGTTATGAGGCATGTTTTTCATTTTCTATTTTACATGATCACAACATTCTAGCCTTGAATTCAATTCCTTGGTGGGACTAATTAGTAGGTATTCTCACCCCTATGTATATGGTAAGTACATGTTTATATGATTTGATTAATTATCATGCTTCTTGCTTTCTCTTTAAAACTACACTTGATTCTTGTTTTCTGCTCATAAGTCAAGAGGGTGTCTCAACTGGATTCATTGTAGCACATAGATAAGTAAGGTAAGTTTTATAACCCTCATTTTATTTTATATGTGCCACTGATTAGGAAAATACCTTCATTAATTTATGATGAGATGACTCCCAGAGGGGGTAATATATATGCACCCAAAATTAAATAGTTTGATATTTCAAAAAAAATTAATGATGTGTGTGTGTGTGTGTGTGTGTGTGTGTGTGTGTGTGTGTGTGTGTGTGTGTGTGTGTGTTCATTTTTTATACCCTGTCTAGCCCCTTTTAAACCTCTGAAATTTATTTTTTAGATTTCTTGTGCCGTATTTTTTATCTTATTTCTCTTTTGACTAAACTATTGGTCCCCTTTATGCAACTGTCACTTCCATGTCATTTATACCATGATGTTTTCATAAATAGGTGCAATGGAAGTGTTACATAGGTGAAATTTTTGTAATACATCACAATGGTTTCATATATAATAGCTATGGTTTAGTTTTCACCACCTACACAAGGTGTCAATTTCATCACAATTTTCACATTTTTAAATTTAACATCTAAAACTTCTATTTTTATGTGTTTTGCATGTTTTATTTTATTTTTCATGTCATATGATTTATATCTCGGACATAACCTTATTTTATATCAAATATGATCTCTCTGAACTCTTCTAAAATTGTTTTGAGCTCTAGTTAACTAATACATGCAATGTTTTTCTTCCCTTACAAACATTTTTTTTCCTTAAATTTTTGGATCTAAGATTTGAATTACAAATTTAAACTTTTTAATTTTCTAAAATCCTTAGCTTGCCTTATTTTTTTTATGGAAGAGATTTTACTTCAGTTTTGTGATCATCTTTGTGTTATTCTATGCAAGTTTAGAGAGGAAAATCCGTGAATAGATAACCAGTTATTTACCTTCATGGATTATTCCAGCCACTATTTAGATACACTTTTATTCAATATTGTGTCCCTATTAATTTATTTATTTTTCATATTCTTTTTGAGATTTCTAAGGTTTTGAGTAACCAAGGAGCTAACATACCTAAGGGTAGTATACTTACCACACAAATATTTTGCATTCACTTGGTCATCACCATTGACTAGGTTTATATTTTTTCACTTTAAATTTTAATTTATTTATTATATTATAGTATATTTTATTATTTCTTTATCATATTAGAGTTAATATCTAGAAAAAGCAAATGAAAATAAAAAAATAAACTCTTTTCTCTCTTATTTACACTTATAAAAGGTGGCTTGGTTATTTTAGTTTTTATTATACTTAGGAAGATTAAAGCACATATTTTGAATAAAAAACTAGAGTGCATTAATTAAATTTAGTAGTTATTTACATCCACTTAAAATTATACACTTTTAAATTTTAAAACAAGCCTACACACACCCACTCATACCTAGACAAACTAGACAACCTAGCTAAAGGAAAAACTTACATCTTAGATCTTATTTTATTAATTTATTTAATAAAATAACAATGTACAAAATCAGAAAATCAAAAATTTTATTTTTCATTCATTTCATATTAGGTCATTTATTTTTACAAACAATCATTTAAAACTCAAGAAAAAACTAGTTTTCTAGCTTGTATGTGTAAAATAATTTATAAATACTTAGAATTTACACTCTCTAGGGTTTGGATATGGTTTTTTTGTGCATGTTTAAAATATATGATTGTATTATAATTTAATTCATTCGTATTCAAAAATAAAAATAAAATAAAATATTCATTTAGCTTCTATATAGGTAAAAATATTGCATCAAATTAAAAAAAAAAAAAAGGAAAATTAGCACTTGAATCATTAGTCTAAAATTTTATTGTTAGTGTTGCATGCATCAAAATATATTTAAAAAGAAAAAAAAAGTATAATTTAATTTCATTTACTTTTATTTGTTCATTTAATTATTTCAAATTACTTTTATTTGTTCATTTTATAATTTCAAATTACTTTCATTTACATCAATTAGCATAGTTTGATTTAATAACAAAATAGAGTCAAAAAAATCCCAAAAAACTTAACCATTTAAGCCTTGTTAAGAGGAGTAAAAGCCCAAAATTTTATATTACACATTAAAAATTGAAATTACCTCTTTCAAATCATTGAATATAAAATTTATACACTTAAACAATCAATCACATCATTAATATTTCACTTTTTCATGACACTTCCAAAGCATCTATATCTCATTAGAGCTAGTATCTTTCCTAGGGTTCCCTCTCCCATCCCTACAAGTAACTTTCAAAGTGACACCAATGTTGAACTTAAACCAAAGGTTTTATATTCCACTCCCATTCCCCATTGCATCATTTACCAACTCAACTTACTTGATAAGAAAGAGTGTTTACATTTGAATCTTATCATTTTACCCATTCATATATCAGATTAACAATACAATGATATCAAGTCTAGACTCACATCAATCTCATTTTCTTTCTCCTTGGGACTAGCATTGTCATATTTTTCTTCACTTCCACATATGGCATTGACTAGATAGCTTGAAATATTTGATCAAATCTCTATATTAATAAAACCTAGGTATACATAGTTCATAATCCCTAGCATCAACTAGGAACTCCAATAGATTATCCTCACCTATATTGAGGGACCTTAAATATTTGTTTCCCATCATTTATCCACTCTCAATGAGAATTGTGATTCAATTAAAATATTTTGGTATCATGATCATCCTTTACCACCCATCATATAAAACTCTATTCTAGCACCTCAACCTATCTACCCAATTCATAAACCTACTCATCTTAATCATCTCTTCATTGGATGTCTCAACCAGACCTCGAGAAGTCAAGTGCACAAGGTTGGAGTTTCATTTTATTTTTGTAAACATACATGTATGTAAATATGTAAGACATTCATACACCCATGGGTCATGTCAATGTTAGGTGCATCCCATTTATAGGTCACATTGTTATATTTTTTGATGAGTTGGTTGGTTTTATCTTTTCTTGTGAGGATAAGATGAGACTATACATAGGATACCAAGAACAAGAACTTTTAACCAAGTAAAAGGTTTCAAAGACCAAAGATAAAAATCAAAATCAAGGGAGTTAAAAAAACCCAAATTCAAATGGAAAAGTTAAATCTAACTTCAAAGGTAAAATCAAGAAATAATTTACTTTTTATTATCATAAAAAATCAAGACACATGATAAAATATTGTAGGATATTAGCAGCTAAGAATCAAGCTAATAAATAAGGTGAAACTATATCTTTCTATGACCTTTCTATTTATCATGTTAAGGTATATTGATTGCTTACATATGAATTTATATTGTTTATATTCTATATAGTGCTATAGTTTATGGGTATGTTATGACATTCACATGGATTGATGTTTCAAACTAATTTACTTGTTTTATGCTTCATTTTTATATTTCATTCATATAGGATAATCATTGATTATGTTTTATGTGGTTATTACCTAATTGTGTGATATTATGTTATTGCATGACTATTTATGTGGATCTTTCCTTTTGTGATTTTTTTCTCATTATATGACTTTTATTATTCATTATATGTGCCTCTTTCCTTGAGTGACATTGATGATCATAATGTAACATTTATATCCCATTATGTGTGGATCTTGCCTTTTTTGAAATCACATGTTCATGGAGTGTACTACATGTGCCTCTTATTTTATATGAAATTGAGTGTTTTTATTTTATGTGTCATGTACATGATGTTAGCATGTGAAGTCACTATTCATATAAAACTATACATGAGTCACTATTCATGTGATTAGGTGGTAGTTACTATTCACAACAATGAGTTGGTGGTGACTATGTTGATGAGGTGGCAGTGTGACTTGATAGTGATTGGGTGTATGAGATGGCACTTTAGGTGATGTGTCATGGCCCACATGGTATTTTTCATTATTAGAAAGGTAGAAGAGAGAAATGGGATGAATTTCTCCTTGGGCACATGGGTTTACCTTTTGAGATCATATGTGGGTACCATGTGGGGATCCATCCTTGACCCTTGACTTTTAGGTGCATGTGGGAGACACAAGAAAGAGGATCTGATCATTTGTCTTTCAATCATGTGCATGTGATTAAGGTTAAAAGGTTGAGGAATTTTTTTTACTCACACATGTGTACACATGGGAAGTGGGCACACAGATCATTATTATAGATTGGAGGCCCATGTGAAGTGGGACATATCATCTTGAAGTCACATGGAGGTAGAATCCTTTGGTCAAAAGTGGGAGCATATTTTGACTAACACATGTGAGGGAGACAAGTTTCTTATTCATGAATAGTAAGGCCAGATATAGGGGGCAAAATTTCTTCTCTCTCCTCTTTACCATATATTATTCTCTTATCTCCTTGTATTCTATATATATATATATATATATATATATATATATATATATATGATACTCTCTTTATTTATGTAATCTTGGGAAAGAAATTGTAAGGTGTGTAAGCTTATAAAGCTAGAGTGCAAGTGTGTAATCCCTGTGAGGATTATGAGAAAGATTGTATGCCTCTTGTGTGAAATCATTGTAAGAGGAGAGTGTGTTGAAGAGGAAGCTTTATGGAGAGGTTGTGTATTCATAAGTTAATAAAAGACTGCAACTGCAATTTTCCCATGGTTTTTCCTTGTACTTAGCAAGGTTTCCAGACTATATACTTGTGTAATGTGTTTTACTATGTCATTATTACTTTATCTTGTTATTTTCACATTTATTTCTTGCATAGTAATTCATAATTTAATAAAAGACTACAACTGTTTTCCCATGGTTTTTCCTTGTACTTAGCAGGGTTTACACATTATCTACTTGTGTAATGTGTTTTACTATGTCATTATTATTTTATCTTGTTATTTTCACATTTAGTTCTTGTATAGTAGAATATTATTTCCTAACATCTAGTATTAGAGCTAGGCTCTTTGAAAAACTCTATGTTGAGTGTTTTTTGTTGAACTAGGGAACTTTGTGTAAGTGGGAGCTCATATAATGATAGGAGGAGTAACAAGATTTGAATTAGAGAAGTTTTATGATAGAAATTTCTCCCTATGGAAGTTGAAGATGGATGATCTCTTGGTGTAGAATGACTAATCTCTAACCTTGAAGGGTATTACAAGTAAAAACCCAATAGCATGACAAATGAATATTGAAGCAAGATGGATAGAAAGGTAGTTTATACCATCCATATATGTCTTGTAAATTTTGTGTTATTTAATTTCATTGAGGAGAAGACCTCACAAGAATTATGGAAGAAGTTAAACAACCTATACTAGATGAAGTCAGCTACAAATAAAGTATTCCTAAAGAAACAATGATATAGTTTGAGGATGAAGGAGAGTTCATCCATTACTACTCATTTGAATGAGTTCAACACTATTTTTAGCAAGCTAGTGTCCATCAATGTGAATATGGAGGATGAATACAAGGCTATCACCTTATTGTGTTCACTACCAGATAGTTAGAATTATGTGGTGATGACCATCAATAATTTATCATCAATAACTCTTAAGTTTGATGATGTCGTTGTAGCATTTCTTGGAGAGGAGATGAGAAGAATGTCTTCTATTTCATCCTAAAGTAATGAAGCTTTATCTATGAGAGGAAGATATAGTGAAAAGAGCACACAAGAAAGATCACCATCTAGATCATAGTCTAGAGGACCCAAGTGAAAGACCTGTTGCTAGTAATGTGGAAAGCCAAGACAGTTGTTAAAATATTACTGGAATTTGAAGAATGAGGAGAAGGATGGAAATTAGAATCCACCTTTAACTAAGGCCAACATATTGGATTCAAATTAAGTGACATCAAATGAGGTTTTTTTCCTCTATAGTAGTAGATCAAGTGATAATGCCTAGGTGTTAAACTCAGGTGCATCTTTTCACATGTCTCCACATAGAGATTAGTTTGTGGGTTACCATCCATGTATTAGAGAGTCTATCTATATGGGTGATGATAATCCATTAGATATTGTGGGAAGAGGGGATATAAGGATTAGGATTCATGATGATAGAATCAAAATGTTGAAGTATGTACATCATGTTCCTATGTTGAAGAAGAATCTGATGTCCATCAAGAGGACGGATGAGTTAGGGTATTCATGTAACTTTGGAAATGGTAAATGTAGAATGTCCAAAGGATCCCTAGTGGTGAAAAAAGGAGAATCTCATGGCTTTTTATATTGACTATGTGAATATTCATCAATATCAGAGATTTCTTAGGGTGATGTGATGCTATCTGGAAACAAGCCCTATAAGAGGTTAAATTTGAAATCACAAGTTGATGTCTAGGTTTGATTTGAAATTAAGCAAGTATAGTTCTTGGCAACAAAGAAGGTGTGAATGATGTGGTATCCTATTAACCACAATTTATTATCCAAGATGTTTTAGATGATATAAAATCCATGAAAAAGAGGAGGTACAATATACAATTGACATTATACCTATTTGAAGTAGCAAAAAAAGAAGATGAATAAGAACAAAGTGAGACCTAGTGTTCCTATAAGGAAAAGGCCATATGTCTGGATATGTGATAGATCATGATTTATTTTAGATGCATTCTTGAGGCTCAAAAATTGATAGGTGAATCGATGTATTGAGTAGCATGATAAATTCCCTGGATTTGTGATTGGTCCACTTGTGTAATGTTTGGGTATATCTGATAGCTAGAGGCTATGAGGAGAAGTCTAGTATTGATTTTTATGTCATGTTCTTTCTAGAATAATATCAAGAGTGCTATGTGAACTAGTTATTTTTCATAGTTATATTAGTTTGATTCCTACATGGTGATCTCTTTAGAAGAGATAGAGTAGCTACAGGGATATAACGATGAGGTAAAGAGTTAATGGTTTGTAATTTGAAGAATGTACAAGTTGAAGAAGACATGTGGATGGGAGTGTAGTGGTACCTTCATGGAGAGCTAGATTGTTTATTAGAGGTTATTGATATATGTTTTGATGAAAATTTGGATCCAAGCCCCAACATGATCATTGGTGTGATGGCTTAGTGATAAGGATGTGATGAAGGTGGTATGAAGAGCAAACTGAGGATGGAGATGCATAAGGATGGGAAAGCAAAGAAGTACCCTACTTCTTATAATGTGATTTTCCTTCTTAGTATTATCCTATAATGGAGGAGAATACATGTTATTGTCTTATTTACTAGATTTATCAAGAGTATGAATCCTCATGATGTAATGGTCAGCACTAGACTAGATACTTCCAAGTAGTGGGAGTTGTGATCAGTTCATGATAGAATCCTAATAGGAGAATTGGTCTATGTGGTAATGGAAAAGTGAAGAATCACTTCAGGTGTTACAATATGCTATGAAGGAGTA
This sequence comes from Torreya grandis, assembly GCA_037957365.1. NCBI lineage: Eukaryota > Viridiplantae > Streptophyta > Pinopsida > Cupressales > Taxaceae > Torreya > Torreya grandis. The sequence goes on from JARHVA010003183.1 coordinate 242,163, forward strand.
GATGTTGACAAAGCCAACCAAGATAGAAAATTTTATGTAGTGCAACAAAACTTCTACTGGGTTTATGTCAAGGCAGTAGAGGAAATGGTTGAAAGCTAGTTGTAATAACATGCATGTGTGGTAAAACCTGTGTATATTGACTTCAAGTGGGAGAATGTTAGGATGTGAAGTCACTATTTACATGACACTATTCATGGCCACTATTCATGTGATGATGTGGTAGTTACTATTCATAGTGGTAAGTTGGTAGTGATTATGTTGATGAGGTGGTAATGTGACTTGGTGGTGATTGGGTGTATTAGATGGCACTTTAGGTGATGTGTAATGGCCCATAGGGTATCTTTCATTATTAGAAAGGTAGGAGAGAGAAATGGGAAGAATTTATCCTTGTGCACATTGGTGTACCTTTTGAAATCACAAGTGGGGATCATGTGGGGAGCCATCCTTTACCCTTGACTTGTAGGTGCATGTGGGAGACAAGAAAAATATGATCTAATAATTTATCCTTCAATCATGTGCATTTGATTGAGGTCAAAAGGTTGAGGAATATTTTGAAGCACACATGTGTGCACATGGGAAGTGGGTACAAGGATCACTATTGCATATTAGAGGCCCATGTGAAGTGGGACGTAGCATTTTGGAGTCACATGGAGGTGGAATCCTTTGGTCAAAAGTGGAAGCATCGTTTGAATAGCACATGTGAGGGAGACAAATTTCTTATTCATGAATATTAATGCCATATGGAGGGGAAAAAATTTCTTCTATCTCCTCTTTTCCATCCATTATTCTCTTCTCTCCTTATATTATATATATATATATATATATATATATATATATATGTATGATACTCTCTCTTTATATGTGTAAGCTTGGGAAAGCAAGTGTAAGGTGTGTAAGCTTACAAAGTTAGAGTGCAAGTGTGTAATCCTTGTGGGGATTGTGAGAAAGCTTGTATGTTTATAGTGTGAAATCATTGTAAGAGGATATTGTGTGTTTAAGAGGAAGATTTATTGAGAGGTTATTTATTCAAAAGTTAATAGAAGACAACATGTACCATTTGCCTATGGTTTTTCCTTGCACTTAGAAAGGTTTTCACATTATCTACTTGTATAATCCATTTTTATCTATCATTGTTATTTTATATTGATGAGTCAAAGCATAATAGTGTGTCCCACTTTTTGTCATAAAGAGGCCACATACACTTTTATCTTCTCCTTAAAATATCTTGAGTTTGGGTCATTGAAATTAATCAAAAAATATGTTTTAGACAATATATACAAATATGTAGTGCATAAATAATTTTCCTTTTTTTTAAATCATTAAGTATTTTTTAGGATTTAAGTTTTAATATTTTTTTAATTTTTTTATGGATGACTAGTAGGACATAGTATTATGTTGTTAATGTGTCAACATAAACATTATTTATGTATTTATTTCTTGCACATTAGGATATTATTTCCTAACACATGAAAGTGTTTTCTTATCTATGGATAAATATATAATTGTATACTTAGATTTTACTTCAGTGATGTGTGTTACACACTTTTCTACTTGTGTTTGTTCCATGATCTATATCGAGCACCTTTATATGTGGGTTACTTTTCAATGATTACAAGGGATGATTACTATTGCATTCCTAATTACTATATCCATATGTAAATCATACTTGTATGTCTTAAGATACACGTTTCATATTTTTTTTATAATATAATAATACTATGGTGACATATTCTCCACATGTTAGTACATGTTTAAAATTCTTATAACTTTATATATAACATGATGCATTTAACTCTTTTATTTGAAATTATTAATTCAAAATTACATTTATTACCTCATAAGGCAACATATTAGTGGGATTTTCATATATATTAAAACCTACATACATAGATAATTCAAAATTTTGGATAGGTTACATGATCCAAAGGGTAAATATTGGTTCAAATTATGTGATAGGTGTTTATCTTTTGAGATATATTTTTGGAATATGCAATGCATATGTAGAAATTTTATAGGTATATCAGTGACATGTTATTGAATTTATAATATTTTGATTAGAGTGACATATATATTTATAGTATTATATATGAGATTGGGAAAGTTGATTAGACTATGGGGCATGGATGTTGTTGATGCATGCATTTTTATATTTTTAATTTGATACCAAAGGCACTAAAGGTATCAATATAAATATAAAATATGTCTATAATAGTTTATTCTATGTATTTAGATTTACATATGATCCTTGTATTGGTATTGGTTCAATATAAGTTAAATGAGTAGAGTGGTTGAGGTTATATGTCACTCAATAACCCAACACTACTTCTTCTTCATGAGGATTGGGGAATTCATCTTCCCAACCCATGGATATAATGTTGGCACTCACCTTGGGGCATAATCACCCTAATCTCCAATGATTTAAATGGAAGTATGGTTTACCCAATTATAGGTGTACTTTCATACTCTACAAATTTCAAATGTGTCACTGATTTATTTTACTTAATATTTCATATCATATGTGGACATTTATTACTGTGTGTTTTATTTCAAGTTTTCATGGAGTAAGTTGGACACTTGTATCCTTATTCCAAACACAAATTTTGGTTACATGCCAAGGTACATAATCTCTTTTCCTTTTAATCTATAATTTTTCAATGCTATAATAAAAGATGGGGAATTGTAGATATATAAACTAATTATTATACAATTAACCATTTTAGTATCAATTTATTTGTACCTTACATGAATTTTGGGTACACATATGGCTCTTGTAAACCCTTATTTCTTATCCATTTTAATTTTATTGTCCCTTCCTAATTCACTATCAGTCACCTATATAAATTTCATAATCTATGCCCAATCTACACATTATCCTAATCAATCTATTTCTTGAACATCAAATCACTATTTCATATTGTTTGTATGATTTGGTCATCCTCAATGGCTATAAGAATTCATCCACATGTGTTGAATCTCACTACATGCCTTGAAAGAATAATTTTCCAAATTCAAATCATCCATATGGATCAGCCTATATGTTTCACATGTTGGTGGCTTGAGAAGTTACCCAAAGATTAATATATTTATAGATAATAGGTCTAAGCCTATTCATATCTATCAAGTATCAAGAAAGAATCTATATAATACCTAAATATAGGAAATTTATACATATGAACATTGAGAGGATTAACTCTAGAGATTTCAAATCAAAAACTCCTCAAAAAAGAAGGCCCTATCCAAGTCAAGATTACACATTTTCAAGTGTTAAAATGTAAGTTATGGGGCATACTACATGATCACTATTGGACACATAAACGTAATTGAGAGAACTATATGTAATTTGAGCCACATTTGGATTATTGTAAATTTAGGTAGCACTTAACCACCCACCCCATATTTTACATTATCATTTTTTGAGGTGAACCTAGTGCCAAAAATAGAGCTAGAGTTTTAAGGTGAAGGAGAAATTTTTTTGAACTTGCATATAGAAAAAAGATTATGATATTACACATAAAAAACATTTAGAATTAGTTATAGTGATATGTTTTAGAATATTCTAACACATCTTACAAGGATATTTTTTATAAACATTAAACACCTTCAATTTTCCATAGACATCCAACTTGTACTATATTCATCAAGGTATGTCCAAATATCCAATTTCTAAACCTAAGGTAATCCATATCTAGTTCCAGTCTTTCTTGCCATCAACACATAGTCCTAGACCCGAATAGAACATTAACAAGATAGTTACCATAATCTTCTTGGTCATTTATATAAACAATAAATTGTAATTAGAGATGTGGTTTTACATTCATACTTTTGTAATTTAGATATAATTTATACAATCTAAATATTCATAGTTTTACACTTGTTTATTTAATTAATCCAAAATATTTTAATTCAAACAATATCAAAGAATTATATCAAATATTGTGTACTTGCTCTAATATATTAAAATCAATGGAAAATTTAATGTTACAATGGACAATACCAATGCCACTATCAAAAAGTGTTGATTCTTCTTTATAGTATTGTCGATACTTTGAATACTTGCATGTTGCATATATAATACATCATTTAATGTTCAAATCCAATATTTTCATAATCAAAAAAAAATTGTAGGTTTTATATTCTTAGAATTCACTTTTCAAGATTTCAACAAAAATTGGAAAATATAATACATTGTCTATTATGAACTTGACTGTACTTTTACTACTAATTGTATAGTTGTAATCTAACTATTTTTTATCATATCTTTTATATTAAAAATATTTAAATATAGTTATTTTATTTTTAATATTGACTTTTAATATCTTGTATTATGTTTTCACAAATACAACATACAAAGGTGCTCTCATATATGCATATTTGAAATATACAATTTTTGTTTATCTAACATGGACACCTATAGATGGTTATCCTATTATGAAATTAAACATACCAATATAAAAATATATATGATTTTGGTGGAAATCAAAAAATTGAATCATCTATTTCTTATCATTTTTGATACATTAAAAATAATTAGGTATAGTAATTTTGTTTTATTCTAATTAAATACAAATATCATGTGTTATGTTTTTTCCATATATAATCTATGAAACTATCATGATATATACATATTTTAATAATTATAGTTTGTTATTTTATTTTTGTGTGTGGACAATTACACATTTATTTTCTATGTTGTTTCATTATTAAACCTTGATTTTGTAAGACAATATTTTTTATCACGAAAATAAATATACCAATTTGAACTTTCTTTCTGCATATATGTAACATACATATACATATACATGAATATGTACATACATATATCAAGCACCTTTTTTAAATTACCATTTCTATGTTCATATTTTCTAAATATGCATATTCATTTTTAAAATTATTATATTTATTTATAAAATATATTGGTTAGACACAACTATTAAAAAAAATATAACTTGCGTCAAAAAAAAAAAAAGTTTGTACTCTTTTTCAACTGTTTTGCCCCTGAATATGCTTCTATGCTATTACTAAGAAATAAATATAGATGCATATTATGCTTTTTTGGGCTAGAAATGGAAATGAGCTATAATATACACTTCTATCCAAACCAAATATGACAATCCATGTAATATGTATTGCATTTATTTTATTTTATTTATTTTCTTTCTATTAACATCTATTTCACTATTTCAATTTCTTTTATTGTTCTCATATCATGTGTTTTAATTTATATTTCATCTTTTGTGCATATATGAACAATAAATATGGATGCATATGTTTTTTTTTTTTCTAGGATATTTTCCTATTTCAAATTTTGTTTATTGTTCTCATATCATGTGTTTTAATTCATTTATATATATATATATATATATATATATGAACAATATATATGGATGCATATTATGTTTTTTTTTTTTTGGTTATAAATGGAAATGAGATATAATATACACTTCTATACAAACCAAATATGATAAGCCATGTAATATGTATTGCATTTGTTTCCTTTTATTTAATTTGTTTTCATTAAAGATCTATTTCCCTATTTCAAATTTTGTTTGTTTATTGTTCTCATATTATGTGTTTTAATTCCTATTTCATAGTTTATGCATATCTGAACCATATTGATAGTTTTGAAAAAGAAAAAAACACCCACAAAAAAATGCATTATTTAAGTTTCATATGTTTTTCTTACTAACTTGAAATGTTTACATGGTTTAATATTTCAGTTATTTTTTTAACTACATGTTCTTTTGACTTGTGGGAGAGTATTGTAGTTAAAATCTTCATTATCTTAAATTGGACTAAATAATATATTCTTATAATGGGATATGAGGTAAGAAATTTGGTCCTTACTTAAAAAATGACACTTTTTTTAATTTGATATGGTAAAAGACTAGGTTTTATAGGGACCTAGAACCATGAGAGTGAATTACAATAGTTTAAACAGGTCAACCAGGATCGAAAGGACAAAAATAGCAAAATAATAGCTTAGAACAAAAGCAGGAAGCAAAAAACAAACACTATTCTAGGGAGAAAGTCCCTCCTGAGTATCTTCAAAAATAGTAGTATCATTTTCCTATATGATTGGTTTGTCTTTTGAAACCTTGGCATGAGTACGGTTCTCGAGGCCTTTAACTACTTCCCTAGGGAAGATTATTATGGATCACTTCATACCTTTAACTTGCAAAGGAGTCTATTTAGGGAGGATCCTAGAGGGGGATATTTTTGGACATTGGAGGATTTCATAATAGGGGATGAGGGGACTGAACCAAGTGTACAAAAGATTGGGCAATGGCCTCAACCACCTAGTGAAGTTTATTCCAGTCATGTATAAGCTTTTCTAGGCCAAACCTTGCCTGCTAAACCCTCAAGTTAAAATTTTCCTACAATTGTTTAATCTTTTCTAAATACTTCATCACTATGTCTTACCTTTCTAGCCTGAAGGCATGGGATTACCAATTTCAATGGGTTTTGGCTTAGGGATAAACAATAGTTTGAGGGGTAGGTCATCAGGGGAGACTAGGATAAATTATTCTAGGGGGAATGTTCAAGAGGTTGGTGGGATCCCTCAAGAGGGTCCTCCTTTGGGGAAGTCCTCTTAGGAGTCTTTGGAGGAGGAGGATCCCTCAAGGGGATCTTCCAACCTAAAAGAGTCTGATCATCCTTGACAAGTAAGAGGATTAGACCCTAATAAAGGATAGAGTTTGTATCGTTAACTTGGTGGAGCAGAATAGTACCTTCCAAGGATTTGAGAATGAAATAAGGTAAACTAATTTTAAAACTAATGAAGTGATTTAGGAGTAGGAAACAATGTGAAAAAATTAAGGTATACTTACCTTACAGAGTCATGTACCTCATAACCTGAAGGCAGATATCTGGCTAGTAACGTGGGAGGTCCACGCAAGAGAAACCTTTCTTGTATGTTTGTACAAAGTTGTTCATTCTGAAGAATCACTATAGGGATTCTTGCTTCTTGGACTAATCTTTGAATTCTTTGGCTCTAGTGTAGGACATGCCCATGGTGTCACCAATCAATTCCTTTGAAACATTTATGGAGATGCCTCGCATAGTGACTTTTCATTTTGTCCATGTCGTGATGAAGTCTTGAACAACCATGGCATTATGTTTAGTAATGTGTTCCATTAACTTTGTAAGACCCCATTCTTGAGTTTTTTTTAGACCTTCTTTTGTTCTTGAACCTCCTTACATGAGGTGGATTATAAATAGTGTATATCTCCACCCATGGGTGCTAGAATCCCAAGGATGAAATGGGAGGGATGAAAGTTCTAGATGCATCGAAAATAGCCAGGGCTCAAATGGGAGGGAACACCCACCAAAGTCACAATAAGATAATTAGTCCCCCTTCCTTCAAAATGAATGCGAATCAACTGGATCAGGATTTACCCCATCAAGTTGAGGGGCAACAAATGTGAACGGATGATAGTTTTAATTTGCATTAGTAACTTCCACATGGATGACATCATTCACCTTAGGGGGGATGTTGCCTACATTGTGATAATTGGTTAACAATGAAATCTTTTGATGTTTAGACAAAAACACTTCTCTATTATTTCCATACATGTAATATGGCTTGTTTTATTATAAATAACATAATTATTTCTACATATTAAAAAAACAATTTATTGATTGCAAAATTATATCATAAACTAATTCTAGTAGTAGTAATTTTAATCCATATCAATCATGTATTTTATAATCCATTGTAAAATATATTTTATTTTAATAAATATAAATATACCTACACATGCTTCATAGGTATATATATATATATATGGAAAGCATGAACATATATCACATACCAATATCACAATACATTGCATTCAGTTAATAGAAATTAAAAAATGCACATTATTTATATATATATATATATATATATATATATATATATATATATATATATCATTTTTATTTTTGTTGCAAAAAAAAACAAAAAACAAAAAAAAGCAAAGCAAAAAAAAAAAAAAAAAAACTTATTCTCTACTTTAATTTTATTTAGATTGGCTTGATTCTTTATATCAAACTAATTTCTCTACATGCTTTTTAATGGAGCACAATGACTTTCTTCCATTTTTTCTTCAATTCCATGTCCACTCTATATTGCACTAAACATCGACATGCTTTCATTTTTATATTGTCTTTGCCTCCAATATAATGGACTAATTTTTCAATTTTTATATTTAGATTTTGCATTTTTTTATTATAAAATGCAATGAATTTTTATTAACATACTTTTAGTTTATATTTTTTCATCTTGCAGCTTTGTCTCGATACTCTATGGATGAGTATTTTTCCACACTTTTCTCTTTATAAAAAATGACTTTCAATGTTATGGTGTCAGATACTTCCATTTTTAATACATGTGATCAACATTCAATACAAGTTTCAAATATCCATAATCAATTTTAATACACGAAAATGCACATGCTCATTCAATAAAATGTAACAAGACAAAGCTAAATTAAAAAAATGATAATACAATATGTATTTTTTTAATGTCAAAATTTTACGTTATGATCTTGAGGTTTTTCCCCTATATCTTCTTACCATAAAAATATATTTTAAAACTCTATCACCATCACATATTGCAATTGATTTGTCCAGATCCACAAAATTTTGGCCTTGTTTAATATGATGTTTTATTCCTCAATCATTGATAATTTAATCTTAACTTTAGATAAAAATATCTACTTGTCAAGAAGTTGAGATCATTTAATTTTTTAAATTTTAACTTAATTATTAATATTTAATTTTGTTTTCTTCAAGTAAATGTTTCAATGTTCAAATATAAAAATAATATAATAAACAGTTTTTACTTTATTTTTAAGGGTATTTTAAAAATATATGATGGGTGATAATGTTAGGACTTTTTTGTTATATTTTTTTTCTTTGTAATAATTGTTAGTAATAAAATTTATATATACATAATCTTTGTAAACTATTCAATTAATTATAATAATCCCACATGTATGAAAAATAGTAGTTTGTTAGCATTAAATTAGTTAAGATAGATACATAGAATATTAGAAATGTATCTAAAAATTATATTGTATTGAGCTTGCTCAAAGGATCTTGTCCTCTCAAAAAAGAAAATGAAATTGTAATACAATTTTGATCTCATTTTTAATGTAATATAATTATATTTCATTTCATTTTTAGTATAATTAATTTCTATTTGGATATTAAATTATTTTGTTACATGAAGATTCATATTGTCTAGTATTATAGCACTTTGGGGGGCTATTTTATGAAGCAATTTCAACAGTTTAAAGCTTTATATGACTACCCACCATAACCTCTCATCTCCCCCATTAAAATCTTGTTGATCATAAAGTGGTAAAAAATCTAGCCACTAAGCATTTTTCACCAAATCTTTGCAAAAAAATATCTTTCTTACATCTAATTTTTTTTAAATTTAGGTATGAAACTATGTTCCAACCTTATTAAAACTCATAGAAAGTTATCATTCTAAGATAAGCGGTTACCAGTTTTACTTGTTATACATGAAGTGAGGAGTTATTCCTCACTAATCAACATTAAACAACATTGCATATAGAATTACACTTCCACATAAATTCAATTATATTAGAAGACCCCATAGTTGTTTTCTAAGTTTATCCAAAAGATCCTTCAGGAGTCTATTACTTGTGGTGCCTACTGAGTTGTTAATCCTGAGAAATTAATCAAAAATAACCTCAGAGAAAAGATAGTGGACAATGGGTAAATATTACCCTTTGTAATTAGTGATCCGAAACATGGACTAACATTGTTTATGAATGAGGTACACCTAAATGTGAGCCCCTGCCTCAAAGACACCATATAGAAACTCTACCCATTCCCACCAAGTTGTTTTTAAACCTAGTAATTTGGAGTTGAAAAAGACCACTAGTAGTTGTTTTCTCTTATAAATGTAATGGTAAAAATTAGTTGAGTACAAATCAAAGATATAGTATCTAGCATGATAGTACTTAAAATAACAATGTACATATGTACATCATAGATAAGTGTTATAATAGGGGGTTATAGATATGTGTCAAAATATTCTGGGACATTTATTTTCCAAACAATGTCATAAATGAAAATGTTGAGTGAATTTTTACCTAAAGGATAACATTATAATAAAAAATGTGCATAATTATTTCTCTCTCTTAGGATAATTATATTATTTCTATCATCTTATCGAGATGATCAATTTAACATAAAAATCCAATAGATATTTTCTAGTGCCTTGGGACCCCTCTTGATAATGGTTGTGATAACCCAATTCGGAACCAACACCATGGATCATGAAGTTTCTAAATTGAGATCCCAGTTTATTGATCTATAAAAATATGTACATGGCCTCAATACACAAAATACATAACACTTAAGCAAATTCAATAGTAAAAAGCATTAAGAGAGTAGTTTCTCATCTAAAATTATGTTGTGTAGCCAAAAATTAGACTTCTCATGCTAACCCTAACAATTGTATCTACCAAAGTAGTATTTCAGCATGCATAATATAGTGGGGCTAAAAAATTACCCATAGCCTCCTTCCACTTATAAAATGAATCCATGTAATGGTACAAACTGGTATCAAAAGTATCATCAAGAATCAACTTTAGATTATTTTTATAAAAAAAAATTCTAGTTCTCTTTGGTCCCAACACCAATGATGATTTCACATGAGCCCTTACCAAACTCAGGAAAATTGGTATGGTTTATGTATACCAAATTAATTTTTAAATTTGGAAAACAGTAATTAATGGTTATTAGATGATTTTTTTGAAGGGTTCTTAATTAGCGACGTCAAAGATATGATTCACATAGAGATGAAAATATTCAAACTTGAATACATGATGAATTCTCTTATATTGGTCGAGTCAGTAAAAGATAATATCACCATCAAATACCATTATTTAAATTTATTCCCATTCAAACCATCCACATTACAATGCAATATAATGTCTCCACCTTCTGAATTAACTCCCATTAAATGTGTTATAGAGGCTAAAATGCAATCTCATGAAGAAAAAAAGGTTATGATATGATAGTATGATAAATTATGAGGTAAAAAATGTGTTGAACAATTTTTTTATTTTATATATGTTAATTCACCCCTATAATTGGATGAATAGGATGATGCTTAATGGTTTGAATAATAATAATAAGAAGTAGAAGAGCTTAACCTCATAGATTCTAAACTTGGAATTTCATTGCATGTCTTGGAAAGTGTAACTAATCCTCAAATATGAGAGTAAAAGGGTATTTCAAGAAACAAGCCCTCACTATTATAATTAAATCAAGGAGCAAAAATTATCTCATTAATCCTTGATTGGCAAACTAAGTTGACTATTTTTGTACCCTTGTCTCAATTTTCAATTTATGATTAAAAATGGGGGATCATTGATTTTAAAGTAAAATTATGAAATGTTAATTTTTTAGTGGGGAATTAAACCTCAAATAAAACATGTTTATTTTTCCATTGGGAAGATTTGATGTATTTGTGGGGGCTTAATGGTTGTGCACCCTCATACCCATTTTGTGGGACTTCTAAGAAATATCGATGCAATTCTCTAATAATTGGAAATTGTTCAAATTGAAGGGCCACATGCTAGGATACACCAACATAATGATCTCAGAGTGCATGTATAAAATACTTAATAAAATATCTCAAGGTATCATATCCTAAATTTATTACATTTAACTCAACATGATTCCTGATTCTAGTGAATCTAATGACTTGAAAAAAATTCTATTTAACCATGAGACAATATTTGAAGACCTAAAAGGATTTTCACCTCAATGAACCTATGAAAATCACATTCAAATAATTATCAGGATTGTTCCCCCTAACATGTGGTCATACCACTACCCTTTCATCCATAAAATAAAAATTGGAAAGTTGGCATTGGAGTTACCATAGGTAGGATTATTTTTCCCAAGCACAAATCCAAAAAACTTCTCACATTTTATTTATATAAAAAGGGATGGGTTGTAGATATTCTAAATCAAATTATTGGAACTAAATAAACCCATTATTAATGAAAAATTAGCTATTTTGGTGATTGATGAATATGAACTTCACAATGCCCAATTATTCCCCAAACTAAATTTAAGGGACAGTTATCACTAGATATGCATCAAGGTTGAATATATTCCTATTAAAAAAATCACACTTATGACTACCACTATGAATGTGTATCCATGCCCTTTGAGATTACCAACACCTCAAAAACATGTCAAGGATTAATGAATAAAATCTTCAAGTTTTTTTTGTATAAATTCATCTTTTCTTTATTGATGATACCCTAATCTATATAAATTATTTGGAATATGATTTACATCACCTTGACGCTACACTAAAACTTCTCTTATATCACTAATTATGTACAAAATGGTCTAATAACTCTCTTGGTCAACATGAGATAGAGTACATATGGTATATTTTCTCATTATTAGGATTTAGAGTTGACCAAGATAAAATTGAAGTAAATAAAAACTGGAAAAAATCCAAGACACTCAAAATCCTTCATGGATTTCTTGGTGTCACTAGGTGTTATCAAAATAATTTCAAGGACTATAGAAAAATTTCCACCCTATTGACTACCATGCTAAAAAATAATATATTTTCAAGGTCCATGATATCAAAACAAGCTTGAATATATATATATATATATATATATATATATATATATATATATATATATATATATATATATGTATATATGTATATATGTATATATGTATATATGTATATATGTGTATATATGTATATATATGTGTATATATATATATATATATATATATGTATATATATATGTATATATGTGTATATATATATGTATATATATATATATATATGTATATATATATGTATATATATATGTATATATATATATATGTATATATATGTGTGTGTGTATATATATATATATATATATATATATATATATATATATATGTATATATGTATATATAAAACACCTATTTTAGCTGTGCTCAATTTCTCCAAATACATTCCTCATTGAAAGTGATGCATGTGGAAATGTAATTAGCATTGTCCTTATGTAGGAACAATGACCCATCTAATTCACTATCAAGGCCCTCTCTTGGAAAAATATGATATGTTTCGAATATGAAAATTCAATTATGGCCATCCTCCTTACATTCATAAATTTGAAGCATACCTAATAGGATGATATTTCTATATCAAAACATATTATCATAGTATCAAATACTTCTTGGAATAAAGACTCTCCTCATTAGATTAACAAAAATGGGTCACCAAATTCATGGGTTATGATTTTAAAATAACATATAAGAAGGAAAAGTAGAATGTGGCCACTGGTGCACTCTCCCACAAATATGAGGATCATGTAATGTTGTGTATTATTTTTACCAATTATAGAATGGATGTATGGCATCCAATAAGAATGGAATTATGACAACCCCACACATTTTATCATATAAATTTTTTCTATTGACCCTACTTCAAAAACAACTAAACTTAGGATAGGCAACCATTACAGTATAGAGGATGCATTTTTTAATTCCTAGGTTGATGATATTATTTTTTTCTCAAACTGCATGCATCACCCTTCATTGGTCATTTGGGTTTTCTAAAATCCTATGAGCAAGTTCATTGGAATTTATTTTGGAAATAATTTAACAAATACATAAATATTTTTTTTGAACAATATGATATTTTTCAATGTCATAAAGGCATACTAGTTACAACTATAGGGTTTCTCCAGCCACTACCCATTCCACATTGGTTTTGTAAATATATTTCAATAGATCTAATTGAAGACTTGACAAAATCTAGAGGTAAATCAGCCGATTTATGGTGGTGGATTGAATCTCCAATTATTCTCAATAATTTGCCTTGGCCTACCCCTACACCTCTTATACCATCATCCAAACCTTCAAAAAAAATTGATGCCATGGCATTCCTGCTTCTATTGTCTTTGATCATGACATGGATTTAACTAGTCATTTTAAGAAATAACTATTTGAATTACAAGGTTAAAACTTTAAATGAGCTCTTGTTATCACCCAAAAATAGATGACCAAAATGAAATTTTCAACAAATTCTTAGAAATATATCTATTTATTTTTTCTCTAATCAACAACATTGTTGGGTCAAGTGGTTACCTCTTTTTCAATTATGGTATAACATCACAGATCATAGAAACATTATTTTTTCCCTTATGAATCAATTTATGGTTAGAAGCCACCCTCTCTCCTCTCTTACCTTTTAGGTAGTTCTCAAGTATAGGCAATGGACACTACCCTTAGTACATGGGATAATATTTAATGATTCCTTGGGTGAAATCTCAACTTAGCTCAAAATCACATGAAATAATAGGTAGATCAACATTATTTAGAGTGTGACTTCCAACCAAGGGGTATAGTATTTCTTAGATCTAGCACTTATAAATAGTCCTACCTAGAAATTTGTGGTCACTATAAATTAGCTCTAAATTTCTATGTGCCTTATAAGGTTCTTTTGTAGATTGGCCCTTTAGGATATAAGATACAACTTCTATCTTCTACTCATGTTCATCATATTTTTTATGTCTCATGTTTAAATAAATCCCTTGGCCATAATTTCACAACTAAGACAGTACTTTCCAAGCTCCATGACAAATAATATATCATGTTGGAGCATGAAACAATCCTAGATAGGCACCTTGTTCAACCTCAAAACTGTCCATCATTAATATTCTAGTCCAATGGAAAGGGATGCAACAAGAATATGAAACTTAAGAGCCCCTCTTCTAAATATAGAATCATTTTCCTAATATTTAGTTTTAATGGAAAATATTTTTAAGGGGAAGGTTATGTTAAGACCCAGTCATCCTAATTATTTTCATTATAATCATTGTATTTAATAACATCTACAAATACATATGCTTTGTAATTTGACCTTTGAGATAATTATAATAGTCCCGCAAATATGGGAAGTATTATTTATCTAGCATATAATTAGTTTAAATAGAGGCATAGACAAGTGGAAAGCTATCCATTAATTTTATTGCATTCAGTTTATTCAAAAAAGGTTTCCCCCTCGAAAAGACTAGTGATATTATAATGTAATTTTGATTTCTTTAGAATGCAATAAAATTATCTTCCATTTCATTTTTAGTATAGTTTATTTTGTAATTTTTTGTTGTATTATTATTTTTAAGAAAGTTCATATTAGATAAGGAAAAATAAGAAATGATATAAATATGATTTTTTCATTTATGAATCATTTTTTAATCAAAAAAGGTAATATTCTAATAAAAATAAAACATTAAAAATTAACATAGGAAACAAGTGGTTTCAAATTTAAATCTATCATATTTAACAACTTAATTAACATAAAAATAACAAAAAGAAATATAACCAACCAAACTATTATGCAATATGAAGGATAAAATAATAAAATATATTATCTAATTAATTTACATGCTCCCTTAAATAATAAGATATATTCACTAATCATCCACGTTACAAATATTATAACAACAATAGACCACAATATAATTATAAATTAAGTCTCCAAGAGTATTAAACAGGGATTAAATATGAATAAATTGGAATTATATGAATGATTGTTTTAGCTCTTAGATATCTTTAAACATTTTATCCACATCAAATTTATATTTTATTAATAAAGGATAAAGGTTATTAAAATTATATATAATCACCTTTGAATTAGAGACAAAGAACAACAACCAATATATAATGCATTAAAAGGTCAGTGCAAGGTAATGAGGGACAAAAAGAAAGGTTTACGTGAAAATTAAATTAAAATAACTTTTCATACCTTAATTTTGATTAATGATTTAAAAATATTTCATGAGGAATTTCCTCTTAGTGTAAAAAATTATAGCATTGCAAATGCAATTTATGAACCTAAACTTTTGTTAATTAAGTCATTTTTCAAGATGAATATTTTAAATTTAAATTTATCTCTCCTTGTCTTATTATAGGTTCATAAAAAAATTAATATGTGTCCATCAAGACTATTTTTAATCTATAGAGCCTATTTTGAATCAAACAAATGAATTTTCAAATTTTTTATTTGGATATGTAGAGGACATGACAAAGACTATTGTGCTGATTTTCTCTTATTTTTAAAAAAATATATATTCATTATTTAATTGATTATTCAATAAAAATGAAATATTGTTTGTCCTCCAAGGTAAATATGGTAAAAAAAAATATTATTGTTAAAATATTGTAGCCATAGATGTGTAGATGGTATTTGGAATTATAAAAAATATAAAATGAGTCAAAAGTTATTTTAGTTTTTCATTATGTGTATCTATTGACCATCAAAATAAACTTAAATAAATAAATCAATATTAATGTTTAATTTAAATTTAACTTTCAAAAATTACATATTCTAAAATTGGACAGTGTGTCTAGCAAAAGCCCACTTATAATTTTACATGCAAATTCAAATAAGTAAATAAAATATGTAGATGGAGACATGGAGTCTCCATTAAATTGTATTATGCCCATGTACTATAGAAGTATAATTAAGGTCAAGAATACAAGCTTAAAACTAAGGCAAAATAAAACCAAAAGAGAAAGGAATTTGTTTTTTGAAACATGATACAAATATTTGTCCTAAGTGAATATCCATATAGAAAAATATCTATTTTAGATGTATATAAATTTTATACTTATACCCTTTTATACTCATTTTAACTCAATATCCATTTTAGATGTATATAAATTTTATACTTATACCCTTTTATATTCATTTTAACTCATTCATTATGTAAGAAATAAATATATATTTTAAATGGATATCCATCTATAAAATATCCTTTTTTAAATAAGAATATACATTTTACGTGGATATTTATTTATACTTATTATTAGTCAAACAATGTGTTATAAAATTTAACTCTTCCATAACCAAATTAATTAAACCATTAATAAAATTATTAGTATATGTTATATATTTTTTATTGTTCTTAAACCTGCATTAGTCCCTATAACCTTTGTTATTAATATTTATGTTATACACATGACCTTAAAATTAAATATCATTAAGCTTATATAATGTGTAAATGAACCAAATAAAATTCATGAAATGAGTCTCATTATTTAAAATTTTCATGCTTCTTAAAGTGGTACAATTTTGGGCACAATCTAGATTATGTATTCATCAAAGGCATGAATAACCTCATTTATATATGTTTGAGGTCATAAATCTTAAATTTTATAAGTGGTCTATTTTTTTCTCCATAAATTAGGTTCTCTCCCTCTCAATTAGATCCATCTTTGCATTTTATTGTTTAATTTATATACACCACACATTGACATAAACTCTACACTATGTCATGAGTTATAGTTTGATTGTCTCAGATGATCCTAATGTTATATAAGGGAAGTATTTGTCAAGTTAGTTTAATATGTATTTATTAATTAAGTGGAAATAAATAAAACATTGATAATGTATAATATAGACAAAGATTCTTGATTCAATTCATGCATGTTCATGCATGCACACATACACACATGTGCACATGCATGCATGCACACACACACACACCAATATGAGTTCAAGATATTATGATGTTTACCCTAGAATTTTTTTTTTTGACTAAATAAAATATGAAAAATCAATAAATACATATTTTACTTGTGGTTATATATATTTATTCATGTTCATGAGATATCATGAAATACAATTGATATCGTAAATAATGTCTCTAGTTGTTTAATGTCATAGTATAATCATAAACTTCCATAGTTTACTTTTATGATCAATAATCTAATGAAGAATCCTCCCAAAATCATATTGAAACTTAAATTTTGTCTCATTCTTGACACAACCAAAAATGAAGAATATGGTAATGATATGAATTCTTATTTGGTTGAATTTTTTATATATTTGGCAATCAATTTGGTCTCAAAATATTTCCATTCTTTGAGATATCTAGTACTTTGATTTTTACTCCAAAAAAACATTTTATTAGACTAATTATGTTGTTTGGAGGGAGTAAACTATTGAGTGGACTATAAAACATCTCTATCGCAATGGTCACTTATTTCAATTTGGGAGTAAATTTGTTGATTAGGTTGTCAGATTCATCTAGGTCTACGATAAAGTTAGCCCATTGTTCTTATTTAGCCCAAAATTAGTCCCCTAAGTATAAATTCATTTTATTTATTGTGTTAGTATGATCCTTTTTTATATCTTATTTTGTAGTTGCTTGATTCAATTCTTATTCCAAAGCATCTAGAGCTTTCTTTTTTGATTGAATTTTCACTATACATTTGAGAGTAAATGCAAAATATGTTGCAGCATCTAAAATTACTTTCTGAGTGGAAGAAATATTTGTGTTAATTATGTGTTGATGTTAATAATTCTCTACCAATGGCTTTGTGTTTTGTTCAAACTTATATTATTCTAATGTAGCTTATCTTATTGTTCACTTTTTTGCTTTTGAGAGTGTTTGATGTTTGATGAGATTATAATTTATCTCATAAAGGTTTTGTTCCAATGACAATTTTGGATTTGTATCATATTATGGTCTAGATTTGGATATATTTTGGATAACCTTATGAATGGCCTCTTCTATAAAAAATCATCTCTCCATCCAATCATGATTTGTATTGCCTTCAAGAATGGAACTCAAGTGTTTTTCTCTGTTGGAGATAATTTTTTAAGGTGGATCTTGGTCTATTATTGTGTAGGATCTATAATTTATTGGGGCAACTAGATCGTGTTAATATTTTGTCATTTTGATAATATGGATTTTATTTGTGCAAGTGAGTCTTGTGAGGTGAGAAATTATGTAGCTATAGTGGATTGGGTTGTGATAATTTCATGTGGGGGATATGTGGTGGACTGAGTTACAATGGGGGGATGGATGTTAGAATTTGTTATACTACCCTCCTTGCTTCTTCATCAACAACTTATTTTTGTTTCACTTATTCTATAAATTATGTGGCAAGTTTATTCTTCTTTGCCCTACTTTTTCTGTAAGTTTTAATGCTACTTTCCTCCTATTTGTTTAAATTTCTTATTTTTTCAACTTCTCATTTTATGCCTTTTTTAATTTTTTTTTTTCCATCCTTTCTTATTCAAGTTTTTCTATTTTTTATTTTTCCTCCAATTAGTTTTTCTTTTGGGTCTCTAATGGAATTTTTTTCCCTTCACGGCCTCCTCTTTCACTAGTGCCTCCTTCTTCTCATGTTTGAAATTTTCTTGTTTATTTATCTCCTCTTATTTTTCTTTTATTTCTGTTTTTATTTATATTTCTCTTCCACTTGCCAAGTTTATTCTACATATAGTCTTTACACTTTTGCAAGCATCACTGCTACTTCGTATTATGCTTTGGCTAATGTTATTTTAGCCTTTGCTACATTCATTTTTTCAATTTCTTGGTCTATTTTTTTATTAATATTATCTCCCTTTCTTTTCATTTGGATTTATCTACCATCTAAATTTATATAGATTCATGTTGTATTTGAAATATGGCTTCTATTTTGGTTTACTCTATGTCATCCTCTACCTCTTCTTCTAACAAGTTCATTGATTTATCCTCAATAATTGTCTCCAACTTGGAGATGTTTAGTTTCACCCTTTTACCTTTATTTATTTGTCTTTTGGGTGGTGGGATTACCACTATTGTTCTTATTGATGTGTATCTTACCATTTAATGTTTTCCATGTGAGTTAATCCACTTATTATTGACCTTATGTTTTGTAGTAAGAGTGATGCCATCGCTGGATATCCTCTTAATGTTTGTTTTTCTTTAGCTGATGGGGGAATTTAATGTATTGCATTTATTCTGTGGTGAGGACTTATATTTTTTAGGATTAAACATCAAATTGGAATGGTGCAGTAGCGATCCCTAGACTTATAATTCTTGGTTTGGGGTACTATAATTATTTTGATGTTTCTTTTTCTTAATTTTAGATGTCATATTGTGGTTGGCCCTATGTTTTTTTAAACTTTCTTCTATTATTGCATTAAAATTTGGTGGTATGGGCTTTCCAAAGACCATGGGGAATAATTTTATGATGGCAATCACTTGTTGAATGTGTTTGTTTGATAATTCATATGGGAGCAGAGGGACAAAATTGGAACATGGATTAAATTAGTAGATGTAAATTAAATCAGTGTTTATAATGAATAATAAATCATTATAATGTTTCTCAAAAAGTTTCCTATAAATACAAGCTCTAGAAATGAATGTTTCCCTTAAACTATCCACCCATCATAACAAGGTTTAAATTATTCTTCTATGTTAATGAAATTTATATGTATCTTAATTTTCTCTTATATTAACTTATTTAAATCCCAATGAACTTTAACCTCAACCTTGGTGAGTGTATGTGTACAATACATTACTAAATATATGAGTATGGAGATATAACAAAAATCATGGTTACCCTTTTTTATATATTCAACATTGTTATTAAGCTAATCCAACAAACCCTGACTAAAATTTTGTTTGGTCTCCAAAAAAATCATATCAAATACAACCATTAAACCTTTTGGGCTCACGACATCCTCTTTATTGAAGTATACTTTTCATGCTACTACCTTTACCATGTACTGAAGTATTGGACTTTTTGTAGATGCAATTATGATACCACTTTTGTTTTTTAAAGATCATAGGCATTAGGAATATTTATTCCTTATAGAAGACCCTTTATTATCCTATTTGTTGATTTGGTATCCCTCATTCATTAGCTTTGTCACTCATTGATATCTCATGTAGTGATGTGATAAGATTACTCTAGAAAAACAATTCTATTGTGAAGGGAACTATGTAATATCTTGATGGTGCAGTTAGTGAGGTAGAAATGTGGAAACTTAGCCTGTGTGTCTAATTTTATCCATGGAATGGAGCTTACCTTGATGTTCCATTCCCATGTGTTGGTCTCTTTGACCTGGAAAATAAGTTCAATTTATATTTACCTCCACCCTTATGTGATATATCTTAAAATTTTCATACGGATATATCTGAATGCATCCTCTAAGTACCATATATTATATGAAATGGATGAAAATGTCCTTAGGGGATATGGCATTAAATATTTGAGTGGGACATGCTTTCCTTTGGGAATAAATAGTGATGTGTCATCGATGATATGTGGGGTTTCCAAAAAATTATTACCACTTTGCTTGTGATATTGATAAGTCATGAGATGATTTTAATATATCTTGGGTATGCTCAAAAACTATTTATGATTAAATAGAGTGATGGTTACTATTCATAGAACTTCCATTGCACCTCCCTTCATTTCATGCCTTACATACGAAAGTGGAGTAATCTTGCCAAATATTTTTTGAATCATGAAATTAATGTTCTATTGAATTGTCGTGTAATTGTTAGCTTATCTCATTTATCCTCTTATTTAATTTCCTTACTTTTGGTCTTGATTATTTTAATACTTCAAAATTACCATTTATTATTGCCTTCTTCATTTATTCCATATCGTTGGTTTTTAATTATGATACTAGGGCCTAATAAGGTAATTTCAGTATGGTCAATTGAACCAAAAATTAGATGTATAATGTAATATACTACGATTTTCCCACTCAACTCCCCTGGTTGGATTTACATGACCAATGCTACTTCTCTTGACTTTGTGTGTGTGTCTCTTGTTAAGGAACCATTTATTGATTTTCAACTTGGGATTTGTTTTTTGAATACTCCAGGGCTTTAGTATGTTTTTCATGGCATATTTGAGTATTATGATGTATGATATGGTTTTAGGTTGGTTCTATTGACATACATTTATCGCTCAATTCCAATTAATGTTTTAAATTTATTGTGCCAGTCATTAATATTTTTGTCATTATGTAAGGTCTTAACCATATTATTTTTAAATAGCTTAGTTTTTTATATTTACTGTCATATAATAATAAATAATCTCATCATAAATTATTTATATTTTCTATTTCTTTTATGCTATATTTTTTAACATTTCTTCTCCTATATCTGTGTCATGAACCGACCATAAGGCCCCTTGTAGATACTAGATTATGGCATACTTAGCATGCTGTGATAGCACCTGAATGCTGACAATTAATGTTGGTTTTACTTTTAGTTGGTTGTGATGCAGGTACCTTGGATAGCTGAGGTGATATGTTATGTCACAATTGAGGCTCACAATGTATTCATTATATCCTAATATGCTTATTGCTTAGGATTGGATTCATTTTATCTTGTTTTATGTATATGCTAGTTCAGTTATTTACACTAATATATGTCATTGATATATCATGTTTTTCTAGATGCAGATTGGCATTGATCACTTTTGTAGCTATTGATTGTGCCTCACAGGGCATGCATGGGTTCATGGTTATTAATATTAACTCTTACCCTTATCAGCTATAGTTGGCTATACTTAATTATAATTTCATGTCTAATGATTCATGTTGAGTTACTATTATCATATTGACAACGTTCATATACTGTTGATATCTTATTTGGTAGATTTAGGCACCAGGTCGCAACCTAGGCTTAATGTAAGGTTTGGACATCACAGGTGATTGATCAGTCTGAATATTACTTCAATAGGTATAACATGTATTATATAGACCTTTGTGTATATTCTTTGGTGTTATTACTTTTAGCATTTTTGGTCACACCCCACTGAGTCTGTGTTTTATTCTTGTTCCCTATTGGGATGATCTGTTTGAGCATAGTTGTCCTTGTTACCTGCCTGGGTGTATTTGAGGTCATTATCATAGTTATATTACCTTTCTTGGATGTCATGTTCACATGGCAATTAATCCATAAGGAAGCGACTTACCATTTTAACCATTATGTTATGGTTCGGGCTTGTCTAGGCCTGTATAGGTCTCTCGACCCATCATTTTAGCGACTCTTCCCTTCATGGATGATTGTCTGTTAGGAGCTTTATTGACTTAAAGGTTTGATAATTATTATCTATTATCAAATTTTATTAACAGGGTTGATTTTATGTTTTCTAAGGATCGTTATTATTTTTCTATGATTTCTAATAATCAATGTCAATTTAGTGACTTATCGTTTCTTTGTAAATTGTTTAATTAATTGTTGTTGTTGTTATTATTATTATTATTATTATTATTATCATCTTAATCAACTTTTATCTTTTATGTTGTTAATCAATTTTATCAAATTTATTGTCCTACACTATTAATGAATTTTATTAATTTTACTATCTAACGATTTTGTAATTATTATTGTATTAGTAACTTTAATTTTTTTATTTAAATGAATTTATTAATGACTTTAAGTGGTTTTAAAATAAATCAAGTTATTGTTTTAAACATTTAATGATTTTACTATTTTATCTTTATATTTATTATCCTTCCCTATTATAATATTTAATGTATATTCAATACTATATGTTGTATACTATTTTGTTTATATATATATATATATATATATATATATATATGATATAGATTATTTTATTTTATTTTATGGTTTTCCTATGGCGTGGAGTGAAAGGTTGGGCATTAGCATGGGAGAAGGGTCAACGTAAAGGACAAAAAGGACATAGGGTAGGGTATGGCATAAGGGAAAGATAGGTATGGTGAGCAAGGGGTGAGAAGAAAGCCAGGAAGGATGTAAGAAAAAGGAGCATGATAGATGGTATGGCATAGTTCCTAAATAGCATGAGATTATGCCTTGGGTAGCATGATGTTGGAGGGAGGATGTTTTGAGAATAAAATAGGATGGTGATAGGAGAGGAGCAGGATAATAACACAATGGCAAAGAGAATTAAGGAAGGGGGATGAGAATAAGGAGATGCTAGGTTTATGGCATATCAAGGAAGGAATGGGAGGAATCTGAGAGAAGAAAAGAGGTAGAGGAAAGAGGAAGGAGATAAGATAAATGGCATATACTAGAGAAGAAAAGAAAATGCAAGGGGTTTGTGGGTAGAGCATGGTGATGGGAAGGAGGAAGGTTGGTTGATTGGAGAATCTGAGTTAGAGGGAAAACACCATTATTTCTACCTTGGCCAAATAACAAACTCTTAGATAAGTAAATAGTAGTATTTTAATTATTCTATATTTCCTTCAATTACTTGCATTTATGCTTTAAGGGAGAAATAAAATTATAACAAGATTGAAGTAACACAAATTCTTTATTAATTTAATATTATACAAATGAATGTAATGAGCAAGGGGGAAAACTTTTGTAACAGTTGTAGGAAACCAAAATGAGAAGCGGAGGGTTGACCTTGAAATAATAGGGGTACATGGAATATAATTCTCCTATTATCAGATTAAAATAATATTTATGTAAAAAACAAACCATCGAAGGTTAACCATAATATATTTATCCTCCCACTTTTAAACCAACCCAAAAAAAAATACTAGTTATGTTGTGTGGTTTGGGGCGTGACTATTTTTTGCTTGAAAAGAATTATAGGTTGTTTTTATTATTTTTAAATTGGTCATTTTATTATAAGATGATGTTGGGTAATTCCAATAATGGGACTTATCATGGAACCTATATTTTGGAGCAATTACCTCTCATTCCAAAACATACCTACACGTCTTCTTCTTCTACCATAAATACATACATTCAATTTGGGGGAATTTTTCATGTGGGTTTTGTTAACAACACCACCCAATCAATGATGAATATGAATATTTCTAAAATGGGATTTGTGGTAAATCTATTATAATTATTTAGGATTGTTAATGGTTGGAATAATTCTTCCAATTATTGTTGGTTTTGGTTGCCAGTTTTATATGTTAACATTATTGGCATGCTTTGTTTAGATTAGTTCTCCTTTTGATCTCTTATTTTAAATTTGTCATCATTTTGATGCATGTCTTATGCTATCTAAGCTCTTCATGAAGGCTTATGGAGTATTTTACTTTTAAGTTTGATTTTGGAATCATGTTTAAGTCAAGCAACTCAGATTAATATGTTAGTCTCATTATTATAACCATTCATGTTAATCAAATTATCTCTTGGCATATCCAAGCCATATACTTTGGCTTAAGCCAGCCTTTTGGTATATGAATTGATTTATGAGTTACTACTGTGAGCCTAATTTCATTAAAAACCTTTGATTTTAAACATGTTACACTCGAATAAGCCCATGGTTTGGTTGAGTGTTATGGCTTATGTCTCATGCTTGTCTTTTGTCTTTGTTAACAATTTTGTAAGTCTATACTGATGGCTCAATATTGTATGTACATTTATTACCTCACTCAAGTACCTAGTTGTCTAAACCCTCTACCAAGATGATGGTTGGGGTGGTAAGGGCCACTGATGGTTGGGCTCATAGGGCTAGTTTTGAGGGGTGTTTTCCTTGAAGTATTCATTTTCCTTCATTATTACACATGTATGGTATATGACAGCTTACTCTTATTCATGCCTATTAGCTCTTGATGTGGAGGTGATGGATAGTGGTTTGACATATGTTTTATGTCATGATCCTTTCTTATTACCTTATGCAATTTTGTCTTATTGATTATGTTGTGCAAAGGACATTATTGATTTTGATGTGGACTTGAAGGTAGCTTGAGGATAGTTGCTTGAATTTTATGTATATCTAACCAACTCAATTTAGTTCTTTAGTGTGCCTTTGTTTTGGGCTCTATTTACCATATGAGCAATAGTGATTTTTAGAATGCATAATTTTATTCTTGATCTTTATGTATTGTCATATGTACATGGTTGAGTGATATGTTGGTGGCTTTTAAGTAGGCAAGGAATTATAACATGGCTATCATTAGAATAATGAAAACTAAAGTACCTCTATCCTTGAATTATATGATAAATAAGATAGTGTTGTTTAGAGATATGCTAAAAATATTTAAGGGTTGCATTTCTAGATAGATTTTTACTAACATATTTAAATTCCATGATAAATATTATTTTATGACTATTTCATGGAGTGGATACCTTTTATCATATGGGCCTATACCTTGATTATGGCATTAATATGATGAAAACTAATGATAATGTATGAGGTGGTTATTTTTATAGGCTCAATTCACACCTTTGGGGAGGGTTATTTAGGCTCTCTCTAATTGAGCTTATAAAATTGGGACAACCCCAGGCTTTGGGTCACCTATGTTGGGGCTAAACCTCTAGAGTATGCTGACTTACTCTTTGATGCTCAACTAAAACTAAAACTAAGCCTAATACTTCACCAGGAAAGATTTAGAAAGATAGTGAGGGATCATAAGAAAGTTAACCATGTGATGCATTAAATTTAATAGGTAAACACCCATAAGCTCAAACCCACACTAGATCCGCAAAGGAAAATACTAGCTTACACAACCTTAAGATCAACTTAATTTGTATAAGTATTTCATATAAGAGTTTCAAAATAAAACACTAATCTAGACCTACAAATATCATTAAAAACCCTCTAAACAAAGTCAAAAAGAAGGACCATGGGCAAGGAAGATTCTCCTTCACACAATGCCATAGTGCACAAACCATTGAACACATATTGAAGGCAAAATATAGGCAAAAAAAGTCGTATTTCATTAAGATCTAGTTCATAAAAATGCTTGACATGGTTGAGCTTAATCAAGCTAAGAATAATTTATAGTATCTCAAGGAATGTCCCATCTCTTAGAAAGATAAAAGAAGTCTAAAATCTGAGAAACCCTTACAAAATAGAAAGAAAGGGTTAATATAGGAGAAGGGGGAATGGAGAGAGAGAAGGGGGGAGCATGTTCTTCATGATAATCAATGAGTTTTCAGCTTCAAGATATGTTTCACTAGGATTTTAGTCTAATAAAAACAAGTTATTATGATCAATATGTTCATGATTTTCCCAGATAGCCTCCAAATTATTCCACCATTTGAACAAAAAAGAGTTTGACAAAAGTGATAAATCATGATCCTACTAAAAATGAATGCTCCAACTACTTTCTAAATCCCTAAGTCTTGTTTCTTTAGATATTTTTTTAGATTTCTTATAAAGATAAATTTCCCATATTTTCAAACTACCAAGGACATGTCATGCCTGCTCTAGGTGGTGGTTTATCAAGGACATGACTTGGGATGATCTTTTCATTAATCATATATTTTCTTTGTGCCTTGGATCCTAGATCAAGATAACTATGGGTGAAAACCAATCTAAGGATATTGGTTTTCCTATAGTTTTGCATACAGTTTTCCTTTACTTCTTCCATCAACTTGGGTCAGGCTTGAGTTTAGGTCTTTTGGCTCTACTTGTTGATTCGGGTCCATTTTGATTTATCAACTTTCATTGAATATCTCAGATCATTAATTTTACTATTGGTTATTGAAACTACCTTGTATTATTGACCCATTGAACTTGATTTCACTCCATCAAATTTTAAGATCCGATTCAACATGAACCATAGATATTTTAGGACCCATTGACCCGAGCTTGGTTTTTTTAATTAATTTCTAGGATTTGCTTATCATTGGACTTGTTTTGATCTCCCGCATGCTTGACACTTATTAGTTACATGTTCCTTCTCAATTTCTCACCAAGGATTTTGGATCCAAATAGTCACTTTGTGGGTATTAAAAATGGTTTTCACATAGACGTATACCATTTCTTGACCAACTTTGCAATTTTATAACTTGAAGCACAAAGATCATGGGGGCACCAAAGTTGTAGTGAATAAACCTAATGATGAAATGAATAAACCCTTTTGACTTTTTGGCCATTAAATCTTTCCACATGCTTCTATAAAAAGTTGAAGTTAATGGGTTCCTGTGATCCTCCATGATGTCTTGACGACGATCTGGTCTAAAATGGATAAGTATGGAAACTTAGCAAATTCTATGTTAGGAGCCAACTTTGCCCATGCATATATTTTGTTGTGATATAACACATGAGCTAAAACTTTAGTGTAACTAATCTTGGTATAAAGGTAAACAAATGATGTTGACCATTTCCTCTTATTCTTTTGCATGTGTTAGATATGACCTCATGAATATGCTCCCTTAGCTATATCTAGATTCTCTAAAAATTAGCTAAGTATGGAAACTTATCAAATTTTATCCTAGGAGCCCACTTTCAACCCTTAGATCTTCTACTATGCATAGGTGGATGGGATAAAACTTGGTGCATGGCAGCATGGGATTAATCTAAAGAAACCGATGTGGCTAACTCTCTTTGACTCATCCACATGTGTGAGATCTAGCAACATCAAAATGGTCACTCATATTTTCTACTACCAAAGCCAAAAGTCTAGATAGGCTCTAGATGGAATGAGTGAACAGATGAACTCCATGTGTTCCTATGCTTATTCAGAGCACTCCATAGGATCTATACAACTTAGGACAATTCTTGGAAATTAATGAATTACACTTTAAGTGAACCTAAAGTGCCTTTAAAGTTTGTGAGCTTCATGATTTATCTATTCCACTCATTCCATCCAAAGCTATTTTAGATCATTTTGATCAATTAGGAA
Organism: Torreya grandis; assembly: GCA_037957365.1. Taxonomy (NCBI): domain Eukaryota; kingdom Viridiplantae; phylum Streptophyta; class Pinopsida; order Cupressales; family Taxaceae; genus Torreya; species Torreya grandis. The sequence continues at coordinate 270,547 of JARHVA010003183.1, forward strand.
CTCTACTTCTTTCTCTTTAGCAATTGGGCACATGTTTAATATGTGGGCCAAATATGGTTAACATTTCTAGCAACTTGTAGGGAAGCATGCTTGTTATGCTTGAGAACCCAATTCATTCCATCTCAACTGATCCATTGGGTATGGAGTCACTTCTCTACAACTAAGCTGGTCATGAAAATGATGCAAAACTACTTCTTTTTGGAACCTCCTCTTGAAACAACAAGGACCAACATAAAATAACAAAGGCAAATGCACGTAGGTAAATGTAGGAAAGAAAGAACAACTAACCTACAAAACAAATGTGCATAAGGGCACTTATAAAAAAGCATAAAAAATACTTCTCACCTAGATCAAATGGAAAGGATTTGGCATCACTTATTTGTGATGAACTACGTTGGAAAACACCTTGCCTTTGAGAGCCCATGGTATGTGAGCTTAGATGCCTAGATGCTAATTCCTTTGGCATACTCTCAAGTGGATGAAAAGGGGAAAACATGTCTCCAATGTAGATATATTAGTCCATTTATTCAAGGATTGGTTCAAATTGGACTGTAAGTTCCCTTGTAAACTCCTCTCTTAAACCAGTTCCTGATTGATTGTCCAGACTTTGACAAAAAAACTCTAAGTCATCTCAAAAGGCAGCTTCCTCTTGGTCATCTACGACAATGCCAATTTCAACACCATCTTTGATATGTTTTCTTTGAAGGTGGCCATATGGTAGTTCATCAATCCACCTAAGGCTCATCATGTCATATCCTTATGGCTCTGAATCTGACCATTTTCCTTCATTTTTTAAGGCATTAGTACTACCTTCAAAGAATATCTCATCTTGAGATTGGTCAGTACCCTCAACCTGATGGGTGAGTTCCTCTTCATGTTTTAGAGGAGGTATAGGTTAGTTTAGAACCTCTGCCTGATCCATGAATTCATAGTACAATTGTTTACATAATTCCTCTTGATCCTCTTTTTCTTTTATTTCTTCCCCAAGCTTATTTATGACCTCTCCAACATGGTCAGTTGCCTGATTGACTATATCAATCTTTTCATCTTTCTCATTTCTATCTATGGCCATACTAGATGGAAGATCTTGGAACCAAACAAACTCTTCCCTACTTTCAGCCACATCTTTGGGATCTAAAATATCAAATCCATACCAAAAATTCAAATTAAAACATGACTCCTCTCCTTTTGAAAGAAGTGGACTACCTATCATGACCTCTTCATCATAGACACTTGTTTTATCTTTTTCAGGTAGTTTTTAAGGGGAGGAGGGAGAGTCTTGGAACTCTTATACACCAAGCTCATTGAGTTGGGATATAGTTGTTTGATTTATCTCTTGCACAACTAATCCTTCTTCCATGAAGATTGGCTTCTAGACCTTATTAGCTATTTTTCCCTATTCTATTTTGTACCCTCCCTGATTTATTTTCATGAGGGGAACATGGTGCAAGATTTGGCCACCTCCTCCTTTTCTTGAATGGGTGTGGGAGGGGCAATTTTCATAATAGAGGGTATGAAACAGTTGGAGTAATTGACATAGGAGAGGATCCAAGATGGAAGGATTTCATGTTCCTCAACTAATAGAGTTGAGACTCAACAAGGTTGACTAGATGGGGAAGCAGGTTGATATGGAGGATAGATGGGCTCATTGTAGGACTAGTAGGAACCATTATATGGATGTTACACTAAATTTTAAGGACCAGTTAGGGTAAATCCATGAATATTGTTAACTTGATATGAAGGATAAGGAATGAATGAACATGCATTTTGATTAAAGGGGTGGTGATTATACGTACAAAATGATGGTGATTAGGCATTGAGGCTGCTTAAACTAGTTGATGGATGTTTGGAGTCACAACTGATGTTTGTCAAAATACCTCCAAATGTTGATATGTAGAAGAACAACACCAAAAATTATTCTACTACTTTGGACCTTAGTCCCATGAGCATGCCAAAAAATTTATAGGCTCAATTTTCACCCTTGGAGAGGATTTTTTAGGCTTTATCCAATTGATCTTATAAAATTGGGACAACCCCAGGCTATGGTCACCTATGTTGGAGTTGAACCTCTAGAGTAGGTTAGTTTCTTCTTTGATGCTCACTTAAAACTAAAACTAAGTGAAATTCTTCATGAGTAAAGGGTTATAAAGAGAGTAAAGTCTCCTAAGAAAATTAACCAGATGATGCACCAAACTTAAGATGGAAACTCTTATAAGTTTTAACCTACACTAGATCAGTAAAGGACAATACTAGCTTACACAACCTTAAGATCAAGCTAATTTGCATAAGTATTTTATAGAAGAGGTTCATAATATAACACTAATATAGACTTCAAAACAACATTAAAAACCCTCTAAAAATAGTCATAAATAAGGACCATGGGAAAGGAATATTCTCCTTCACATAATACCATAATGTACAACACATCAAACACATACTTAAGGTCAAAGATAGGCAAAGAAAGTCCTATTGCATTAAGAGGTAGTTCTTACAAATTTCTGATAGGGTCAAACCTAATCAAGATAAAAATAATTTTTAGTATCTCAAATAATTTCCCATCTCTTAGAAAGTTAAAATAAGTCTAAAATCTAAGAATCCCTTACAAAATGGAAAGAAAGGGTTAATATAGGAGAAGGGGAAAAAGAGAGAGAGAGAAAGGGGACCACATTTTTCATGATAATCAATGAGTTGTTAGCTTCAAGAGATGTTTCACCAAGATTTTGGTCCAATTAGAATAGGTTATTATGAGCAAGATGTTCATGATTTGCCTGGGTAGCCTCTAACTTATTCCACTGATTGAACAAGCTGCACTAGAAGACAAGAGGTTCCCAAAAGTGGCAAGTCGTGATCCTACTAAATATGAATGCTCCAACTACTTTTCAAATCCCCAAGTCCTACTTATTAGGATCTTTTATTATATTTCCTTATGAATAAAAAATCCCCATATCTTAAAACTTCCAAAGACACATCATGCCTACTCTAAGTGGCAGTTTATCGAGGACATGACTTGGGATGATCTTTTCATAAATCATATATGTGTTTTATGCCTTAGATCCTGGATCAAGATAAATATGGGTGAAAAACAATCTAAGGATATTTATTTTCTTATATTTTTTCATATATATGGCACTCTATTCAATGCATGGTCCTATCTAAGTCCACATCAAGCTCCTTTCCTTTACTTCTTCCACTAACTCAGGTCAGGCTCAAGTTTGGGTCTTTTAGCTCTACTTGTCGATTCGGGTCTATTTTGCTTTATCAACTTTCATCAAATATCCCAGATTGTCTCCTTTACTATTGGTTGTCAAAACCACCTCTGATTATTGACCCCTTTGACTTTATTTTCTATGTCAAATTTTTGAGATCCAATTAAATGTGGACTATAGATTTTTTGGGACCCACTGCCCTGAACTTAATTTTTTATTGGTTTCTGGGATTTGCTGACCATTTGAATTGCTTTAATATCCTACATGCTTGAAACTTATTAGTCATGCATTCATTCTCAATTTCTCACCAAGTATTTTAGATTCAAATGGTCAATTTTTGGGTCTTAAAAATGACATTTACATAGACATCTACCATTTCTTGAACAAATTTACAATTATATAACTTGAAGTGCAAAGATCATGGGGGAACAAAACTTATAGATAATGGACCTAATGTTGAAAGGAACAAACCCTTTTGATCTACTAGCCATTTGATATTCCCACATGATTTTGTAAAATGTTGAAATTGACGGGTTCATGTGATCCTACACAATGTCTTGACGACGGTCTGGTATAAAATGGCTAAGTATGGTAACTTAGCAAATTATGTGTTAGGATACAACTTTTCCCATGTATATCCTTTATTATGATATAGCACATGAGCTAAAACTTTAGCACAATTGATCTTAGTAGAAAGGTAAATAAAGCATTATGACCATTTTCTCTGACTCTTCTACATGCATGATATATGACCTCATGAATATGCTCCCTCGGCTCTATCTGGATTCTATAAAAATTAGCTGAGTATGGAAACTTAGCATATTTTATCTTAGGAGCCCACTTTGAACCCTTAAATCTTTTACTATGCTTAGGTGGATGAGCTGAAACTTGGCATATGGTATCCCAGGATTAATGTGAAGAAACCCATCTGGCCAACTCTTTGACTTGTCCACAAGTGTATGATATAGTAACATCAAAATGGTCACTTAGATTTTCAACCACTGGAGCCAAAAGTTTGGATAGGCTCCAGATGGAATGAGTGAACAGATGAATTCCATGCATTCTTATGCTTATTCAAAGCACCCTATAGGATCTTTGTAAATTTGGATCATTCCTGGAAATTGATGAATTACACTTTAAGTGAACCTAAAGTGCTTCTAAATTTTTTGAGTTTCATAATTTCTCCATTCCACTCATTCCATCTAGAGCTAGTTCAGATCATTTTGATCAATTAGGAACTCTGCTCCTTTCCCTTTAGCAATTGGGCACATGTTTGGTATGCGAGCCAAATATGGTTAACAGTTATTTTAATTCATGATTAGAAATGTGTTAGACTTTAGATTTAATTCAGTATTCATAGACAAGTATACAACCCAATGTATGATTAAGGGCATATTCCTTGATGTTACTTTAGTATGACATTGTATGAGTTTATGGTTGCATGATTTATAACCATAGTTAAAACAAAAATTAGAAATTGATTTAAGCAATCAGTTGCCCTGATAATTTAAGGCATTCCTTAATTATAGTTTTATTTCTAAACTCATGGTATTACTATGTTTATAATCCTAGATAAAAATAAGATGATGCAAATATATTATGCAGTTAGTCTCTTGATGATTTGAAGCAATTTGTTCTCATTACTATTCTATAATAACGAATGCGTATTGATTATGAGGTCATTTTAGTGAGCTTACTTCCATTGATTAAGCAATGAAGTAAGTTAAATTAATGGTTCTCATATATGGATCCACATTCTAATATATGGGTTATATTATTAATGGTGTCATAGTGTTTTGGACACATGACATGTTTTGTAGAAGGCAATTATTTCAGGTTATTTATAATGTAACTCACGTTTTACAGAAGATGTCTAAATTGTCATAATGCTTATATGAGATTGTATAGTAATTGGTTATAGAAGTTATGTGCATGCTTAGAACTAAAGTTTATCCTTATCGATGAACTTCATAATTTACCCTATGTTTTGATTAAAAAGATGTGAATAATTCATGTGTTGGTAAAAAAATCCAAAATGAGAGTGAGAAATAATAAGATATGGAAATCTCTAAGTTAACACTGGGTTATATTATTAATTAATCTACCTTGATAATGAGTTTTAGTTCATAATCTTCCTTAATAAACACTCAAGTAAATACTTGTAACTAATTAAATAAAGAACTTGTGTGGGCCTTACGCATGCTATTGAATAGTACAAACTCCTATGTTATTTTATAATGTGTAAGGTTAACTAAGGGATAATTAGGTAACATAAGGTGTGAGACACCCCCCCGATGGATGGATCATGGGATGGTGATCATATAACATGTCAATTGATCCTATATCATGAGGAGTAATTGGTTTTATGATGATAAATGTATGCTTGTTCACTAGGATAATCACATGTTTGATGTTAGTTACCTATAATTAATAATATTATAGTTCATCCAATCTTTTGAGAACAGGTCTTCTCCATGGAGTGTTACCTTGTGTTCGTGTGGCTTCCATCTACTAATGAAATAAAGGTGCAGTGTTCCCTAAAATGACCATCGATCATGATATGGTAATCTATGGGGTTAGGACATGGAGTAGTCCTTGTTGGCTATTTTCCCAAAGTGTTTTGAATCCCTTAACTTACACCATGTTGGTTTTGGAAGTGGTCTAGAAATATCCACTTGTTGATCTCACTAGGTGATAAGACTTTTTAAGCAAGTAGTGAGATGGACTCTTATGTTTGGTCTTTTGGGACTCATGCTCATGTGTTGCATTTCCCTCTTATCTTGTTACTTATCTATCAATTAGGGATAACCAGTCATTCTTGGATGTGATCAACTCCAATTTCATTAATTATAGCTTTATCCTTTTGATATAATTTAGATGATGGTTGTGAGTTACTCATATTTTCTATAGAATTGTTGAAGTTTATTTCACTGCATTAATTTTCTGGTGAGTTCTTTTGATGTTCCTTTGTGTACTTTGTTAGATAACTTCAAAATAAATTGGGGTTGTTTCATCTAGTATCAGATCTTGTGCTTAAATTTTTTTGATGAGTTTTGTCACCATGCACTTATTTTTAGCATGTGCTTAAAAATCTAGTTGAGATTTTATGTGGCTGTGCTTATTCTTGCATAAGATTGTGTTTGTGTAATGCACTATGGTGCTTGTAGATACACATAGTATAAATGTTTATCATTTATGGAGGCTTGTTTTAGCCAATATGTATGTGTATATTTTTTTATGGTTAAATGCCACTTGTATGCTTATGTTGTCTCATTAAGACTAAGTTGAAACCTTGTATGCTAGTGTGCATACTATATCATGGCTAGAGTTATATGCCTAGTATAGATGGTTATGTGTCTTATTTTATTAAGGAGGTTATGTTGTGACCCTTATAAAGTCACTTAACCTCTTGGATAAGTTGAATAGTGCTTTGAGTATGCGAGCCAAAAATGTTGTAAACTCCATGTATTATGATATGTATAGGTTTGTGTGTGTGTGGAAATCAATAAATTTTTGAAAGTAATCTTGGGAGGCTTACCTATAGATTTGGTTGGGTCAACCCTTCCCACGTCAATTGGATTTGAGACAAGCATCACTAGTCAACCATTGACTTATATGGATAGGTCAATGGAAAACTACTGATCATTGCTTTACCTTAGAATTGAGGAAATGATGTTGAGTATATATTGTTGACTTGTATGGGTGAGTCATTAGTGGATGCTTAGAACATCCTGACCTCAGGAAGGAGAATGGTTGAGCTCAAACTTGGAGAACTATGTAGGGTAAGGGTGTTAGATTGACTTGGATAAATCAGTGAGGCTTTGGATCTCTACTTATGAGGGAGTATCTTGAGTTGTACCAAGAGCTTGATCTTATTTATGTATTCAGTCTCTTTAAATTAAATAGAGGAGCATGTAGCTTTGTAACTCTGAAGGGCTAAAAATAAATAAATGTGTAGGGATGTTTATTTCTCATTTGACCTGTTTGAGTTGTTTTGATCATTGGTGTGTTTACATTGATGATGGTTATTTTGATCATGGATAGGTTTATTTTTATGAGATTGCCATGTTGACCATGGATATGTGATAGCCATAAGGATGTTTATATGATTTGGGCTAAGTTATACACCCATGGGGATGCTTAATTGAAATCCTAGCTATGTTTTGATACTCATGATATATATATATATATATATATATATATATATATGCCCTATATCCAAAAGGATGTTTATTGTGAAGTTTAATTGAACTTGTTGATTGTAGGAATCGTATATTTCACAATAGTGCTATAGCATTAACCATGTGCCTTGACTAATTCCACCCTTTCCAAAAAACTTTTTCACATCAAGAAAGCGTTACTATTTAACCTTGACTTGTTGAATCAAGTCAACTAGAAGAATAATGGTGTAATATTTTTGTTGGAATCATGATATAATACCTTAGTGGCCATTGGTATTTGCATGGGAAAGCTATTAAATGATGTCGAAGTATGATATATTGGGAGGTTTGAGGGTACAACTTGAGCTTGGAGGGTCTAGTGGGTGATTGTGACTGACTTGCTTTGGCAAGTTGCAGAGTTTTGGGGATCTCTTATTATTATCGATTAGCATGAGCCATCTATCCATGATGTGTAGATATTATTGATATTCATAAACTCATGGAGATAGATTTAATGACTGTGTTAGAACATGACCTTCTTTGAAAGAAGGTGATCATGATTTGAGATCCCTAAGATTGATTATGTATATTTTATGATGATGATTATTTGGTGTAATTTGGATGACATATAGAAATTGGGTGACTCGATACAAGTCATAGACCATTGTGTTTCATCACCATGTGTGTCACTTATTATGATGAGAAAGTACTTTGGCATAGTCATTTGAATACTTGAGTCATGTACGTATGGTCTCTTTCATGTGATTCCTCCTTGTACGTAAAATTATTGTGTTGTATAATTATTACTTTTCATTGATTTGATAAATCATGTAAAAATTATGCTTTTATTATATGTATGCATATGATTGATCTTATGGATTTCCATATACTTGTTTGATACCAACCTTGTGTGAAATTTTACATTTCATTGATTATGTCGAATCATGTAAATTGGTATCTTTTACACCATATGTGAATGTAATAACCTTGTGAGTTTTCACTTTATCTTCTTGATATTAGAATTGTTGGGTGAGAATTTTATGGACATAATTTTATGTTGTAAATGGTTGAACATGTAAATGATGGTAAAATTTCCAATGTAAAATGATCTCCCCCTTTTGAAATCAATCATGTAAACCTTACTTGAGCTATGTTCTAAAATTATTGTTGGAATGTTTTTGTGTACATGTCTTAGAAATAGATGTGTCCTTATGTTGTTAATATATTGGTATGTGGTATTATGGTCATACACCACTTAGGTAATGTGCTTTTTCCTCTTGAAACCAACTTTTATTATTGAAATGGCCAAGGTATAATGTTGTATTATGATGTGTATCTCACATGCACTACTCTAGTATTGAATATGGGTGCAAGTACAAGGTTGAGGGTGGAGAAACAGTACATCCATAATGATTTTGATCAGATATGGGTCAGGAAGTGGAGTCTCTCATAAGTTGAAAATCCACTTTTCCCTTTTCCATAAGTAGCCACTTGATTCATTCAATGTGTGTACCACATGTGCCATAAGTTGGCCATGAGATCTTAGTGTATAATGGTAACTTTATGGATTTAGTGTTCCTTTATCCACCTCTTGAATGTTGTGGTGGAAGCAACCATTGTGAATTTTTATTTGTTTAACCCTTATGAAGCACTAACTAGTCCTGTAGACTTGGATATTTATGCAAATCAATAAGGTGGTACTTGTTGAGATGCATGCAAATGTTGGCCTATAGGTGTAACCATGCTTTGGTTCAGGTATTATTATTATTATACCTCTTGAAAATATTTTGGGATGCATATATATATATATATATATATATATATATATATATATATATATATATATATATATATATATATATATATATATATATATATATATATATATATATATATATATATATATATATATATATATATATATATATATATATATATTTTAAACATTATTGGAATATATGATGATTTTTTGCTTTGATAGTGTAGCACTAAGCCCTAATTAAATGGCATTTAAAATCCTAGGTACCCACTTGACTCTTAAATAGAGTGATGTAAGTTGGGTGATGCCCTCATATAGCTATTTTGTTA
>JARHVA010003183.1:285000-350000 GCA_037957365.1 Torreya grandis
ATCTCCCTTTTTAAATTGGTCATCATTTTGATACATGTCTTATGCTATCTAAGCTCTTTATGAAGGATTATGGAGTCTTCCTTTTAAGTTTTATTTTAGAATCACGTGTAAGTCAAACAACTCAGATTAATACATTAGTCTCATTATAACCATTCATGTTAATCAAAATAGCCCTTGGTGTAGCCAAGCCACATACTTTGGCTTAAGACAACCTTTTGGTATATGAATTGATTTATGAGTTGATAATAGGAGCATAATTTCATTAGAAACCTTTTATTTTAAACATATTATGATCGAATAAGCCCATGGTTTGGCTGAGTATTCTGGCTTATGTCTCCTGCTTGTGTTTTGTCTTTGTTGATGATTCTTTTAGTCTATACTGGTGCCTCAGTATTGTGTCTACAGTTATTATCTCACCCAATTACCTAGTTACCAAAACCCTCTACCAAACTGATGGTTGGGGTGGTAAGGACCACTGATGGTTGGGCTCATAGGGATGTTTTTATGGGTGTTCTACTTGCAATGTTCATTTCCATTTTTTATTGCACCTATATGGTATACGACAACTTACTCTTGTTTGTGTATGTTATCTCTTGATGTGGACATGATAGACCATGGTTGGATATATGGTTTATGTCATAATCCCTTCTTATTACCTTATGTAGTTTTGTATTATTGATTATGTGGTGCATAAAACATTATTGACTTTGATGTGGACTTGAAGGTAGCTTAAAGATAGTTTCTTGAATCTTATGTATATCTAACAGACTATATTTAGTTTTTTGGTGTGCCTTTAGTTTGGGCTCTATTTACCATATGAGTGGTAGTGATATTTAGAATGCATCATGTCATTCTTGATCTTTATATATCGGCATATGTACATGGCTGAGTGATATGTTGGTGGATTTTAAGTAAGTAGGGAATTGTAACATGGCTATCATTGGAACAATGAAATCTCAAGTACCTTTATCCTTGAATTATATGATAGATAAGATAGTTTTGTTTCAAGATCTCTTGAAAATATTTAAGGGTTGCATTTCCTAATGGATTTGTACTTACATATTTAAATTTCATGATAAATATTCTTTGATGACTATTTCACAGAGTGGATTATTTTTATCATATGGGCCTATCCCTTGATTATGGAATTAGTATGATGACAACTAATGATAATGTATGAGGTGGTTATTTTGATTCATGATCAGAAATGTGTTAGACTTGAGATATAATTTAGTAGTCATAGACAAGTATACAACCCAATGTATGATTAAAGGAATATTCCTTGATGTTACTTTAGTATGATATTTTATTAGTTTATGGTTGCATGATTTATAACCTTAGTTAAAACAAATAGTTGAACTTGATTTAGGTAATCATTTGCCATGATATTTTAAGGCATTCCTTAATTATTGTTTTATTTCTAAACTCATCTCTTACCATGTTTATAATCATAGCTGAAAATAAGATGATGCAAATAGTTTATACAGTTAGTCTCTTGATGATTTGAACCAATTTGTTCTCATTACTATGCTATAGTAATAAATGCTTATTGATTATGATGTCATTTTAACAAGCTTACTTCCATTGCTTAAGCAATAAAGTAAGTTAGATTAATGGTTCTCATATGTGGATCCACATTATAGTTTATGGGTTATATTATTAATGGTGGCATAGTGTTTTGGACACATGACATGTTTTCTAGAAGGAAATTATTTAAGATTGTTTACAATGTAACTCATGTTTTATGCAAGATGACTAAATTTTCATAATGCTTATATGAGATTGGATATTCATTGGTTATAGAAGTTATGTGCATGCTTAAAAAAAAGGTTATCCTTGTCGATGAACTTCATAATTTACCTTGTATTATGATAAATAAGATGTGAATAATTCATGTGTTGGTAAACAAATCTAGAATGAGGGTGAGAAATAATAAGATATGGAAATCTCTAAGTTAACACTGGGTTATTTTATTAATTAATCTACCTTGATAATGAGTTTTAGTTCATAATCTTCCTTAATAAATACTACAGTAAATGTTAGTAACTATTAAATAAATAACTTGCATGGGCCTTACGCATGATATTTAATGGCACAAACACCAATGTTATTTAATAAAATAGAAGGTTAACTAAGGGATAATTAGGTAACACTAGGTGTGAGACACCCTCCCCCATGGATGGCTCATGGGATGGTGATCATATAGCATGTCAATTAATCCTATATCATGAGGAGTAATTGGTTTTATGATGCTAAATGTATGATTGTTCACTAGTATAATCACATGTTTGATGTTAGCTACCTATAATTAATCATATTATAGTTCATCCAATATTTTGAGAATAGGTCTTCTCCATGGAGTGTTACCTTGTGTTCGTGTGGCTTCCATCTACAAATGGAATGAAGGTGTAGTGTTCCCTAAAATGACCATGGATCATGATATGGTAATCTATGGGGTTACAACATGGATTAGTCCTTGTTGGGTGTTTTCCCAAATGGTTTTGAATCACTTAACTTACACCATGTTAGTTTTGGAAGTGGTCTAGAAATATCCACTTGTTGATCTCACTAGGTGATAACACTTGTTAAGAAAGTAGTGGGATGGACCCTTAAGTATAGTCTTTTGGGACTCATTCTCATGTGTTGCATTTCCCTCTTATCTTTTTGTTTATCTAGAAATTTGGGATAACCAGTCATTCTTAGATGCACTCAAATCCAATCTGGTTGATTATAGCCATACCCTTTTGATACAACTGGGATGTTGGTTACAAGTTGCTCATACTTTTTATATATTTGATGAGGTTTATTGTACTAAATTAATTTTGTGGTGAGATATTTTGATTTTCTATTGTGTTCTTTATTATATAACTTCAAAAAAAATTGTTTTATTTCAATTTGATAATATGCAGTTATAGTTTTTTTCTCATCCAATGTTCTAATTGAATTAATCATTCATGAAGAGAATGATATTGGTTAATTATGAATGTCCCAAATAGTCTTAAACTTTATACAATTAATTCCATTGGTACTTTAGCTTCTAACCCATAAATTAATTATAATGGGTAGTACTTTATTAGTTGTTTGTATGTTGTATAGTATGCCCAGAATACTGTGAGTATTTTTAGGTCCACATTTGTGGCATTTAAATTACATGTCTTTATTAACACCTTTTATATAACTCTATGAATAAATGTGGCCATTCCATTGTCTTATGTATGGTAAGGTGTAAATTATACTGTTTAATTAGGATGTGTTCTTTGTATTTTAGCAATGGTTGAATTGACAATATGTTTTACCTAACCACTAGTGATAATCAATGGACATCCAAACCATGTAATGATATTTTCATATCTAAAATTTAACATGGTATTTTTTGTGTAAGTAGGCATGGATTTAGTTCATGTTGTCAAATATTGTGTTCCTATGCTAATAAATTGGGACTAAGATCTCCTTCATGTGGGTTTAATTGTTCTAATGAAAATAATAGCCCATTTTTCAAAAGGTTCTAAAGAAAGTTCTAGTTTTAGTGGAATTTCATCCCTATAATTTGGATTTTTCACTCTTTGAAAAATATCACATTATTATGCATGAGGGTGGGCATATTTGAATGGGGTTAGCCACCATAATCCATTCAATAATACATTTCTCACAATTCCTTCTCAACTGTTTGCCTCCTAACAATTCCTATGTGAGTTTCATTGAGTATGTTTGGGTGCTCAGGTTACAATACCACTCATATTAGTATTTCATCATGACCATTTTATAATTAATGTGAATGGAAATCCATGAATGATCAAATTTTTCTTATCCATTTTTCAATATTCTTTTGAAAATGATCTTATTGTGATAAATTGGGTAATAGTCTCCATGTATTTTGAAACTATTCCAACCCTAAACATATGGGAGCCTTTGAATTCATCATCAGTTTGTCCTTTCTTTTCTCAATTATCTATTTAAGATAAATAATTGTTTTGTAGTTATAGTAAAATTGAACTCTTGAACTAAGATTATCCATATGCATATTCTCCATTGAATTACTAATATATTTAGGATATATATTAATGTTTCATGAATAGTATATAAAATAAATGGTGTCATGGGCAAGTAGTGTATAAATTTATAAATTTCAAACACCTTTACCAATGTTTCCCTTTCTATAGTAAAATATTTATGTTTCTCCTTGTATAATTTTTGACTTTCAAAGGATATTAGGTGATTCATATTCTCCCACGGTTGTGCCAATATCACAGCTATTGCAATCCCTAATGTGTAAATTTGTGAATGTAAGGGAGCCTTCCATTTAGTAAATACTAATATTAGGGAATTTAAGATTTTTTTCATTGGTTCAAATGCATTTTGAAATTATTTCTTCTAATCACTTAGTTTGGTATTATTTTTTTTCAATAATTCCTCTATAGGTGCACTTATCATAGCATAAATGTTAATAAACTTATGATGGTATCATATGTACCTTAACAATGTATGAACCTATTTTTTTGGGGTTATTTTTTTGAGATGATCAATCATTAGCTCTTCCTTACAAATGATGTGACCTAATAATATTCTAAATAGTGTCAAAAATATTCATTATTTAGATTTAACACAACCTATAGCACATGAAACATATTTTAAACATTAGTTTCAACGATTTTATATGATATTTTAACAATTCTTAAACATTCCAATCATCTAATTATACTTTCAGGAAATGTATAAAATATTTAAAAGCATTAATCATGATTCAAATAAAAATAGTTTGGGCATTTTTAATGTTAAATGGCATTATTGTGTACATGAATGAACCCCATTATATATTAAATGTTGTTTTGGTCTATATTATTTACCAATTTGAACATGGTGATATCTTGAGAATCCATCTATGAATGAATATGCCTCTCTCCCTATAATATTTTTCAGAACTTATTCTATGAATTGTGAGGGAAAGGCTTCATGTATATAGGATTTATTCAACTCATTGAAATCAACACATTTATTATTTCATATATATTATTATTTTGAAAACCATATGGTTAATCCACTTTGTGCCATTTATTAGATATATGGTGTTGAAACTAACATTTTATCAATTTTGGCCTTGAATTTGATCTTCATGTTATGGTTTAGTCAATAGGGTAACTTATAGATAGGTTTGATGTCTAGCTTCAACTGATTTTTCATGGTTCCAAACTTAGGTTTAATGTCACAGAGTTCATTAAAATTATTTTGAAATATATCTTCATATTATTTTAATAATTATATCATTATCAAGACTCTAGATTCTTCCCAATAAGCTTCAATTTTAATTCCTTTGGGTTTTCTTCATGGGTTATATTGTCTTGACAATGTTTTAATGGTTGATAAAAATATTGTGTCTTATCTTGATCCATTTTAATTAATTTTATACTCACTTTGTACATAATATAGTTTATGTTACTTGGATTACTCTTTTTTCTTTTTTAGGGTCATTTTTTCTAGTTTATAGCATCTTATTATAATATTTTGATATGATTTATCTAGGATATGCATAGATTTTTTATTTATTTTATTATTGGATGCTTCTTTGTATATATTTTATCTAGAGTCTATGTATTTTTTATTCCCTCTTTTCTCATTTGTTTAATTATGTCCAAATCATACTATGCATCTACAACAAATGATTTTAGAAAAGATTATATTTTTATCAAAGTGTAATGTATTCTTCTATCTGGATCCCAAAATTTAAATGTGACTTCAATGATATCCTTAAATTTCCCTTCTTCTTGAATGTAATATGTTTCAATGAGTATGATAAGGGTGATCTAATTCTTAAAATATGCATTGTACAATATGCACTAGCTCACACCATTAATGACTAATGTATCCTAAAAGAAACTATGTACCATTCCAAGGGAAATGTTGATGATTTAAAGCCCCTCAATAGAATATTTCCATATAATCTCCTTCAAATATAAATTAAAATGCTCCAGTGAATTATATTTTAGAAATAGAAGAGATTTTTGGATATGAAGAAGTTGAAGAAGATATTAAAACAAAAAATTGGAATGTTTAAGAATTTGAGATAGAAGAATCTTAGGGTGAATATACTAATGCATTCCTTGAATATGACTCAAGGAAAGACAACTATGATGATATTGTTGAAGATATGAATAGTTAGTCATTCACAGTCTTCACTAGATCCTAGAATTAAAAAAGAAACAAACTGAGAAATAAGAAGAAACTCCAAAATTTATTTACCACAAGCAATTGCATCACTAGGTAAAGTTAAAAGAAAATAAATAGTAACTAAATTAGGTGAATATCCTCAAAAATCTAATTCCATTTATTCAAAAGGTAATAATGATGTGAATATTTCTTAATCCATTGGAATTTATTCTTATACTATCTTACCTACCTCTGATGTAATTGAACATATAAATAAAACCAAAATCTAAATGTCTTAAGATGAATATTTGAGGTCAAAACCTAACCATTTATATATTCTAGTATATTATATCAAAATTAAAAATCCCAACACAAAAAATACAACGTTCAAAGGGATACTTGTAACCCCTCCCTCTTCTAATCTAGTAAATTTCATAGTTGTTACTTCCAACTCTAATAAGGTCAAATCCTTTTATATATCTCTTTTTCTCAAGGGATGTAAAGTAATAAATTTCATCATTTATACTAGATTTTATAACAATTTGATGCTTGTTAACTTTTCCCATGCTCTTAGTTTGACCTACACAAAGACCTTTGGTCATTGTTATTATATGGAAGAAAAATAGATACCCCTTGTTGGTCAGATCAAAGATTATTAATTTTCCCTAGCCTATTTTTCTCATAGAATGATTAAAATGAATATATTGGTAGCACAAATTCTATATACATATGGTATAATATTGGGAATAAAATTTTGTAAAGAACTTGGTGGTGAAATTTAACTAGATCTTTCTCATTCCATGATTCCTATCAAAGTAGTCAAGCAATGTCTCGAACCTAAGTTAAATATTGAATGTAAATGGCCCTAGAGTATATATTATGTAGGAAGATGTAGAGATAAGGAATTACCTACTTATGTTAGATAAAGACTTAGATATGACTAAAGTAATAAAATGCAATCTTGATGATAATTAGACCCTTGAATTTGATGGTAATTATTTTTTAGTAGGTTCTAAATCTAGAGTTATTCTTGTGTCTCCAAATAAAGAAATTTTTATTTTATCATATAAGTTGTAGTTTGAGTGCACCAAAACACTATTGAGTAAGAAGAACTACTACTTGGTTTACATGTTACCAAAGAAATAGAAATTAGGAAAATGAAAGTTATTAGTGACATAAAATTGGTTTCCAAATAGATAAAAGTTAAACAACATGTGAAAAATGATTGCCTTAAACATTACAAAAATAGATTTCTAGATAATATAGAATCTTGTGAATCCTTTTCCATCACTACATCCTAAGATAAATTAATGCCAAAGCAGATGCCCTTGCAGTGTCTGATTATCTATTAATTCCTCATGTAGATATTAGAAAATATAAATATACAATTGAGTTGGTATATAGGCCTAATGTACCAAATAACTTAGATAATTGGAAAGGTTTCAATTATGACCAATATATTATCAATTTTTTATAAAATATGATATTCTTATAAACCTATATTTTGAAGGTAGTGAATCATCATATAGAGAATATTGAATAAAAACTCAAAAGGAAAGCATTGTTAAATAGAAATATGAAGAAGGGTTGATCAAACTTAAAGGAAACAAGATTCCTAGAGGTTTGGTTTATTTAGAATAACTCTTTGTTAAGAATGATAGGTTTATCAAAAATAAAACACAATAATATTCTCTTAATTCAATTAATTAAGAAAATATGAACATTATTTCTAAAGAATAGCCTAGATTAGTAAACACTGAAAAATGTTACTCAACTTAAGAGCGAATAAAATTTATCATATTTATTTAGAAATATATTGAATTATTTCATATTCATATGTAGATCTAAATTGTTTTTTACTAAAGGAAATGAAACACACAGTTCTATTAAATCCATATGTTAAGCCTTTCAAGTAAAAACAAATACAATACAATCTAAAATAGCCATGACAATTTTTGAATATATTCAAAAAATGTTGAATGAATGAATCATCTTCCCTATTCATACTTCAAAATGTGTTACAAATATAGGTTAAGACTATAAGAAGAGTGGAGTAATCAATATATGTGTAGATTTCTGGAATTTAAACCAAACATCCTTAAAATACAATTATCCCTTGTCCATCATGGATCAAGTCATTCAAATAGTTACATTTTCAGAAATGCTCTCTATGCTATATGGGTTCTCAAGTTACAATTAGATATAAGTTAATAGAGAAGATCAACACAAGAATGCTTTCACAACTACTTGGAGACATTTGTGTATCAAAAAATTCCATTTTATTTGAGCAATGTAGGTGATACATTATAAAAAGCCATGGATCTTGCCTTCAAATATTTGAAGAAAAAGATAATCATAGTGTTTTTGGATGAATTGATCATATTTTAAATGAAAAGAGAATACCATTATAAACATATTGATAAAGTATTCATAAAATATCATGTTCATAGCATTTCTCTCAACTAAAAAGTCCATTTGTTGGGTGGCTGAAGGGAAACTCCTTGGAAATGTTGTCTTAAAAAAAGGAATAAAAATTGATCCCTAAATAATTGAGTCAATCCATAAATTATCTTTACCAAATAAAAATCTAGGTGTACACTCATTTTTTAATAAATTAAACTTTGTAATAATATTCATCCTTGATTTTGTAGAACTTACCAGACACAATATTGAAATGTTGAGAAGTGATCCCTCTTTCAAATGGAATAATGAAGGCAAATAAGCATTTGGTAAAATTAAAAAAATTATTGCACATGAACCTACCTTGGTCTATCCATATTTCAAAAAATATTTAATCGTCTATTGTTATTCATCAGATCATACTCTTTCAACCACCCTGATTCAAATTAATAGTGAAGGCATTGAGTCATCATTTGCCTTCATGAGCTACAGACTCAAAGATTACAAATTAAAATATTCCCTAGAATAAAAACATGCATTTTTCATTTTAAGGTTGTCAAACAATTCAGGTATTATATCCTTCATACATGCTCTCTATTGTGATGGTGACAAATATGAAAGTGAAGTCTATCTTAAATCAATGAGAACCAGGTTTAAAGTGAGAAGATTTGATAACAAAAGTTCAAGAATATGACCTAGAGATAAATCTCACCAAATTGGTCAAAGGTAAAGGTTTGTGTTAACTCATGGTAGAATAATCAGAAAACTCCTATTTTAGCAAGTGAAATGATCAAAATAAATAAGAATCACATTGGTTCTATTTTTGGATTCTATAGATGAGTGGTTTTTATACATTATTTTATTTTAAATTATGAGAAATGCCCACCTCATCTAGATGTTAAATAATGAAGAAAAATAAAATTGAAAGCTAGAAAATATGTGATTTGGGATGGTACATTTTTCAAGATAAATATTGATGGTTTATTTCTTAAGTGTGTTTATAAATAACAATAGAGGAAAATTCTAGATGCTTTTCATAATCAAACATGTGGCAAACATTTTTCTACTCTAGTAACAACATATAAAATATTAATAGCACACTACTATTGGTTGTCACTATTCACAGATTCTTATGAATGGGTGAGAAAGTGTGAAGCATGTCAATGGTTTATCAAATGACCAAAACTTATAGGTTTTCCTCTCAAACCTATAATAATTGGAAAATCATTTCAGCAATGGGGACTAAATTTTTTTACAACAATGAATCCTCATTCAAGTGCTAGTCACACTCACATCCTCACAGTTACATATTACTTTAACAAATGGGTTGAGGTTATCCCAATAAAATAAATAAATTTATAAGTTATGTGAAACTTTATCAAAAAAACATCTTGGTAAGATATGGTATCCCATAAAAGATTTTAGCCAACAATGAATCTAACTTTTCTTTTGCAAAATTGGTTGGTTTTTGTTATGGTTATGGCATTTGCTTATATCACTCTTTATATTATTATCTACAAGGAAATGGTCAAGAAAAATCAAGTAATAAGAATTTGGTCACCATCATCCATAAATTGGTAAACAAAAATCAAAGGAATTAGCCAAAAAAAAATTATATGATGCATTATGGGCAAATCGTATAACTCCAAAGAAATATATTAGAATGTCACCTTTTCAATTGTTATATGATATTTATGATAATATTCCTATAACACTTGAATTTCATGCACTTCAACTAATAAGGGCCATCAAAAATCATAATTTTAAAAGTCCACTACATGAAATAATTCTATATTTTAATAAGTTTGAATAAGATAGGACATCGATCATGGGTAGAATCATAGAACATCAAGCTCAGGTTAATACCCTCTTTAATAAAAAGGCAAAGAAAAGGGATTTTCAAGTAGGATATCTTGTGCTCCTATGGGACAAGTATAGGTAACCAAAGGTGAGTCATGGAAAATTTTATTCTCTATGGATGGGTACTTTTAGAGTAAGACATTTTATTCGAGATAATACTTTCTATTTGACATATCGAGATGGCACACATCTCTTGTTTCCCTAAAATGGGTAATACTTGAAATAGTACTTTAAATGAAATCAAGTTGTCCCCTACATGTAAATAGGTGATTGATAGGATTTTGCTTATTTTCCTTGTTGTTTTTTTTCTTTTTTGTTGTGTCATATCACCTCGTTTCTATTTCTTTCCTTTGTTTTGGCTTGTTTTTTTCTTATGTGTTCTATCAGTCTAAATGACTATGTATCCCAATAGATAAACACTTTCTTACAAAACTAGAGTCTATATTTATTCCTTTTTAACTTTTACTTTGAATTTCCCTAGTTGGATCTAGTTGTTGTACCTAAATTTAAACACATGTGAAAAATCTTAGTTTTTTTAAATATTTTGCTTGAAAATGATCAAAGTCTAGTCTATTTGGTCAAAGAACTTGTCGTCAATATGTTACATGTTCAAGGTCAAAGTTTTCCTTTTATAAAATTTCTAAGTGTTGGAAAAAGTTGTTTAAATTCAAAAAATGGTTGTCCTTTACCCTTTGCAAGTTTTGAGCTCTTGTTAGACACATGGTGGATTTTTGCCATATGTCCAACACATTAGCAGAACCCAATGTATGTCCAAACATTTGGTAGAATATAAATCACGATAAAAAAATATCTCAAAACTTAGTGCCTTGTTTATCACCTCTATGGATCCCACACCTTGTTTGAGCATACTTCAAATCTCATTATTAATCAGGTAGTTATTCACACAAAGAGATATTTCAAGGTTTTTTTTAAACTACACTCCATTGCATTTCTTCCTCACCTTTTTCCCCTCTACTTCAAATTTCTCTACATCATTTCCCTTTTTTGTTCTATTTTTTTGATATCTTTCAGATTCCTTTCAATATACTTCTTTGTTGTTTTCTACATCCATTCTTACCAAGTCAACATCCCATTGCCTCTACTTCTTTCTCAAGTTGTTGAGCTACCTCATGTCTCAAATTCCAAAGATACAACTAATTCAGCTAAAAAATATCAAGGTGATGTTCTATAGCTTTAATAACTCCACCTTCCATTCAAAATCAATTAGAATCAACACCTATGCAAAAACCACCAAGTACATAAGTTTCTGATTGGTTGAATGAGGTAGTAATAAAAATAGATAATATTGTGGAACCACAATAAATTGATTATAGTATTATAGCTAATCCTACTCCTTGTGTGATTATGAAACCTAAGATAATTTCTAGAATAGTAATAGATGAAAATGGATAAAAATATGTTGAGGTAGCAATTCCCCCTATAGAAAAAATTAAAGATGGTGTCAATGCCTTTGAATATCAAGTATTAAAAATGCATATTGGTAGATCCACCTGAGAAGGAATCAAAGAAAATGTATAATCAACAATTATCTCTCTTTTAAAAAATTGGATTACCAATAAAGTGTTGAACAACTCACTTTAGTTGTTTAGAAGTTGGTTAAACTAATTCAAGCTTCTTCATCCAACATGGTGCTTTAGATTTCATATTCTGAGACATTTCATGTAGTTGAGGAAATGGAACATCTAAGAAAAGCAACCAAAGAGTGGTATGAAAAATTGATTGAATAATGAAATGAAATAAAAATTGATACCATGAATGTTTTTTTTTTGAGATTTAGTTTGAATGTGATATTTTAAAATAAACTGAATAAAAATATGAAATGGAAGTGGATAAATGGAAACAAATGATAATAAATCTTGAATATTTTTTTATTCTAATCAAGAAGATATTCTCAAGGAAGGAGTTATAAAAAAAGGAAAATATTATTGATTTCACAGATTTACTATGAGCTACTAAATTCTATATTAGTATTATTGATGGATGTATAAATAAGTTTAGAAAATACTAGTTAATAGAAGGTGATGCTTTACTTGATATATGTGGAACAATTAACAATTTCCCTTGCTCATGTGATGACATAATAGTTATTTTAGTAGATGTAATTGTAGCAAAACTCAAGAAGTTGATAGAAAACTAAATGACTCCTTGATTAATAATAGACTATGAATAAATTCAGAAGTTTGGAACATATCAAATTTCTCTTGATAATTTCTATAAAGAATTTTAAAAGCTACAACAAGTTCCAGATACAATGATTGATCTTAATTTTAATGAAGAAATTACTTTCATGCACTCAGTTGAACCTAATGAATATATAGTCAAGTAAACTATGAAAAAAAGTTTCAAGATCATTTGAAGGACTTTTTGATAACTAAAATGAATTTTCGCAAAGATAGAAATTAGATATTGTATTTTAAACTCACAAAAGAATAAATACAAGGATAAATTTTTCACACTTTATACCCAAAATTTCTCTAAATGGATAATGTATGTGCATACATTAATCTACTTGATTCTTTTTCTTTCGAATGTTGCTGAGTTTTTTAGTTAGATAGTGAGCATATAAGAAATTTTTATTGTAGGAATAGTTTTGAAGCTACATTAAGAATTTATGTCATTGTGAAACTTGAGTGGGTTAAAAATAGTTTTTCTATCCATTTTTACAAGGAAATACAAAGTTGTTATATTCCTATTTCTAGTGGTATTCAAACTCTTTGGTGTATGTTTTATGTTCTTATGACCAAAAGATGTTTTTGTTATCCCATTTTAATGATAATGGTTTCTTATACTAAAATTCATCTTTAATTAATTATTCTAATAAGTTTATGTGTTTATCTAATTGGAGTTATATTTTATTTTATTTTTAATCCTCACATAGATTTCTTCTTCTTGCCACATTTTCTCTACATTTCTTTTTTATTGCCTTTACATAATTTATGGTTAAAAATACTACCTCTGAAAAAACCATTTTTTGTGTAAATGACCCTATTTCCCACATCACTTTTTAGTTTTAAATAAAATTATCTTCACCTTCTAACAGGAGAGGGGATATGTCTCAACACTGTTGATTGAAAGTCCTCCATTTGTCCCCTTAACAATTTTTTCAGCCAACAATACCAAAATATCTTTAACTGGATCTTAATGATACACATCCATCAAGTTATATACCTTCTTATGATTATTTTGACTTACTTGATTATGATAATATCATCATTAGCTTTGCCTAATTAACCACTTAGGTTTGAAATTGATATAAATCTCTCTATTTTTCATAATTTTCCTTTTAATTGTTATTTCTCTATTGGAATGCCTCTTCTATTTTATCTTTAATTGTTTCCTATATATATATATATATATATATATAGACACACACACACACACACACACACACACACACACACACACACACACACACACACACACACACACACACACTTACTTTTGTGTGGATTCTAGTAATTTTTACACCCTATTCAAATTTATTATGTTAGGTTAACCACTTGGGTTCTTCTTTTTTTCATGTTTTTAATTATAGTTTTCCCCTAGTTTCACTATGCTTTTAGTATTATCTTCCTCATTATTTTGATTTAGATTTCACTGTGATTTTAGAGTCACTTATTTTCATTTTTTTTATAATGAGATTTATTTACTTCCATTACACTTAGCATGGTTTCTCCTCCAGGTTTACATGCTTTATTTTGAATCTTATTTGTCCACTTGTCTTCCTACAATTTTCACATTTTGCGTATAGCCTTCTATTATTAGTAGGTTAAGTCAAAGAATAATAATTTTCCCCACTAAGCTTGCAAAAAATATTTAAAATAATAACTAAAAATAAATCTTTAAAAATACTTAATAAACTTTAAAAAAATAAAAATGGAAATATACTACTTTTTTGTATATATAATCTAAAAAACATATGTTTTATCAATTCTACTCAACTAAAATTAAGGTTTTGGGGAGAGAGATAGGAGTTATGCTCTTAAAAAATTTAAAATAGGGGCACACTTATTATGTTTTAACCTTTTCTTCTTATTTTTATTATCACCATTGAATTTTTCTTTCTTTGTCCCATCCCTAAAGGATATGCTAACTTCCAAATAATTATGACACAATTCTTTTGAAAACAAACCTATAACGTAAAAATAAACATGGAAGCTATGGGTCAATATGGATGCCTTTTATGTTTCCTTTAATTATAAGTCTATTTCTATATGTATGTGATTGGATAATTTCAAAATTGATTTCATTTTTATCTCTCATATTTTTTTATTGTAAACACATAAATTAACATTTACACTAAAATAATCTACTTATGATCGCCCTTTTGACACACTTAGCTCATAAAATAAAGTAGTTTTGACCACTTTTTAAATGGTGACTCACTCTTTTAAGACCCAAAACCAATTTAGAATGTCCCCATCTAATTTTATCAATAGCTTAGGCTCATGCCCAATCGGTTCATATCCTCACCTTAGCTTTTACTTCTCTTAAGACAGGGGCACCCCATTAGGATAAGAGCACACCCCACTATTGTTCACCTTCCCTAAAGTTATCTTCCCACCAACTAATAGCTATTTTCAAAAAATCCAATTTTGTGTAAGGATTGGCCCAAAAGTTTAAGGAAACCCTATCCAAAGGAATTCTAAAAATACTACTATAAAAGCACATCTCAAGTCATTTTGCACATAGAAGGCTTCCATATAGAAAACACCACAATTATAATTACTAGTTGAGATAAAATTACCTATTTATCCATATTCTAATTACATGTAGCACTAGTATCCCTGAGCTAAAGTATGAATACATTTCCAAGGTCATAATTTGCTATTGAAGCACTTAATCACACCAAGATTTCACCAGCATCTAACATTTTTCACTAGATTCACATGCACCACTATAGCATGGGAGGGGTACATGGATTTTGATCCCTCTTTAGAGTACTCATATGTAGGTAGTGCTCAACACATGGGGTGTTGAGGTCAAGAAAAATTCAACTTTTGAACCCTTTTTAGCCTATGATTTGCATTGGTCTTATTATCTATTAAACTAGGGTTTTGAGTGGAAAAATAATTACACATTGGTCATCGAAGTGAATTAGAGTCTTTCTCATAGTCTATAGAATAAATAGTTGAAGAAAAATAAAACCTTAAAATATCATATCCATGTTAAATATTGGACAACAACATTCCCTAGGGAAATCAATACCCCATAAGTTGTCCAATCACAATTCTCATGTCTAGGAAACTTATCGGTTCATGTTTGGGTTTGCATGCAATCAACATAGTTAGCCTCTTAGTCTCAGATCCAAAAATAATTTGCATCTTATTTTTATAGATAACTTTATTTTTCTCTCTTACACTTTCCATATTGAGTAACTATAT
This sequence comes from Torreya grandis, assembly GCA_037957365.1. NCBI lineage: Eukaryota > Viridiplantae > Streptophyta > Pinopsida > Cupressales > Taxaceae > Torreya > Torreya grandis. The sequence goes on from JARHVA010003183.1 coordinate 300,807, forward strand.
AGATTTAGTAAGTTCCAAATCAGTTTTTATCATTTATTTCATATCTATAGCATTTTGATTTTTCACAATAGTTTATTTAATTAGGGTCTAACATTAAATTAGTTCCCCAAATTTGATAGAAAAATATGACAATGGTTATTAGGCCTTCTTATGTTCCTTTTATTTTATCATATTAAGTGATGAGTGAAAAAAATTAATATATTATGAATATGCTATAGTACACATTGTATGTTCATGATTTTCTGCCTATGCAGAGTGGCTTTACTTCACTAGTATTTTTATATATGATATTGATGTCATTATCAAGATAGATGAAAATAATTTGCAATGTTCAATAAGTTACATGTTTATGAGTGTATATTCATAATATGTTGGGGGTGCATCCCATGTTTTCATAGCAGAAACATTGGGGTAAATATGGGGCATCTCTTGGTCTTACTTCAAGGTCTATAGGTTATTGTTATCATATTGGGTTTTTGTTCAATCTGTGTGTTCTATATTATATCTTACATATTATATATGTCATTGTCTATGTTTGTTCTCATTCATACTTATGTGTTTGATATGATTTGTATTCTTTGATACATATTTTTTTTTATACATACATGTACATATGTATGTATGTACATACATACATACACAAACACATATATATAGACACATATGTGTGTACATATGTATATATGTATGTATATGTATGTATGTATATATACATATATACATACGTGCACACACGCATGTGCATGCATGCGCGCGCGCGCACGTGCGCGCGCACACACACACGCACACACACACACACACAGATATGTGTGTGTGTGTGTCTGTATGCATGTGTGTGTGTGTGCATGTGTATTATAGATAAGTTATTATTTAATTTGATTTCATAGCATATTATAAGCTTTATATATCCATATCTAAAGTTTTAACTCTTTTCTTGGTTATATCATTGACTTTTTTGCATTGTGTTTAATGTTTTTTCAATTCACTTGATTTGTTTTCCTAGTGTTTAATTCATTCTCAATGTGTTGGTGTGATTTCCTAGTGTTTGGCATGTCTTCGATGTGTTTATTTGTTTTATTCATTCTTTATGTATCTTTAATGTATTATGTCTCTTATATGTGATTTTTATGCTTGGAATATCTTAAACATATCCTGCATATGTGGTGACATATGTCACATGTTTCTTGTTATTATTTTTATCATCAGTTGGTTTTAATATTTTATGGTGTTAGGATCTATATTGTACATAATATTTTTATTGATTTCCTATGTTTATATGGTCCCTATCATACATATATTAAAAAAATTACACATAACTATGTTATGAATTTATATATCTTATGCTCACACAGAGTATATATTTGATCTCACACGTTTTATATCTTGCATTTAAAAGGGTCATATTACTTTGTGTTATATGTATTACATTTAACCCATATTAAATACATTTTTTATGTGTGTATAATATTTATATATTGGGATTACATGTGGAAATTATTTATAGCATCCATGTTTCCAAGGTTATATATTTATATGCTAGTTATCATTGGTTTTATATCTTATCTCACATATGATGTGCAAAATTCCTTTATTTTAAGATATGTTCTTCATAGATTCATCCCAAATATCAAAATAGGTCATACTTTCAACTTATTATATTCATCTAGACTCTATAAAATCATCACAACTTTCATTCCTATAAAAAGTGGTAATTATTTTTCAGTCACACTCATGTCAAGATGTGCTTAAGATGTACCAACTATTCCCAAAACATGATATATTTAGGTTTTTGTTTAACATTGCTTTTCATACTACTTATAATATAATTTTCGATTGATTTTTTGTCATTAAAAACTGTTCTAAAAAAATTATACATAGAATTAAGCATAAATTCATATACATGTGACCTCACATGTGCATTTTATACATACTCAATCATAAATCAAGGTTATCATTTTTTAGTTTTTTAAATTTCAAAAAATTATTATTTACATTCACCCATGCATGTGTAGAAAAATAAAAAATGTTATTGAATGATTCACATGTACTTTGAAATTTGGTTTAAGAGACTCATGGGCACAAAATCTTGTATCCATACCATTTATTCTTTACTTTGATATATATTTTCACACACATTAAAGTGTGTCGAAACTTGGATACTTAAAAATGGATCCCACATATTTATTAGTTGTTAAATTTCATATTTCTTAAGATATTTATATCATGTACATAGGGATATGATATTATAATATATATATGGGTTTGTGAATATGTTGACATGTGGCATACACCCCCTTTATTTATCTATATTATTAAAATACATTGGGTAAATTGAGTGAATTATGGAATTAATAATATTAGGAATTGATATAGCATATATTTGGATTATGAGTTTACCCATCAATTATCATTGGTAGAGGTTTATTTAAAGGATATAAATATCATTATGACAAATAAAAGTAAGTAGGAGTCTTAAATTCATTAGAAGGATATTAGAGGTATCCCCATAAAAATTGCAATTAATGAGTTATTCCTCATTAAAGGAGTATTGAATATTAAGGAACTTTGTTTTGCCAATATCGATCTTAATTAGATTTTGCATAGTATTCATATTTTTTATATTATTACATGTTAGGATATTAAATTTTGGTATCAAATAATTTTTTTGGGCTACGTTCCAAGGCAAAATATTTTGCATCAAATATATACCTTTTTTCTTCAAAAAATGGGAGCAGATATGTTCATTTTGTTCCCAAATTAGGGCCAAATTTCTTGCATAGGGTTGTTCTCCTCACATAGAGATCAAATTGAAGTTAGTTGTATGTGGATAGAAATATCAATTTGAGATATTTCCAAAAAAAAATTCAAACTAAAGATTTGAATCAATATTGATAGATATTTGACATTTTTAAGTTGACCATATTATATCTACAAGGCATAAAAGGGACCATGTATTGTACATATAATAAATTTATTCCAAAGAATTAGATTGAGATTATTTTTGTGTTATAAATTAGAGTTGAAGATTATTTTAAAAAGTGTGATTCCATCAAAATTGGAGCATTACTAAGGGAGATATCTCAATTGTAAGTTGTTATTTTAGGATCAACCCAAAAAAGTTAATTCAAGTACTTGTGCCTTAATATGAGCATAAATTTTAGGTCAGGTGTCTGATTGAGGCACCATATTTTATTCAAAAAATAAAAATATATAATATTTAAATTTATAGTTTTTTTTTTTAATCTTATTAAATTTAATTGAGAAAGGGGCTCAGTAATCTAAAAATTATTTTCAATCTTAAAACCCTAGATTTTTATGAATTATGGATCATGGGGATTTTTATGAATTATGGATCTAGAAATGATGGCATTGATGCTAAATAATGGGTTTTTTATGGAAAACATCTCAAGAGAGATGCCACATTTAGTTGAGACCCAAGGAAGTAGGGTTATATCTTCTACCAAATTCACCTAGGGCTCACACCTAACCTACCCCCTTTAACATGCTCAAATAATACCAACCAAACTAAGCATGCCTAGCCATAATAAAATCAATTAATAGGTCATGCATGTAGTGGCAAAGAATACCAACAACATTGATAACTTAAGTATTATGCATAATACCATAGTCAAAATGGAAAAACCAACAATATTCCTAATAATACCATAAGTGGAACCAAGCCCCATCACTACAAAGAGAGAAGGAGAGAAAGTAAAACCAGCTAAAGAGAATTGAATAATGATAACATTCTCTAAAATCTATAGAAACAAAGACTAATTGAGATTTGAGTGACCAGTGTTGTGATTACCCAAAGAAAACATTCATAAAGCCTCATTTCTTAGCCTAGATGGCCACCATAAAAGAGGGGGACCATATCCCTTCACATTGAATTGATTAAGAGTGAAATTAGTAAACACATCAGTTACTTTATTGTTCTACTAAAGAGTATGCAAATAGATAATCCTATCAATTTTTTGTTGAAGACATTGAATTTTGTGTAAAATTCTTCAAATTATCAAATCTTTGGAAGTATTAAGGCTAGGTTCCAAAAGTGATTGGTCCCAAAACTTATAATCAAGAACCAACTAAAGGTTTTTCCATCCCACTTTCCAATCTACTATAAGACCCTCCACAATATCATACCCCTTGGTAAACTTATTATTAGAAACACTAATTATAGTTGAGAAAAAAAATCAATGGAATTATTAGATTTCCAACCAATATTTCCAATGCTAATACAACCAAGATTCCCCCTTGAATCACCATCTATATTAATCTAATTAAAATTAGGAATGGGAGTTAAGGAATGATTCTAATTCAAAAGATCAAAATGGGGGTAGGGAGGAGAGGAAACAATGTGTGGTTCCTAGAGAAAAAATATCCATCACTTAGAGGGAACCCTAGGGTGTTTCATCATGTGCATCACTGATTCTCTAATATTGTCAAAGGTGCATTTCCAAATCCAACCACTATCAGCAATTTCCTATTGGAATATCCTAGCATTTTATTCCTTTTAGTTGTTCTACAATAATGTGCTAAGTTTATTCCATAAAATCTAATTATAATAAACATCAAACTAAAAAATGTGGCTCCAATCCTGAAGTGGTTGAATCAGAGATGAAAAATATGTCTAAAGAATATCTAAGAGATTTGCCTAATATTATCATAAGTCAATGATGAAGGGACATAAGAATAATTAATGAGACATATTTTCCTCAGGATTTTGACATAGATCACATATGAAGGGACCATTGAATCCCCTTTTCATAAGTTGATCTCCTAAAATAACTCTTCCATGAAGGATTAACTAGAGAAAAAAATTGAATTTGGGCCAAATATTAGGATTGCATAATTGTTTAAAGATCATATTGAAAATTGATCAAAAGGAGGATAAATTTAGTGATAACCATCAGCCACAATATAATCTCCATTATAATTACTTGCTCGAGCTAATATGTCAGCATCATCAAGGCAAGAAAGATCTCTCTTATTGAGAATATAAAGTAGTTAGTTTTTTTATCTATCAAAACCTAAATTAGTGAAGATTTAATGGGAATATATTCCCTATTAATCACCCACTTTATGTTAGACCTTATAAAATAATTCTAAATCGTAATCTAATCAGCTTGATGAATTTGTTCTATAAGCCCATGGAAATGGGTATATTGTTCAACTAGATGGAGATACCCATCCCAAGAATCAATCTAGAAGTGGGATTTTGTGCCATTATTAATGATCCAAAACAAATTATTTTTGTTTGTAGCGTCACCAATTTTGAGGATAGATAAAACAAGAGAGCCTCTATAGGGGAGATAAAACTGAACAATTTGATCCAAAGTTTTATTACTTGCATATTTGGCCCTCAAGGTTTACAACCAAATTAAGGAGACTAAAGAAGATGCTAATAAATATTTACTACTAAAGCTTGACCATTTATATAGACTAAGCATAAACCTAAACCACCATCATGCTTATGGAGGCAAAGCCTAATCCATTTCACCAAAGATAATTTTTTGACATGTTAAGTCCCTTCCCATAAAAATTTGTGGTATATTTGATCAATTTGTTTTAATATGGCCTTAGGGACATCCAATATCAAATAAAATAAATGGATATAACTTTAAAAACTCCTTTAACCAAGTAAATTCAAAATCCCATGCATATCCATTTCTAGGTCCACTTAGAAACTTTGGCTCTCAACCTATCAACCAACCAACTCTAGTCAGAAAGCTTGTTATCCTTAAGGGGAATGCCCATGTAGGTCATAGGTAATGAATATCTTTGATAATGAATCTTATCTAGAATCATAACTTCTTATCTTGGAGATGTATAAAATAAATAAAAAATATCTTCACTAGTGAGTTGCCTAGTTGCAGTTCTAAAGAGGTTTAGATTCTTATTAAATTTTGAAGCTTCTTGAATTGAAACCCTTCCCATCAAATAAGAATCATCCATAAACTACAAATGTGTCATCAAGTTAAGATCGTGTATAAGAGTAATACCTTAAAAACTTATATCTTCTCTTTTTCTATAAATAATTCTACCCAAACTCTCCACAAGAATGATAAACAAAAAAAGGAGAATGAGGGTCTCTTTGTTGAATACCTCTGGAAGCCCCAAACATCCTAGTAGGCATACCATTAACTAGGATTGAGAAAGAGACTAAGGAATGCATCCTCTCACCCAACTAATCCACTCCTCTAAGCTTATGAATTTTGACTGACAAGTATTATTTTATGGAATTATGTGTCCCTTCACCTCAAAGGTTCTACATTGAGTTGGTTTGTTTGGATGCAAACTGAATGGAATATTTTTTTGTGGGAAGAAATGTAATAGGTTTTCCTAAATTGATAGGAAATAAAATTAAATATGTTAAAGAATAAAATTAATATGAATTAATTAATAATGAGGTTGTATAGGTGTAAAATCAAGATAATTTGGACTACTATGAACATAATGATGAGGAGGCTAAAAGTGATGCAAAAGGAGCGGATGAAGAAGAAGGATAAATGAAGGATAAGGGTTCAAAAAAATAGCTCAAAATAAATAAACATCAATATTTAAATTTCATGGATTCATTCAAATTTAAAATGTCATTGCATCTATAAACCTTAAGATCAAGTATAACTTCATCAACATGGATATGGCTCAAAATATACATGTTCAAGCAAATAATATCAAGGAAACTCAAGTAGATGGTAAAATGATTCAATATTTTGAATACTTAAAGTTCATTAAGGATATTTATATTTTTTGTATTCATATTTTATTCCCTATAAATTTGTGATTTGGGAATTTTTCTTGGATATCATTGGTTAAATACACTAGGAACAATCAATATTAATGTGTAGAAAAGTTTTAGAAGCTTTGGTACAAGAGAAAGGTCACAATATAGGATATCATACTTAGTGAGACACATAGAAAGTCAATGTAGAACATAATGATGAATTTAAAGATTGTGAATAATAGGATAAGGAAAATTAAAAACTATAAAAATAGTAATATGATGAAAATTTTCAAGAAGAAAATAACACTTCATCTACTCAAGAGATGAGGGAAATAAAAAAATAAGCGTTATAAGAGACAAATGAAAAAGAAGAAAGTGTTGAAAATGTAAAAGTATAAAATGATACCAAGGTTGAGGCATATATATACCCACATCATAATGATTTGCAATAAGTATGGAGTCATGTCAATAAGTGTCATAGTAATAATCAATATGAATATACAAGGAAATAGATGAAAAATCATTATGAATATATATGGACTCAAAGGAGTAACAAATATGGGACATGGGATCATAGGAGTATTCATTATGGCTATAAATGGAAGCCAATTAGGAACAACTATATGTTAGAATATATGCAAGCAGAATTATATCCTCTATGAATTGCAAATTGAGAGAAGCTATAAAAAAATTAAATCAACTAAAATAAATGTAAACCATTCATAAAATGAAGACACCAATATACGTGTTTGACCAATTTGGCTACATCCATGAAGAAATTATCTAGCTTTATAATTGCAGTAGTTACAAAGAGAATACACTCTTTACTCTTCTCTATCTCCTTCTTCACACACTCAAGATTTCAACCAAGCTTGTAACAAGACTTTACTAAGTCTTCACACCTCTTTACCTCTCTTACAAGAATGTTACACAATGCATCAACTCTTACTTAGCTTCTTTTCTCTCTTACTTTTTTTCTTGCTTCTAAATTACAAAGGAGAGAATAAACATATATATAAATTACAAATGAGAGGAATAAATCAAGGAGAGAGAAAGAATTTTGACCCATATCTATGTGGGCCAAAGGAAACACTATCGAGAATGCTTGAATTCATATGTTTGAGTCAAAAGGTAGGTGGAATCTTCATGATGCCCCTTGACTTCCTCCATGTGCTTCCAAAATGAGTGGGAATATCTTTTCTAATTTATCCCCCACTTCAATCAAGAATAGTGATTTGATGCCTCACTATCCCATGTACACACACATGCCTTCACAAAATTCTAATCACCTTTGACTTATTCAAAAGGAATTCACATGGCATATATTCCTTGTCTTCCATTATCACCAAAAGACAAAAGCATGTGAATTTAAAATTGACAAAAATTGTCACATTATGGAGTGATATGCCCCACTCCATCACATGGGCTTTATCACATGTGGAATCCTACATGGGCATTCCACATCACCAATATTCATGGCACTTTCATTTCACATCATCATGCTACATCACCATGAATAGTACTCATGAATAGTGTTTATGAATAGTGACTTCACACTTAACAATTCTCTCACTTGAAGTTAGTATTAACAACTTCCTACTATTGCATTCGTTGAACCAATTTCTCATTTTGATCTTATTCATCCATGAAGACTAATTGAAGTTGAACATAATTTTAACTTCACTTTTACCACCACTGTATTGATCATGTCCATAGGATTCTCACTGGTATGAATCTTCTCTAGCTTTAGTGGTTCCTCTTACAATACTATCTAAATGAAGTGATACCTCAATTGAATGTGTTTTGGTCTAGAGTGAATTTTGAGTTATTTTCTAAGTGAATGATCCATCCATGAAGACTAATTGAAGTTGAACATAATTTTAACTTCACTTTTACCACCACCGTATTGATCATGTCCATAGGATTCTCACTAGTATGAATCTTCTCTATCTTTAGTGGCTCCTCTTCCAATACTATCTAAATGAAGTGATACCTCAATTGAATGTGTTTTGTTCTAGAGTGAATTTTGAGTTATTTTCTAAGTGAATGACACTCTAACTATCATTAAAAAGTATCCATTTTCCTTATTGGTGTCCCAACTCCTCCATCAGCCTCTATAGCCATATCATCTCCTTGCTTAATTTTATAGAAGCAACATACTCATCCTATGTGGTATGAAGTTCCACCATTTTCTATAGATGTGATATCTAACTTACCATTGTACCACCCATAATGAAAACATACTTCATAGTGTTCCTCCTACCGTCAAAAGCACCTACCATATCTGAATCTACATATCCCTATAGATTAACATTTGATCCATCATAACATATCATTGCATATGTGGTCCCTATGAGGTAACAAATAATCCACATCATTACCTACCAGTGTTTATTTCATGGATTACTCATGAATCTACTCACCACTCCCACTACATGGTAAATGTCTTGCCTCATACACACCATTGCATATATTAATCTTCCAACTAATGATAAGTAAGGTGTCTTGTACATGTGACTCTTCTCTTCTTATATCTTTGGACATTTCTCCTTTGTTAACTTGAAGTGGCCCACCAAAGGTGTCCTAACTAGTTTAGCATTCTACATGCCAAACCTCTCCAATACTTTTTAGAAGTACTCTCCCTATGATAATGTCAAACTTTGATTTTTTTTTATCTCTGAATATTCTCATCCCAAGGATCTATTTAGCAGCACCTATATCCTTCACGATAAAATAATTTCCCAACTATCTCTTGAGTACATTTATATCCTGCATATTAGAACCTGACACTAACATGTCATCCACATATAAAAGTAGGATAATATAGCTATCATTTTCTAATTTTTAAAAATATACACAATGGTCAAAATGACACCTTGAATAATCTTGATACAACATAAAACTATAAATCTGAATATATTGTTAGGGTGTGGAGCTAAAAGCTTCACCAAGGAGCACACTTATCAGTTTCGGGTATACACAGACACCAGCATCGGTCAGGAGCGACCGATGTCGGTCAGGAGTAGTTGCAGAGGCACCAACGTCGGCAGAGGATCAGCTGAAGGCTGTCACAGACAAGCAGCAAGAACTGACGTCGGTTACCTGCGTGTCTAGAAAGCTATTTTTGTGGATAAAAGCGAGTGTTTGCATGATGAGTTTGAGTTGTAGTCTCAAGCTCGCGTCTCTATTGTTAGCAATACTATTTTTAGAGCCCTTGTTCAAGTGGCTTAACTGCTTGTTGGAAGTGCATGCTCAAGTCTCCTAATTCTATATGTAGAATTAGATCTTCCTAGCTTATTGTAGTTATGGTAGTTATTGTGAATTATTGTAATTCATTGGTATGTGAAGAACAGTACAGAATTGAATCAATCCAGGTTTGTTGGAGTTGATTGTTCTTGAGAGAGAGAGAGCTCTTGAGGAATAGAGATCTATTGAGAGATCTATACATCTAGGAGAGGTGTGGAAGAAAGAAGTTTCTTCAATTGTATTCCTTTTGTAAAGAGTTTGTTAATACAAGTTTTCAGGGTGGTTTCTTGTATCTCTTGTTCTTGCTATTATCTCATTCTAATTACTTGTCAATCTAATTTATTTTCGTGTTTATTGCTTTCACAATTGTAATCTATTGTTGGTTGATCCCCAACAAGTGGTATCAGAGCCTTGGTTGTAGGTTCAGAGCTTGATATCCAATAATTGGTATCAAAGCTCAAGTTCACTAACAGGTGGTTCAGATCTGTGTAGTGTGTATTGATTACAGGTTCTCACAGGGGTTTTTGTAGGGATTTCTGTTTGAGTGGGAGAAGCAATGGCAGATGAAAGTAAATTGAGAATGAAAAAGTTCAATGGAAAAAATTACCAACATTGGAGAATGCAGATAGAGGACTATCTGTATCAGAAAGATCTCTACTTACCGTTAGGTGGGGTTGCAAAGAATCCCAAAGACATGGAGGATGAAGAATGGGAAGTTCTTGACAGAAAGGCTCTGGGGTCTATAAGATTGAGTCTAGCATCCACTGTGATATCTAATTTATCACAGGCAAAGTCTACGGTAGAGTTGATGACTACGTTAGCAAATTTATATGAAAAACCCTCAGCTTCTAATAAGGTATATCTTATGAAGCAGTTATTTAATTTGCATATGAATGAAGGTGGATCTGTTTCTACTCATCTGAATGATTTCAATGGAATTGTGAATCAGTTAAGTTCAGTGAATATAGTGTTTGATGATGAAATAAAAGCTCTTTTAATATTATGTTCTTTGCCTGAAAGCTGGCATGGCTTAGTAATGGCAGTAAGTAATACTGCATCTGCATCAAATATTTTGAAAGTAGAGGATGTTGTTAGTGTTATCTTGAATGAGGAAATATGTAGGAAAAACACAGAAGAGGCATCCGGGAATGCTTTAAGTTTTGAGAGTAGGGGAAGGTAGAAAGAGAAGAGCAAGAAAGGCAGATCAAGATCCGAGTCTAAGGGGAAAGGCAGATCTAAATCTAGAAATGGCAGAAGGCCACAATGCTAGAATTGTGGAAAGATGGGGCACATAAGCAGAGATTGTTGGTCAAAGCCTAAGGAGGACAATCAACACAAAGGAAAGGAAGAAGCCAAGGTTGTAGGTATTGCACAAGATGCTTTAATTTTCTCTCTACATAATAATATAGAATCTTGGGTATTAGATTTTAGTGCATCTTTTCATGCTACCCCTAACAGGGAATATTTTAGTGACTATATCCATGGGGATTTTGGAATAGTGTATTTAGGGGATGATGAGCCCTGTAAAATAATTGGCAAAGGTAAAGTGCAGCTGAAGATGCAGAATAGCAACACATGGGTGTTGAGAGATGTGATGCATGTTCCTAGCTTGAAGAGAAATTTGATTTCTGCAGGACAGTTAGGCGATGAGGGTTGTACAGTAACTCTCACAACAGAATCTTGGAAGGTGACCAAGGGTGCACTTGTTATGGCCAGAGGTAAGAGAGAAGGTACTCTCTATTTGTGTAATTGTGTTACTAACAAATCTCCTTCTGTATTATCTACTTCAGATGTGGATGCTAAATTGTGGCACTCAAGGCTTGGCCACATGAGTGAGAAGGGGATGTCAATTCTTAAGTCCAAAGGTATGCTTTCAGATTTAAAAGGCATAGATCTAGAGTTTTGTGAGCACTGTGTATTTGGAAAATAGAAAAGGGTTAGTTTTCTCAAGACTGGGTCTACTAAGAAGAGGCATAAGTTGGAGCTTGTTCACACAAACGTGTGGGGACCAGCTCAGGTTGCTTCTATTGGAGGATCACAGTACTATGTATCTTTCATAGATGATGCTACAAGGAAGGTATGGATCTATTGTATTAGAAAGAAATCTGATGTATTTGAGACTTTTAAAGTTTGGAAAGCTATGGTTGAGAATGAAACAGGTAAAAGATTAAAGTGCCTGAGATCAAACAATGGCAGTGAGTTTTGTAGTCATAAGTTCAGAGATTATTGTTACATGCATGGAATCCGCAAGCAAAGGACGGTTCCAAGGACACCTCAGCAGAATGGAATTGCTGAAAGGATGAACAAGACAATAATGGAGCGTGCAAGATGTATGAGATTGCATGCTGGTTTGCCCTTACAGTTTTGGGCACAAGCTGTTGACACTACAGTGTACTTGATTAATAGAGGACCCTCTATAGCTCTGGATGGTGGTATTCCAGAAGAGGCATGGACAGGTAAAAAGGTTGAACTCTCATATCTCAAAGTTTTTGGTTGTGAAGCCTTTGTGCATATAGATAAGGAAAATAGAAAGAAGCTTGATGCTAAGTCTATGAGATGCACGTTTATTGGCTATGGCTCAAATGATTTTGGTTACAGATTGTGGAATCTAGAAACTAACAAGGTAATCAGGAGCCGTGACATTGTTTTCAATGAAAGAGTGATGTATTGTGATCAGCTAAGGAAGCTGAATCAATCTGAGCAGAGCAATGGTGAATTGGATGAGGTGAAAGTCAAAGATGAGCTCATGGGAAAAAGAAATAATCACTTGCAGGAAAACACAGAGACTGACATTGGTAGGGTAGGAACCGGCGTCAGCAGTACAGAAACTAGCGTCGGCCGTACAGAGACTGACGTCGGTAGAACAGGTACCGAGGTTGGTTAGGCAGAACCAACGTTGGCCAGTAACAGGTCTGGAGGTGACCGAGGTCGGTCACTGTCAGAGAATTTGGGTGGACAACGTGTTGTAAATGAGTCTTAGACACCCATCAGGAGGTCAAAAAGGGTGAGTAAGCCTCCAATTAGATATTCTCCTTCTTTATTTTATTTATTACTAACTGATAGTGGAGAACTAGAGAGTTTTGAAGAAGCAATACAGGTGGAGTCCAAGAGTCAGTGGGAGCGTGGCATGGTTGAGGAGTTGGAGTCCTTAAGAGAGAACCAAACATGGGATTTGGTTGAATTGTTAGCTGGTAAGAGAACACTCAAGAATAGATGGACCTACAGGTTAAAGGAAGGTGAGAATGGACAGATGAGATATAAGGCTAGATTGGTGGTAAAAGGATTTGCACAAAAGCTAGGTATTGACTTTGGTGAGATTTTTTCTCCTGTTGTTAAAATGACTTCAATAAGGGTTTTATTGTCTTTGGTTGCTTTTGAGGATTTGCATCTTGAGCAGCTAGATGTTAAGACAGCATTTCTTCATGGAGATTTGGATGAGGAAATATATATGGAACAGCTAGAAGGATTTGAGGTCAAGGGTAGGGAGAAGTTTGTGTGCAGATTGAAGAAAAGCTTGTATGGCCTCAAGCAAGCTCCTAGGCAATGGTACTTAAAATTTGATAGGTTTATGACTGAGCATGGCTACAGTAGGTGTCAATCAGACCATTGTGTGTATTTTAAGAGATTTGATAACGGTAGATATATTATTCTATTGTTGTATGTAGATGATATGCTAGTTACAGGATCACACATGCAGGATATTTCTGAGCTTAAGGTGAAATTAGCTCAAACGTTTGCTATGAAGGATTTGGGAGCAGCAAAGAAAATCCTTGGCATGAGCATTAAGAGAGACAGGAAAAATCACAGGTGGATATTGTCTCAAGAAGACTATGTGGACAAGGTGTTGAAATGGTTCAATATGCAGGATGCTAAACTGGTAAACACACCTTTGGCTGGACATTTTAAGTTAAGTAAAGAACAATGTCCTAATTCATATGATGAGGTAGAGTACATGAGTAAGGTTCCATATTCTTTCGCAGTAGGGAGTTTGATGTATGCAATGGTGTGTACTAGACCGGATATTGCCCAAGCAGTGGGAGTGGTAAGTAAGTATATGGCCAATCCAGGTAAGGAACATTGGAAAGCAGTTTAGTGGATCCTTAGATATCTGAGAGGAACCAGCAGTAAGCACTTGTGCTATGTAGGTTCAGATACTTCTCTACATGGTTATGTAGATTCAGATATGGCAGGTGATTTGGATGGTAGGGGAGCACTATAGGTTATGTTTTCACTGTAGTTGGAACGACGATTAGCTGGATATCTAAGTTGTAGAAGGTTATTGCCTTGTCAACTACAGAAGCAGAGTATATTGCAGCCACAGAAGCTAGCAAAGAGATGATATGGATGACACGGTTCATGGATGAGCTTGGTAGGGAGCATGAGAGTTGCAGATTGTACAATGATAGTCAGAGTGCAATCCATTTGGCTAAAAATTCAGCCTTTCATTCAAGAACAAAGCACATACAGCTAAGGTATCACTTCATACGACAGGTATTGGAAGATGGTGAGTTGAAGCTGGAGAAGATCCATACAGATAGGAATCTTGCTGATATGTTAAACAAGCTGGTTACAAAGGAGAAGTTGAATCTTCATTCAACTTCTGTTGGTCTTCATGATTGAGTTGAAGATGGAGGAGCTAGAAGATGTTGCCATACAGGTACTGGTGCAACTGTTTATCTCTAAGTGGGAGATTGTTAGGGTGTGGAGCTAAAAGCTTCACCAAGGAGCACACTTATCAGTTTCAGGTCTACACAGACACCGGCATCGATCAGGAGTGACCCACGTCGGTTAGGAGCAGTTGCAGAGGCACCGACATCAGCAGAGGATCGGCTGATGGCAGTCACAAACAAGCAGCAAGAACCGACGTCGGTTACCTGTGTGTCCAAAAAGCTATTTCTGTGGACAGAAGCGAGTGTTTGCATGATGAGTTTGAGTTGTAGTCTCAAGCTCACGTCTCTATTGTTAGCAATACTATTTTTAGAGCCCTTGTTCAAGTGGCTTAACTGCTTGTTGGAAGTGCATGCTCAAGTCTCCTAATTCTATATGTAGAATTAGATCTTCCTAGCTTATTGTAGTTATGGTAGTTATTGTGAATTATTGTAATTCATTGGTATGTGAAGAACAGTACAGAATTGAATCAATCCAGGTTTGTTGGAGTTGATTGTTCTTGAGAGAGAGAGCTCTTGAGGAATAGAGATCTATTGAGAGATCTATACATCTAGGAGAGGTGTGGAAGAAATAAGTTTCTTCAATTGTATTCCTTTTGTAAAGAGTTTGTTAATACAAGTTTTCAGGGTGGTTTCTTGTATCTCTTGTTCTTGCTATTATCTCATTCTAATTACTTGTCAATCTAATTTATTTCCGTGTTTATTGCTTTCACAATTGTAATCTATTGTTGGTTGATCCCCAACATATACTATTCCCTTGGATATTGCTTTAGGCCATACAAGATCTTCTTCAGTTTGCACACAAACTTCTCCTTACCCTTGACTTCAAAACCTTGTGGTTGCTCCATGTATATCTCCTCCAAATTCTTATGAAGAAAAGTACTCTTCAGATCCAACTATTTTAAATTCAAGTCCTCTACTACAACTATAAGCAAAACATTTCTAATATAAGTCATTTTAACCATAAGAGAAAAGATCTCATCAAAATCTATACCTTTCTTTTGTGCAACTACTTTTACCACTAATATAGCCTTGTATTTCTTTTTATCACCATATTCCTCCTTCAACTTTTATACCCACTTATTTTGAAATGCCTTTTTAGCCTTTAGAATCTTAACCAAATTCCATGTCTTGTTTGTCATGAGAGAGTCATACTCATCATGCATAGCTTGCTCCCACTTCTTCTTGGCATCTACCTGTACTACTTCTTCATATCTCTCTGGCTCACCACCATCAGTAAGTAAAAAATAATTTAATGAAGGGGTAAAATGTTTAGGTGGTCTACTTACTCTAGTAGATATTATCACAATAGAGGTTTGGGGTACCTATTTTTGTTGCAAATTTTTCATTGGTACCTTTGGGACATTTTCATTTGTGATGTCCTCTACCACTATGTATTTTTTCTTGGTTGTCTCTTCTTTATTTTCTAGCAACTACTCCCTATACATGACTTTCTCATTAAAGATAGCATCTCTACTTCTAATGATTTTCTTATCTTCCTCATTCCATAATTAGAATCCAAAGTCATTAGTACCATATCCAATGAAATTACATTTATAATATTTAGCCTCTAACTTGGACCTATTATTTTTATCAATATGTGCAAAAGCTTCACAACCAAAAACTTTCAAAATAGAATAGTAACCCTTTTTACCACTCCATGCCTCCTCTAGTATTCCACCATCCAAGGTAGTTGCAAGTCCTCTTTTATCAAGTACATTGATGTATCAACTGCATCTACCCAAAATTGTAATGGTAATCTTACATGCAACCTCATGCTCCTAGCACATTATATTATTGTTTTGTTTATTATATCTAACACACCATTTTGTTTTGGTGTTTTGGAAACCATATGTTTCCTACATATTCCATTTAGTGAATAGTATTTGTTAAACTCTTTATTGTAGTACTCACCACTATTATCTGACATGAGGTACTTGAGAATTAAACCTATTTCATTCTCAACTAAAGCTCTCCATCTCTTACATGTGTCAAATACATCATATTTTTGTTTAATGTAATAAACCCAAACTTTTATAGTTACATCATCAATAAATGTGACATAATATCTTGAACCACCAAGTGAAGATACCTGAGCAGGCCCCCATACATCTGTATGCACAAGCTCTAACTTCCTCATCTTCTTAGCTGGTCCAACTTTAAAAAACTATACATATTTTTATTTCCCATATATATAGTACTCACACAGTTCTAAATTAATTTATTTTAGACATGGAGACCTCTCCTTTAATTTAAGGATCTTCATTCCTTTCTCACTCATGTGACCAAGTATATAATTCCACATAGTTGTATCTATGCCTGAAGTAGCTAAATCATAATATGCATTAGTACTAACTGTGGCTAAATATAAAGTGCCAACTTTATCACCTCTTGTTACACTAGAACACCCTTAGTAACCTCCCATGAATCACCAGTAAAAGTGACCATACAACCATACCTTCCTAATTTTCCTATAGAAATTAGATTTCTTTTCAAACTTGGAACATGCCTAACATTCTTAAGTACCCAATTTTTCCCATTCTACAATTTCACATGAACACTTATTTTTTCAATAATGTTGCAAGTTTCATCATCACCAAGGTAAGCATGTCTAAAATTCCATTGAACATAATCTCTAAAATAATGTCTATGAGGAGTAGTATGAAAAGAAGCATCAAAATCTAAAACCCAAGATTCATTAGAATTTTCTAAAGAAAGAATAATAGCATCTTGTAACACATCACCTGCTACATTTTCCTCTTTATTACCTTTTAGTTTTTTGGTTCTTGGATAGTTTTCCAAGCTTTCCTTTTATGAACCAGCAATTTTTCTCTTTAGGTCTTGGCTTCCCACAGTGCCATTATTCCAATATGCTTCTTGAATTTGATCTTGACCTCCCTTTTGATTTTCCATGGTTTGTTCTTCCTTTGTTTTTTTATCTCCCTCTGAAATCCATTATTAGTGCATTCTTAGATGTGGAAGTGTCACCAGTGCTTTTTCTTCACATTTCTTCACCTAAGATCACACCCACAACATCTTCAAACTTTAGTATGGTGTTTTTAGAGACAGCGTTACTCACTATCATGACCAAGTTATTCCAGATTTCAGGCAAAGAACACAAAATAAGTATAGACCTGAATTCATCATCAAATTCAATATTAATATAATTCAACTATCCTGTAACCATGTTAAAATCATTCAAATAATTTTCTATTGAACCATTTTTAAACATTCTCATATTAAATAATTTCTTCATTAAGAATTTATTATTAGAAGCAAAGTGTTTTTCATATAGCTTACCTAGAATACTCATAAGATTTTTTGTAGTCTTTCCTTGAGAGATATTAAATGTTACCATTGATGCAAGACATAGTCAGATGGTTATGAGTGTTTTCTTATCCTACAACTCCCATTCTTCATCTAACATTATTGTTGGCATCTTAGTTTTGTGTTCCAATGTCAAATAGAGGTTTTTATGAGAGAGGTAAACTTTCACAATCCAAATTTTTATCCATTGAACTTATCCACATTTGATTTGCTATCATTTGCCATAGCTCCCACGCAAGTATAATCCTTAGCCCCTGTAATTCAAACTTTTGCAACAAACAAACTTTGCTTTGATACCACTTGGTAGGATATATTCTATCAAAATTATATCCTCTATGAATTTAAAAATTATAGAAGGTATAAAAAAAAATTAAATCAAGTTAAACAATTGCAAACCATTCATAAAATGAGGACACCAATATATGTGGTTCACCAATTTGGCTGTCTATGGAGAAATTATCCAGCTTTGTAATTATAGCAGTTACAAAGAGAATACACTCTTTACTCTTTTCTATCTCCTTCTTTACACACTCAATATTTAAACCAATATTGTAACAAAACTTCAATAAGTCTTCATACCTTTTCACCTCTCTTACGAGAATGCAACACAATGCATCAACTCTTATTTAGCTTATTTTCTCTCTTAATTTTTTCTTGCTTCTAAATTACAAAGGAGATAATAAACATATATAGAAATTAAAAATGAGAGAGAGAAATCAAGGAAAGAGAGATATTTTTCACCCATATCCATGTGAGACAAAGGAAACACTATTGGTCATGTTTGAATCCATGTGCTTGAGTCAAAAGGTAGGTGGCATCTTCATGATGCCCCTTGACTTCCTCCATGTGTTTCCAAAATGAGTGGGAATCTCTTTTCCAATTTGTCCCCCACTTCAATCAAGAATAGTGACTTGATGTTCCACTATACCATGTGCACACACATGCCTTCACACCATTCCAATCACCTTTTGACTTATTCAAAAGGACTTCACATGGCATATATTCCTTGTCTTCTATTATCACCAAAAGACAAAAGCATGTGAATTTAAAATTGATAAGAATTGTCACATTATGGAGTGGTATGACCAACTCCATCACATGGGATTTATCACATGTGAAATCCTGCATGTCCATTCCACATCACCAATAGCCATGTCACTTGCATACCACATCACCATGAATAGTACTCATGAATGGTGACTCATGAATAGTGTTTTTGAATAATAACTTCACACTTAACACTATAGTCATGAATAGAATCATAGAAGAACAATAAAATTAGGGACTAGATTTAGAGAGCTATCACCTACCAAGATCACATATGGGTAGTTGGATGGTTGAGCATGGAGAGATTTGTGTTATGATTTAAAGAACACTCATTCATTGGTTTCTTCTTATGTTTAAGGATGAAGCATGTCAAGGAGGGATAGATTTTTATGTACATATAGATATGATATTATAATATATATTTGTTGATAGAGATACCGACATCGGCACACATCCACCTTAGCTAGTTATATGGGTAAAATTATTGGGTCAAATAGGTAATTTATGGGATTAATTATATTTAGAAATGATTCGTTCTCCATTGGGATTAGGAGTTTACCCATCCATTTTCATTGGTCGATCAGTCTATATAAAGGATATGAATATCATTATGATCAATATAATTAAGTGGTGACACTTCTATTTTTTATAAAATATTATATGTGTCCCTCTCAAATGTAAAGTTACTCCTTATTAAATAAGTATCACACATTGTTACCTTACTTTAAGGGTTGTTATTTTAAAAATGAATATATTGAATATTAGGGAATATGACCCTCCAATATATCATGTGTTGAGCTTCACTATATTATGTATATCATTTGGATTATTTATATTATTATATATGAGGATATTAATATCTTGTATCAGAACACTTTCCAGAGTTGTGTTTCAAAGCAAAAGCTTTTAAACCAAATCTATGTTTTTTGGGGAAAATTTTGTAAGGAATTTTATTTTATATTTTTAAATAAGTTGAATTTCTCCTAATGATTCATTACATTATTACATGTGATTATCTTACAAAAATTTATACTTGTCAATCATTGGTTTAAATTCAACATTATTGACATAATTATTAGCTTTTAATGGCCCCCAACATCCTCCTAACACCCTTTAGCTATGTTTCCATGTCCCTATATTAGACCTTGTTTTGATCCCTCTACCAAACACTTGTATTTGACATTTATGGCATGTCAAAAGTGAAAATTTTATGTTTCTTACATGTTTTTTATAATCCCCTTTGTCCATTTTACCAAGTAAACCTTATCCTACCTCTTTCAATTATTGGATGTTGGGTTGTGTGTCAATATGGTCTTAATTTTAATTCAATACATATCTATAAATATATAAACACCGTAGTGTATTGAGAAGTTGATTACTTATCTATCAATCAAGTTGAATAATTAATTTATTTTTCACAAACATTTAGATAAATCATGCAATCATTATGTGTTCATTGTAGCACTAAATTTCATACTACTAACACATTGGTTTACATTGGTTTTCCTTAATGAGGAATTAATAGAGTTATTATTATTATTTCAATATTTTACACCACTGAGGGCCCTGAAAGAAATCAAGATAGCTAAACTTTCCCCAGTATAACACATGTTTTCCTTACTATTATTATATCTATTTTTTAAACTGAAAAAAGGACAAGCAGTGCCTTTTTTTGAGTGATTTTAATTTTTTGAACCTCAAGTCTAACAAACATAGTCATGAAAACAAATTTTAGTTACTTAACACTATCCAAAAACATATACTAAAATTTTAAACATCTAATAAGTGAAATTAATGGTTTAAACAAGTTCCTCAATTCCTCACAAGTTTTCATGGTTAACTTATCTTACCAAAAACTATGATTTCCAATGTCATGTTTTATAAATTATGTCTTAGACCCCTAATATTCAAGATAAATTTTTAAACACTACACTTTTCTTCATTATTTTTATTTTTTAAGATTAATTAGATTTAATTTAATATTTTACATCTATTTTAAACCTATATAAATATGTAAGTATTGATATAATAATTTGTTTGAAATCTATTTACAAATATTATTGACATATAAGAAAAACAATATTAATGAGTTTGAGATATTTTTATATGTACTTATCCATTTAAATTATATCATAAATATTTTTAAATGCATATTTTTATTAAACAATTTATTTAAAATCGATTTATATACATCATTAATAATAATAATAATAATAATAATAATAATAATAATAATAATAATAATAATAATAATTGGTAAAGAGTGAAGTAGTGCCTTGCAAGGGCGATGGTGAGCTCGTTGCTCTGATCTATGATATCTTAGATTGTGATGAAAATGGTGGAAAGAGAAAAGGAAGGTGCACAGGGGAAGGAGGGTGCGAAGTGGGAGAGCACAGGTCACAGCTATAGGGCAGTGTTGTGAGTGCAACAGTTGGCCCAGGGAGTACAACAGTCAGCCCAGGGAGTACAACAGTCAGCCCAGGTAGTGCAACAATCAGCCCAGAGCCTAAGGATTGCTGGAATGGTTATCCCCCCACTGTTTCCAAGTCCAAGTGATGCTAAAGAGCCAACTAGCATGAGACTTCCCAAGGTTAATGGATGCCTAGAAAGATGCAAGGAGAGGCCCAAATTGCTCATACATATGGACATGATTGTTGAGGACATCAAATATTATAGAAATCATTCTTTGTATTGCAAGTTTTTGGGGCTCAAGACTTCATTCTAGTTCTTGGAATCGTGGGCTCAGAGGACATGGGCTCCAGAAGGAGAAATGGATATCACAATGTTAGCCAATAGTTATTTTATGGTCACTTTTACTTGCTTGACTGACTATCACAGAGTCTTTGCTGGAAGTCCATACTTTCACAATCAAGTGGGGCTATTTATCAAGCTGTGGCATGCTAGTTTTATACCTTCAGAGGAATTGCCAAACCATGTTTCAGTGTGGGTGTGGCTACCTCACTTTCTGATGGAATACTATAGTGAAGATACCCTATAATTGCTTGTGTCCCTCCTAAGAAAGCTAGTCAGTTCATCAATTTCAATCCTTGGGAAAAAGGTAATGACTTATGCCCACATTTGTGTTTAAATTGATCTTAGTAAGCCAAAACCTAATGCTATTGAAATGAGTGCGGGACCTTTTTTTTGGGTACAAAAATTGGATTATGAAACTCTTCCCTTTCATTGTCATCTCTATCATGCTTATGGTCACTTGCAATGATGGTGTCCCAAATCTAAAACCTTTGAATCTTAGCCTGCTCAACCTGCTCGTAATCTCCCTGGAACTGACAAAGGGAAGGGTTTGATTCCAGGTGAGGCACCAAAAATTGAAGGTTTTTTTCCCAATTAAAGGGAGATATAAGAGCAGGCGTCAAAAATGGTCTTTAAAGGAAATACAGGTAGATGACTCGCTTAAAAAATTTGAAATTCTAGATGACCTTAACCAATAAGAGGTGAACCCAGGGTTGATGATTTTGGATCAGCATATTGAGGGCCCAGCCCAGGAGAACAATGTCTTAGTTGATTTAACTAAATCACAAGATGTTGGGGATGGGCACATGGATATGGACCAACAGATGTTGATATTGGATGTTTTGACTTCCTCAATTGTTCCCCCTAAAGAAGATGGGAATTTATCTTTAACAGGGAAATCTAGAGAATTAGGAGCATCAAGGAGTAGTAAATCTTCTCCTCACTTGGGAATGTTGCAAAAAGACCTTAAGAAGGGTCGGGGGAGAAATCGGTCAAGCTTGGCAGGAAAAAAGACTTGGAAAAGATGAAACTAATGGGAGAGACTTTGGTGGAGTCGAGGTTAGTGAAGACTCTGGATGCTCACTTTCTAAATCCTTTGAAATGATTGTACTATCCTAAAATGTAAGGGGTTTAAATAGCAGCCCTAGACAAAATGATGTCCATAACTTGATTAGAAGTAAAAGACCTAATGTCCGTTTTTTGTAGGAGACTAAGCTTTCAGTAGATGTTATGTCTAGATTACCACCTAAGTTGTGGAGACAAGGGGACTATCAATGCATTGGGGCTACCGAATCTTCAGGAGGATTAGCTTGCCTTTGGAACCCTTGCAAGATCGGCCTCATAGGATGGTTTTCCTCTAAGTTTTCCTTGACTATGATGGCTTCCAGCTTTTAGATGGGGGAAGTCATTATTCTATCCAATGTCTATGCCCCTACTAACTATTGAGGTAAACAATCCCTATGAGGCCACATTAGTTTTATCCGTAGCTTGGCTCCCCTCTAACCTTGGATTATGGCTGGAGATTTTAGTGCTATTTTAGATTTGACTAAAAAATGTGGTGGTATGACAAAGCTTGACCTTTCTACTTTGGTTATGAAAAATTACATTGAAGTTTTGAATTTAGTCGACATTTAGCCAAAAAATAGATAGTTTACTTGGAACAATCGAAGTACTGGGCAACATTTCATTGCTGAGAGACTGGATCATTTTTTGGTTTTTGGCTACTGGGTCGGGGGTATGTGGTCTACAGGGTCTAAAATTTTGGATTGGAGAGGATCAGATCATTGGCCTATTAAGTTGATAAGTGTTTCAAAGTACCAGCCTCACTCTCCTTCCTTTAGATTCCAACTCACGTGGCTACAAGATCAGTCATTGTTTGAATGTGTGGCCAACTGGTGAAGGTGGGGCAGGCCTGCCCATGGTACGAAGATGTATATTTTTTCTAAATCATTGTAGTTTGTGAAGTATAAGCTTAAATAGTGGAATCATCAAAGCTTTGGGAATATTTTTCATGCTAAGGCTGATGCACAGGCTAAGCTTAATGGTATCATGAGAACAATTAGGGAGGAAAGATTGACTGAAATCTTTCTTCAAGATGAAGCTCACGCTGTGAAAGACCTGGAGGAATGAGAGCTATGGGAGGAAGTGTTTTGGAAGTAGAAAGCTTGGATAGAATGGCTCCAAGAAGTTGACAGAAATACTTCTTTTTTCTTTCAATCGTCCAAAGCCAGGAGGCACGGCAACTCTATCTCGGTCCTAGTCAATGAAAGAGGTGAGCAACTTAATTCCTTTCCTACAATGTCAGAGGAGGTGGTGCAGTATTTCTCTACTCTTTTTAGGGAAGATGTGAATGAAGAATTAATGAAAGAAGCATAGGTTCTCTATTGCATTCCACCCCTGGTGATGCATGAAATGAATGAGAATTTAATGAAGGATATCACACTTGGGGAGCTTGAGGCGACTATTTCCCAGATGAAAAAGGGGAAAGTGGCTGGTCCTGACGACTTCCCAGCTGAATTCTATCAAGAATTTTGGGATATTATCAAATTGGATCTTTTAGCTATTGTTCAAGAATCTCAGTAGAATAAGTAAATGCTTAAGGCTTTAAATGTGACTTATCTTGTCCTCATACTGAAATGCGAAGGAGCTGATAGGCTAAGTCAATTTTGCCCTATATCTCTTTGTAATGTTGTTTATAAAATCATATCTAAAATCATTCAGAAAGGTTAAAAACTAGGCTCAACGATGTGATTTTTGAAAAATAGAGTGGTTTTGTGGAAGACAAGTAAATTCTTGATGGTATTGTCATAACGGTTGAGTCCATTCACTCCATGGCCAGCTCCAAGGATAAGGCAATGTTTATTAAGCTAGATATGGCCAAGGCTTTTGATAGGGTCAGATGGTCATTCCTATGGAAGGTTATCAAATCTTATGGTTTTGTAGATGAATGGACCCAATGGGTCATGAGCTGCATTTCCTCAGTTTCCTTTTTGGTGCTTATCAATGGGGAACATACGAAGTTATTTGGTGCCTATAGGGGGCTGCAACAAGGAGATCCCTTGTCTTCATATATGTTTCTTCTTCTTGTTGAAGGCTTGGGGAGGATGATCGGAAGGAAAAAAGAGGATGGGCATATTCAAGGCTGGTGATGGGTGGGGTGAACTGTTGGTGCAGTCTCACTTACAATTTGATGATGACATTGTTCTGATGGGCATGGCCATAATGAGTGAAGCTGCCAATTTGCGTAGGGTATTGGATGTTTATCTATTGGCCTCAGGGTAAAATGTCATCAAAGATAAGTCATCCATCTTATTCTTTAATACACTGGCTCCCATATAGTAGCGAATTGCTCGGACTATGCATTTCTAGATTGGGACTCTCCCCTTGATTTATCTGGGTATTCCTATTACAGTTGGCCGTATATGCAAAGAATCCTGGCAAAATATTTTGGATAAATTTTAGGTGAAGGTGAATCATTGGACTCATAGGTGGCTTTATTTTGTGATCCATGTTCAATTAATTCAATCTATGGTGTAGGCTTTGCTCATTTACAAATGTATGCTTCAGGTTGCCCCGGTGGGAATTGTTAAGGAATTTGACACAGTTACCAGGCAATTTTTATGGGCTGGTACTTTGATGACCTCAAAGTGGAGCTTAGTTAGATGGGAGATGGTCTGTAGCCCCAAAAAACATGGGGGGCTTAGCCTAAGGCAATGGACTTAAATGGAGTTGCTTTGGTGACTAAGCTTTATTGGCGCTAGTGTAATGAACAAGACAAGGCTTGGGCCAGAATTCTCTCTCAGAAGTACTATTTGGGGGCCACTCAGAGTGGTATTTCTTGTTATCCACTCACTGGGAAAGGCTTAGTGATATGGAGGACTCTAAAAAAGGGGGTTGCTCTTATTAAGGAAGGCTTATTTTGGATTTGTAAGTGGGGATCCAAGGCTCTCTTTTGGAATAATTCATGTGTTGGTAAAAAAATCCAAAATGAGAGTGAGAAATAATAAGATATGGAAATATCTAAGTTAACACTGGGTTATATTATTAATTAATCTACCTTGATAATGAGTTTTAGTTCATAATATTCCTTAATAAACACTTAAGTAAATACTGGTAACTAATTAAATAAAGAACTTGTGTGGGCCTTACACATGCTATTGAATAGCACAAACACCAATGTTATTTAATAATGTGTAAGGTTAACTAAGGGATAATTAGGTAACATTAGGTGTGAGGTACTCCCCCCATGGATGTATCATGGGATGGTGATCCTATAGCATGTCAATTGATCCTATATCATGAGGAGTAATTGGTTTTATGATGATAAATGTATGCTTGTTCACTAAGATAATCACATGTTTGATGTTAGTTACCTATAATTAATAATATTATAGTTCATCCAATCTTTTGAGAACAGGTCTTCTCCATGGAGTGTTACCTTATGTTCGTGTGGCTTCCATCTACTAATGAAATGAAGGTGTAGTGTTCCCTAAAATGACCATCGATCATGATATGGTAATCTATGGGGTTAGGACATGGAGTAGTCCTTGTTGGGTGTTTTCCCAAAGGGTTTTGAATCCCTTAACTTACACCATGTTGGTTTTGAAAGTGGTCTAGAAATATCCACTTGTTGATCTCACTAGGTGATAAGACTTTTTAAGCAAGTAGTGAGATGGACCCTTATGTTTGGTCTTTTGGGACTCATGCTCATTTGTTGCATTTCCCTCTTATCTTGTTACTTATCTATCAATTAGGGATAACCAGTCATTCTTGGATGTGATCAACTCCAATTTAGTTGATTATGGGCTTATCCTTTTGATATAATTTAGATGATGGTTGTGAGTTACTCATATTTTCTATAGAATTGTTGAAGTTTATTTCACTGCATTAATTTTGTGCTGAGTTCTTTTGATGTTCCTTTGTGTACTTTGATAGATAACTTCAAAATAAATTGGGGTTGTTTCATCTAGTATGAGATCTTGTGCTTAAATTTGTTTGATGAGTTTTTTCACCATGCACTTATTTTTAGCATGTGCTTGAAAATCTGGTTGAGATTTTATGTGGTTGTGCTTATTCTTGCATAAGATTGTGTTTATGTAATGCACTATGGTGCTTGTAGATACACATAGTATAAATGTTTATCATTTACAGAGGCTTGTTTTAGCTAGTATGTATGTGTATATTTTATGATGGTTAAATGCCACTTGTATGCTTATGTTGTCTCATTAAGACTAAGTTGAAACCTTGTATGCTAGTGTGCATACTATATCATGGCTAGAGTTATATGCCTAGTATAGATGGTTATATGTCTTATTTTATTAAGGAGGTTATGTTGTGACCCTTATAAAGTCACTTAACCTCTTGGATAAGTTGAATAGTGCTTTGAGTATGCGAGCCAAAAATGTTGTAAACTCCATGTATTATGATATGTATAGGTGTGTGTGTGTGTGGAAACAAATAAATTTTTGCAATTAATCTTGGGAGGCTTACCTATAGCTTTGGTTGGGTCAACCCTTCCTACATTAATTGGATTTGAGACAAGCATCACTAGTCAACCATTGACTTATATGGATAGGTCAATGGAAGACTACCGATCATCGCTTTGCCTTAGAATTGAGGAAATGATGTTGGGTATATATTGTTGACTTGTATGGGTGAGTCATTAGTAGATGCTTAGAACATCCTGACCTAAGGAAGAACAAGGGTTGAGCTCAAACTTGGATAACTATGTAGGGTAAGGATGTTAGATTGACTTAGATAAATCAGTGAGGCTTCGAATCTCTACTTATGAGGGAGTATCTTGAGTTGTACCAAGAGCTTGATCTTATTTATGTATTCAGTCTCTTTAAAGTAAATAGAGGAGCATGTAGCTTTGTAACTCTGAAGGGATAAAAATAAATAAGTGTGTAGGGATGTTTATTTCTCATTTGACATGTTTGAGTTGTCTTGATCATTGGTGTGTTTACATTGATGATGGTTATTTTGATCATGGATAGGTTTATTTTCATGAGATTGCCATGCTGACCATGGATATGTGATAGCCATAAGGATGTTTATATGATTTGGGCTAAGTTATACACCCATGGGGATGCTTAATTGAAATCTTAGCTATGTTTTGATACTCATGATATGTATATCATGATATATATATGCCCTATATCCATAAGGATGTTTATTGTGAAGTTTAATTGAAATTTTTGATTGTGGGAAACATATATTCCACAATAGTGCTATAGCATTAACCATGTGCCTTAGCTAAGTCCACCCTTTCCAAAAAACTTTGTCACATCAAGAAGGCGTTACTATTTAACCTTGACTTGTTGAATCAAGTCAACTAGAAGAATAATGGTGTAATATTTTTGTTGGAATCATGATATAATACCTTAGTGGCCATTGGTATTTGCATGGGAAAGCTATTAAATGATGTCAAAGTATGATATATTGGGAGGTTTGAGGGTACAACTTGAGCTTGGAGGGTCTAGTGGGTGATTGTGACTGACTTGCTTTGGCAAGTTGTAGAGTTTTGGGGATCTCTTATTATTATCGATTAGCGTGAGCCATATATCCATGATGTGTAGATATTATTGATATTCATAAACTCATGGAGATAGATTTAATGACTTTGTTAAAACATGACCTTCTTTGAAAGAAGGTAATCATGATTTGAGATCCCTAGGATTGATTATGTATATTTTATGATGATGATTATTTGGTGTAATTTGGATGACATATAGAAATTGGGTGACTCGATACGAGTCATAGACCCTTGTGTTTCATCACCATGTGTGTCACTTGTTATGATGAGAAAGTACTTTGGCATAGTCATTTGAACACTTGAGTCATGTATGTATGGTCTCTTTCATGTGATTCCTCCTTGTACGTAAAATTATTATGTGTTGTATAATTATTAATTTTCATTGATTTTGATAAATAATGTAAAAATTATGCTTTTATTATATGTATGCATATGATTGATCTTATGGACTTCCATATACTTGTTTGATACCAACCTTGTTGTTTGAAATTTTACATTTCATTGATTATGTCGAATCATGTAAATTGGTATCTTTTACACCATATGTGAATGTAATAACCTTGTGAGTTTTCAATTTATCTTCTTGATATTAGAATTGTTGGGTGAGAATTTTATGGACATAATTTTATGTTGTAAATGTTTGAACATGTAAATGATGGTAAAATTTTCAATGTAAAATGATCTCCCCCTTTTGAAATCAATCATGTAAACCTTACTTGAGCTATGTTCTAAAATTATTGTTGAAATGTTTTTGTGTACATGTCTTGGAAATAGATGTGTCCTTATGTTGTTAATATATTGGTATGTGGTAATATGGTCATACACCACTCAGGTGATGTGCTTTTTCCTCTTGAAACTGACTTTTATTATTGAAATGGCCAAGGTATAATGTTGTATTATGATGTGTATCTCACATGCACTACTCTAGTATTGAATATGGGTGCAAGTACAAGGTTGAGGGTGGAGAAAAACTACATCTATAATGATTTTGATCAGATATGGGTCAAGAAGTGGAGTCTCTCATATATTGAAAATCCACTTTTCCCTTTTGCATAAGTAGCCACCTAATTCATTCAATGTGTGTACCACATGTGCCATAAGTTGGCTATGAGATCTTAGTGTATAATGGTCACTTTATGGATTTAGTGTTCCTTTATCCACATCTTGAATGTTGTGGTGGAAGAAACCATTGTGAATTTTTATTTTTTTAACCATTATGAAGCACTAACTAGAACTGTAGACTTGGATATTTATGCAAATCAATAAGGTGGTACTTGTTGAGATGCATGCAAGTGTTGGCCTATAGGTGCAACCGTGCTTTGGTTCAGGTATTATTATTATTATTCCTCTTGAAAATATTTTGGGATGCATATTTTTGTTTTATTTTTAAAACATTATTGGAATATATGATGATTTTTTGCTTTGATAGTGTAGCACTAAGCCCTAATTAAATGGTATTTAAAATCCTAGGTACCCACTTGACTCTTAAATAGAGTGATGTAAGTTGGGTGATGCCCTCATATAGCTATTTTGTTATACTATCATGAATTAAGTGAAGTGAGATGTTGAGATTGGTATCCCTAGACCATTATATGAGCTCATGTATGTGTTGGATAACATATTGTAAGCCTTCAGGTTGTATTCAGTGCTTGGTATGGCTTCTCCATGGTTCAACATGGTTGGTGTGGGACATTGCATTAACCCTTGAATGGTTGATGATTTAGTGGAGTACACATCATAGTATGGATTACTGTCATTATGATATGACATTTTTTATGAATGATCTCAGAATTATGCATGTGACATAATGTTTTAGTGGAATATTTCCACTCTTGATTAGATTCTGGTTGTAATCCATTGGGATTGTGTGATTGGATGAACTCATATTATAGGTTTATGTGTGTTGACACAAGTGACATTGACTTCAATCAAGTTGCATATTGGATTGTTATTCTATTTTAGACATCACTTTTGTCTTGTGATTCCTTAATTATATGTTCATGCTTGAGAGTGTTGTCGGTACCCGTGTTAGAAAGTGTGTTTAGATAAGTGTAGCTACCATGTGTTGAGACACATTATGCTCGTGATACCTTTTAACCACTTTCTTAAGTAGATGGATTGGTCAATTTTAGTGTTGTTGTATTGGAATTAACAACTATTATCTTGGAATTATGTTGTTTGATATAAAAATTTTGGGTTTGATGAACCTATTGTAGCTTATTTTTAAGCAGATTTTAATGTTTTGATGACCTTTTTAAGGCATGAGAGTGGAAAATTTCCAGCCAAGTTGAGAGATTTGGTGGAATTTTGTGTTGTGTTCATGATGTTTAAGTACTATTTCTCCCTCTCAGTGTCATGAAAGACATGTGAAGATGGGAAGGAGGCTATTATTTGGCCTAATGCATTAGATAATGTCAATGTTCTAATAACAATAGATAGGAATATCCACAAAATGTAATTAAGACCTTGTCAACCCACAATGGGTGGAGTGATTGTATAGCAATATCGATTGGTTTTTATTAGACATTTTCTAAGAACTTTGTGCTTGATTTTTGATGGTCACTAGGATAGCTCCTCTTTAAGGAGGGGAAGATGTCATGAACCAACCACAAGGCCCGTTGTAGATATTGGATTATGGCTTACTTAGCATGTTGTGATAGGACTTGACTGCCGACAATTAATGTTGCTTTTGATTTTAGTTGGTTATGATGTAAGTGCCTTAGATAGCCAAGGTGATATGTTATGTCCCAATTGAGGTTTGTAGTAGATTCATTATCTCTTGATATGCTTATTAATTAGGATTTGGATTCATTTTATAATATTTTATGTATATGATACATTAGTTAGCTACACTACTATATGTCATTGATATATCATGTTTTTCTAGATGCAAATTCACATTGATAACTTTTACAGCTATTGATTGTGCCTCATAGGGCATACATGGGTTCATGGTTACCAAGATTAACTCTTACCCATCTCAGCTATAGTTAGTTATACTTGATTAGCATTTCATGTCTAATGATTCATGTTGAGTTACTATTATAATATTGATAGTGTTAGGTATTATTGATATCTTATTTGGTGGATGCAGGCATCAAGCTATGAGCTAGGCTTGGCATTGGGTTTGGACATCATGAGTATATCATGGGTGATTAAACAGTGTGAATATTAATCTAACCGGTATAGCATGTATTATATAGTACTAAGCCAACTTCATGTATATTATTTGGTGTTATTACCTTCAACATTTTTGGTCGTGCTCTACTGTGAGTCTGTGTGTTTTATTCTTGTTCCCTATTGGGATGATTAGTTTGATCATAGTTGTCCTTGTTTGCTATCTAGTTATACTTGAGGTCATTATCATGGTTAGATTACCTTTCCTAGATGTCATGATCACTTGGTAATTAAACCATAAGGAAGCAACTTACCTTTTTAACCATTATGTTATTGGTTCAGACTTGTTTATGCCCATGTAGGTCTCTTGACCCTAGTCATCATTTTAATGACTCTTCCCTTCATGGATGATTGTCCACCAATAGCTTGATTGACTTATGGGTTTGATAATTGTTATCTATTATCAAATTTTATTAACAGGGTTGATTTTATATTTTCTAAGGATTATTATTATTTTTCTATGATTTCTAATAATTGATGTCATTTTAATGTCATATCGTTTCTTTGGAAATTGTTTAATTTATGCTTTGTATCCTATTATTATTATCTTAATCAACTTTTATCTTTTATGTTGTTAATTGATTTTATTGTCCTGCACTATTAATGACTCTTGTTAATTTTACTAACAATTTTATAATTATTATTGTCTTAGTAACTTTAATGGTTTCTATTTAAATTAATTTATTAATTATTTTAAGTGGTTTTAAAAGAAGGTAGGTTATTTTTTTAATTATTTAATGATTTTACTATTTTATATTTAAATTTATTATCCTTCCCCATTATAATATTTAATGTATATTTAGATATTGTCTGTTGTATACTATTATATATATACATATATATACATATATATATATATACATATATATATATATATATAGATATATATATACATATATATATGCATATATATACATATATATATGCATATATATACATATATATATATATATATATCTATATACATATACATACATATATATATATACATATATATATATACATATATACATATATATATATACATATATACATATATACATATATATATACATATATATATATATATACATATATATATATATACATACATATATATATACATATATATATATATATACATATATATACATTCATATATACATATATATATATATATATATATATATATATACATATATATGTATATATGATATAGATTATTTTATGGTTTTCCTATGGTGTGGAGTGCAAGGTTGGGCATTGACTAGCATGGGAGAAGGGTTGACACCAAGGGCAGAAAGGATATAGTGTAGGGTATGGCATAAGGGAAAGATAGGTATGGTGAGCAGGGGGTGAGAAGAAAGATAGGAAGGACATAAGGAAAAGGATAATGATAGATGGTATGGCATAGGGCCTAGACAACATGGGATTATGGCCTAGGTAGCACAGTGTTGGATCAAGGATGTTTTGAGAAGAAAGTAAGATGGTGATAAGGGAGGACCAAGATAACAACATAAGGGTAGAGAGAATCAAGGAAGGGGTATGAGAATAAGGATATGCTAGGTTTATGGCATAGGGAGGAAGGAATGAGAAGAACGTGAGAGAGGAAAAGAGGTTGAGGAAAGAGGAAGAAAATGGGATGAATGGCATAGACTAAAAAAGAGAAGAAAATGTAGGGGATTTGTGGGTAGAGCACGATCATGGGAAGGAGGAAGGTCAATGATTGGAGAAGCTGAGTTGGAGGAAAAAAACCATTATTTCTACCTTGGCCTGAACAAAAAACTTATAGGTAAGTAAATATTAGTATTTTAACTATTGTATATTTCCTTCAATTAGTTTCATTTGTGTTTAAGGGAGGAATAAAATAAAAAAAAGGAATAAAGTAACACAAATTCATTATTAATTTAATATTATACAAATGAATGTATTGAGCAAGGGGAAAAGCTTCTATGACAGTTTTAGGAAACCAAAATGATAAATGGAAGGTTGACCTTGAAACAATAGGGGTACACAAAATATAATTATCCCATTATCAGAGTAGACTAAGCTTTATGGAAAAATAAAACCATGGAAGGTTAACTATAATATTTTTCTCCTCCTACTTTTAAACCAACCCAACAAAAAATATTGGTTGTGTTGTGTGGTTTGTGGTGTGACTATTTTTTGCTTGAAAATAATTGTAGACTATTTTTATTATTTTCAAATTGATCATTTTATTATAAGATGATGTTGGGTAGTTCCAGTCATGGGACTTCTTTTGGAACCTATATTTTGGAATGATTACCTCTCATTCTATAACTTACATGCATGTCTTCTTTTTCTACTATGAATACATACATTCAATTTGGGGGAATTTTTCATATGGGTTTTGTTAACTACGCCACCCAATCAAATGATAAGTGTATATCTTGCTATAATGGAAGTTTTGATAAATCTACTATAATTATTTAGGATTGCTAATGGTTAGAATAATTATTCTAATAATTGTTGTTTTTGGTTGCCAATTTTATATGTTAACCTTATAGGCATGCTTTGTTTAGATCAGTCCTCCATTTGATCTTCCTTTTTAAATTGGTCATCATTTTGATACATGTCTTATGCTATCTAAGCTCTTTATGAAGGATTATGGAGTCTTTTCCTTCTAAGTTTTATTTTAGAATCACGTGTAAGTCAAACAACTCAGATTAATACATTAGTCTCATTATAACCATTCATGTTAATCAAAATAGCCCTTGGTGTAGCCAGCCACATACTTTGGCTTAAGCCAACCTTTTGGTATATGAATTGATTGATGAGTTGATAATAGGAGCATAATTTCATTAGAAACCTTTTATTTTAAACATATTATGATCAAATAAGCCGATGGTTTGGCTGAGTATTCTGGCTTATGTCTCCTGCTTGTTTTTTGTCTTTGTTGATGATTCTTTTAGTCTATATTGGTGCCTCAGTATTGTGTCTACATTTATTACCTCACCCAATTACCTAGTTAACAAAACCATCTACCAAGCTGATGGTTGGGGTGGTAAGGACCACCGATGGTTGGGATCATAGGGATGGCTTTAATGGGTTTTCTACTTGCAATGTTCATTTCCATTTTTTATTGCACCTATATGGTATACGACAACTTACTCTTGTTTGTGTATGTTATCTCTTGATTTGGACATGATATACCATGGTTGGATATATATGTTTTATGTCATGATCCCTTCTTATTACCTTATGTAGTTTTGTATTATTGATTATGTGGTGAAAAAAACATTATTGACTTTGATGTGGACTTGAAGGTAGCTTAAGGATAGTTGCTTGAATCTTATGTATATCTAACAGACTATATTTAGTTTTTTAGTGTGCCTTTAATTTGGGCTCTATTTACCATATGAGTGGTAGTGATATTTAGAATGCATCATGTCATTCTTGATCTTTATATATTGGCATATGTACATGGTTGAGTGATATGTTGGTGTATTTTAAGTAAGTAGGGAATTGTAACATGGCTATCATTGGAACAATGAAATCTCAAGTACCTTTATCCTTGAATTATATGATAGATAAGATAGTTTTGTTTCAATATCTCTTGAAAGTATTTAAGGGTTGCATTTCATAATGGATTTGTACTTACATATTTAAAACTCATGATAAATATTCTTTGATGACTATTTCACGGAGTGGATTATTTTTATCATATGGGCCTATCCCTTGATTATGGAATTAGTATGAGGACAACTAATGATAATGTATGAGGTGTTTATTTTGATTCATGATCAAAAATGTGTTAGACTTGGGATTTAATTTAGTAGTCATAGACAAGTATACATCCCAATGTATGATTAAAGGAATATTCCTTGATGTTACTTTAGTATGACATTTTATTAGTTTATGGTTGCATGATTTATAACCTTAGTTAAAACAAATAGTTGAACTTGATTTAGGTAATCATTTGCCATGATATTTTAAGGCATTCCTTAATTATAGTTTTATTTCTAAACTCATGTCTTACCATGTTTATAATCATAGCTGAAAATAAGATGATGCAAATAGTTTATACAGTTAGTCTCCTGATGTTTTGAAGCAATTTGTTCTCATTACTATGCTATAGTAATAAATGCTTATTGATTATGATGTCATTTTAACAAGCTTACTTCCATTTCTTAAGCAATAAAGTAAGTTAGATTAATGGTTCTCTTATGTGGATCCACATTATAGTTTATGGGTTATATTATTAATGGTGGCATAGTGTTTTGGACACATGACATGTTTTCTAGAAGGAAATTATTTAAGATTGTTTATAATGTAACTCATGTTTTATGCAAGATGACTAAATTTTCATAATGGTTATATGAGATTGGATAGTCATTGGTTATAGAAGTTATGTGCATGCTTAGAAATAAAGTTTATCCTTGTCGATGAACTTCATAATTTACCTTGTATTATGATTAATAAGATGTGAATAATTCATGTGTTGGTAAACTAATCTAGAATGAGGGTGAGAAACAATAAGATATGGAAATCTCTAAGTTAACACTGGGTTATTTTATTAATTAATCTACCTTGATAATGAGTTTTAGTTCATAATCTTCCTTAATAAATACTATAGTAAATGCTAGTAACTAATTAAATAAATAACTTGCATGGGCCTTACGAATGATATTGAATGGCACAAACACCTATGTTATTTAATAAAATGGAAGGTTAACTAAGGGATAATTAGGTAACATTAGGTGTGAGACACCCTCCCCCATGGATGGCTCATGGGATGGTGATCATATAGCATGTCAATTAATCCTATATCATGAGGAGTAATTGGTTTTATGATGCTAAATGTATGATTGTTCACTAGGATAATCACATGTTTGATGTTAGCTACCTATAATTAATCATATTATAGTTCATCCAATATTTTGAGAACATGTCTTCTCCATGGAGTGTTACCTTGTGTCCGTGTGGCTTCCATCTACTAATGGAATGAAGGTGTAGTGTTCCCTAAAATGACCATGGATCATGATATTTTAATATATGGGGTTATGACATGGAATAGTCCTTGTTGGGTGTTTTCCCAAAGGGTTTTGAATCACTTAACTTACACCATGTTAGTTTTGGAAGTGGTCTAGAAATATCCACTTGTTGATCTCACTAGGTGATAACACTTGTTAAGAAAGTAGTGGGATGGACCCTTAAGTATAGTCTTTTGGGACTCATTCTCATGTGTTGCATTTCCCTCTAATCTTTTTGTTTATCTAGAAATTTGGGATAACCAGTCATTCTTGGATGCGCTCAAATCCAATCTAGTTGATTATAGCCATACCCTTTTGATACAACTCGGATCTTGGTTACATGTTGCTCATAATTTTTATAGAGTTGATAAGGTTTATTGTACTAAATTAATTTTGTGGTGAGATATTTTGATATTATATTGTGTTCTTTATTAGATAACTTAAAAAAAAATGGTTTTATTTTAGTCTGATAATATGCAGTTATAGTTTTTTTCTCATCCAATGTTCTAATTGAATCAATCATTCATGAAGAGAATGATATTCGTTAATTATGAATGTCCAAAATAGTCTTAAACTTTATACAATTAATTCCATTGGTACTTTAGCTTCTAACCCATAAATTAATTATAATGGGTAGTACTTTATTAGTTGTTTGTATGTTGTATAGTATGCCCAGAATACTGTGAGTATTTTTAGGTCCACATTTGTGGCATTTAAATTACATGCCTTTATTAACACCTTTTATATAACTCTATGAATAAATTTGGCCATTCCATTGTCTTATGTATGGTAAGGTGTAACTTATACTATTTAATTAGGATGTGTTCTTTGTATTTTAGCAATGGTTGAATTGACAAAATGTTTTACCTAACCACTAGTGATAATTAATGGACATCCAAACCATGTAATGATATTTTCATATCTAAAATTTAACATGGTATTTTTTGTGTAAGTAGGCATGGATTTAGTTCATGTTGTCAAATATTGTGTTCCTATGCTAATAAATTGGGACTACGATCTCCTTCATGTGGGTTTAATTGTTCTAATGAAAATAATAGCCCATTTTTCAAAAGGTTCTAAATAAAGTTCTAGTTTTAGTGGAATTTCATCCCTATAATTTGGATTTTTCACTCTTTGAAAAATATCACATTATTGTGCATGAGGGTGGGCATATTTGAATGGGGTTAGCCACCATAATCCATTCAGTAATACATTTCTCACAGTTCCTTCTCAACTATTTGCCTCCTAACAAATCCTTTGTGTGTTTCATTGAGTATGTTTGGGTGTTTAGGTTACAATACCACTCATATTAGTATTTCATCATGCCCATTTTATAATTAATGTGAAAGGAAATCCATGAATGATCAAATTTTTCTTATCCATTTTTCAATATTCTTTTGACAATGATCTTATTGTGATAAATCAGGTAATAGTCTCCATGTATTTTGAAACTATTCCAACCCTAAACATATGGGAGCCTTTGAATTCATCATCAGTTTGTCCTTTCTTTTCTCAATTATCTATTTAAGATAAATAATTGGGGCCATTTTTAAGTTTCCTTGGTTTTGTAGTTATAATAAAATTGAACTCTTGAACCAACATTATCCATATGCATATTCTCCATTGAATTAATAATCTATTTAGGATATATATTAATGTTTCATGAATAGTATATAAAATAAATGGTGTCATGGGCAAGTAGTGTATAAATTTATAAATTTCAAACACCTTTACCAATGTTTCCCTTTCTATAGTAAAATATTTATGTTTCTCCTTGGATAATTTTTGACTTTCAAAGGATATTAGGTGATTCATATTCTTCCACGGTTGTGCCAATATCACACCTATTGCTATCCCTAATGTGTAAATGTGTGCATGTAAGGGAACCTTCCATTAAGTAAATACTAATATTAGGGAATTTAAGATTTTTTTCATTGGTTCAAATGCATTTTGAAATTATTTATTCTAATCACTTAGTTTGGTATTATTTTTTTTCAATAATTGCTCTATAGATGCACTTATCAT
Source organism: Torreya grandis (assembly GCA_037957365.1). Classification (NCBI taxonomy): domain Eukaryota; kingdom Viridiplantae; phylum Streptophyta; class Pinopsida; order Cupressales; family Taxaceae; genus Torreya; species Torreya grandis. Next base: position 339,282 of record JARHVA010003183.1, read on the forward strand.
AGCATAAATGTTAATAAACTTATGATGGTATCATATGTACCTTAACAATGTATGAACCTATTTTTTTGGGGTTATTATTTTGAGATGATCAATCATTAGCTCTTCCTTGCAAATGATGTGACCTAATAATATTCTAAATGGTGTCAAAAATATTCATTATTTAGATTTAACACAACCTATAGCACATGAAACATATTTTAAAACATTAGTTTCAATGATTTTATATGATATTTTAACAATTCTTAAACATTCCAGTCATCTAATTATACTTTCAGGAAATGTATAAAATATTTAAAAGCATTAATCATGATTCAACTAAAAATAGTTTTGGCATTTTTAATGTTAAATGGCATTATTGTGTAGATGATGAACCCCATTATATATTAAATGTTGTTTTTGGTCTATGTTATTTACCAATTTGAACATGGTGATATCTTGAGAATCCATCTATGAATGAATATGCCTCTCTCCCTATAATATTTTTCAGAACTTATTCTATGAATTGTGAGGGAAAGGCTTCATGTATATAGGATTTATTCAACTCATTGAAATCAACACATTTATTATTTCATATATATTTTTATTTTGAAAACCATAGGATTAATCCACTTTGTGCCATCTATTAGATATATGGTGTTGAAACTAACATTTTATCAATTTTGGCCTTGAATTTGATCTTCATGTTATGGTTTAGTCAATAGGGTAACTTATAGATAGGTTTGATGTCTAGCTTTAACTTATTTTTCATGGTTCCAAACTTAGGTTTAATGTCACGGAGTTCATTAAAATTATTTTGAAATATATCTTCATATTATTTTAATAATTATACCATTTTCATGACTCTAGATTCTTCCCAATAACCTTCAATTTTAATTCCTTTCGCTTTTCTTCATGGGTTATATTGTCTTGACAATGTTTCAATGGTTGATAAAAATATTATGTCCTATCTTGATCCATTTTAATTAATTTTATTCTCACTTTGTACATAATATAGTTTATGTTACTTGGATTACTCGTTTTTCTTTTTTAGGGTCATTTTTTCTATTTTATAGCATCTTATTATAATATTTTGATATGATTTATCTAGGATATGCATAGATTTTTTATTTATTTTATTATTTGATGCTTCTTTGTATATATTTTATCTAGAGTCTATGCATTTTTTATTCCCTCTTTTTTCATTTGTTTAATTATGTCCAAATCATACTATGCATCTCCAACAAATGATTTTAGAAAAGATTATATTTTTATCAAAGTGTAATGTATTCTTCTATCTGGATCCCAAAATTTAAATGTGACACAAAATTCATTAAGGATATAATCCTAGATCTTATTCACTCCTCGCATTTATTGGTGCATATAACATTCTTGTGATATATGTCCTAAGGTCCAATAGAAATATTGTAACCCAAGTTTTAGGTTAGTTTATCCAATTTATCTATAATATGCTTCACAATTATTAATATGTTGATGTAAACTTCATTTTATAGTGTATTCAATGATATCCTTAAATTTCCTTTCTTCTTGAATGTAATATGTTTCAATGAGTATGATAAGGGTGATCTAATTCTTAACATATGCATTGTACGTTATGCACTAGCTCACACCATTTATGACTAATGTATCCTAAAAGAAACTATGTACCATTCCAAGGGAAATGTTGATGATTTCAAGCCCCTCAGTAGAATCTTTCCATATAATCTCCTTAAAATATAAATTAAAATGCTCCAATGAATTATATTTTAGAAATAGAAGAGATTTTTGGATATGAAGAAGTTGAAGAAGATATTAAAACAAAAAATTGGAATGTTTAAGAATTTGAGATAGAAGAATATTAGGGTGAATATACTAATGCATTCCTTGAATATGACTCAAGAAAAGAAAACTATGATGATATTGTTGAAGATATGAATAGTTAGTCATTCATAGTCTTCACTAGATCCTAGAATTAAAAAAGAAACAAACTGAGAAATAGGAAGAAATTCCAAAATTTATTTACCACAAGAAACTGCATCACCAGGTCAAGTTTAAAGAAAATAAATAGTAACTAAAGTAGGTGAATATCCTCAAACATCTAATTCCATTTATTCAAAAGGTAATAATGATGTGAATATTTCTTAATCCATTGGAATTTATTCTTATACTATCTTACCTACCTCTGAAATAATTGAACATATAAATAAAACCAAAATCTAAATGTCTTAAGATGAATATTTGAGGTCAAAACCTAACCATTTATATATTCTAGTATAGTATATCAAAATTAAAAATCCCAAAACAAAAAATACAACGTTCAAAGGGATACTTGCAAACCCTCCCTCTTCTAATCTAGTAAATTTCATAGTTGTTACTTCCAACTCTAATAAGGTCAAACCCTTTTATATATCTCTTTTCCTCAAGGGATGTAAAGTAAGAAATTTCATCATTGATACTAGAGTTTATAACAATTTGATGCTTGTTAAATTTTCCCATGCTCTTAGTTTGACCTACACAAAGACCTTTGGTCATTGTTATTATATGGAAGAAAAATAGATACCCCTTGTTGGTCAAATCAAAGATTATTAAGTTTCCCTAGCCTATTTTTCTCATAGAAGGATTAAAATGAATATATTGGTAGCACAAATTCTATATACATATGGTATACTATTGGGAATAAAATTTTGTAAAGAACTTGGTGGTGAAATTTAACTAGATCTTTCTCATTCCATGATTCCTATCAAAGTAGTCAAGCAATGTCTCGAACCTAAGTTAAATATTGAATGTAAATGGCCCTAGAGTATATATTATGTACGAAGATGCAGAGATAAGGAATTACCTACTTATGTTAGATAAAGACTTAGATATGACTAAAGTAATAAAATGCAATCCTGATGATAATTAGACCCTTGAATTTGATGGTAATTATTTTTTAGTAGGTTCTAGATTTGGAGTTATTCTTGTGTCTCCAAATAAAGAAATTTTTATTTTATCATATAAGTTGTAGTTTGAGTGCACCAAAAACACTATTGAATAAGAAGAAATACTACTTGGTTTACATGTTACCAAAGAAATAGAAATCAGGAAAATGAAAGTTATTAGTGACATAAAATTGGTTGCCAAACAAATAAAAGTTAAACAACATGTGAGAAATGATTGCCTTAAACATTACAAAAAGATATTTAAAGATAATGTAGAATCTCTTGAATCCTTTTCCATCACTACATCCTAAGAGAAATTAATGCCAAAGCAGATGCCCTTGTAGTGTCTGATTATCTATTAATTCCTCATGTAGATATTGGAAAATATAAATATACAATTGAGTTGGTATATAGGCCTAATGTACCAAATAACTTAGATAATTGGAAAGGTTTCAATTATGACCAATATACTATCAATTTTTTATAAAATATGATATTCTTATAAACCTATATTTTGAAGGTAGTGAATCATCATATAGAGAATCTTTAATAAAAACTCAAAAGGAAAGCATTGTTAAATATAAATATGAAGAAGGGTTGATCAAACTTAAAGGAAACAAGATTCCTAGAGGTTTGGTTTATTTAGAATAACTCTTTGTTAAGCATGATAGGTTTATCAGAAAGAAAACACAATAATATTCTCTTAATTCAATTAATTATGAAAATATGAACATTATTTCTAAAGAATAGCCTAGATTAGTAAACACTGAAAAATGTTACTCAACTTAAGAGTAAATAAAATTTATCATATTTATTTAGAAATATATTGAATTATTGCATATTCATATGTAGATCTAAATTGTTTTTGACTAAAGGAAATGAAACACACAGTTCTATTAAATCCAGATGTTAAGCCTTTCAAGTATAAACAACTACAATACAATCTAAAATAGACAAGATAATTTTTGAATATATTCAAAAAATGTTGAATGAATGAATCATCTTCCCTATTCATCATTCAACATGTGTTACAAATATAGTTTCAGACTATAAGAAGAGTGGAGTAATCAATATATGTGTAGATTTCTGGAATTTAACCCAAACATCCTTAAAATACAATTATCCCTTGTCCATCATGGATCAAGTGATTCAAATAGTTACAATTTCAGAAATGCCCTCCATGTTATATGGGTTCTCAAGTTACAATTAGATATAAGTTAATAGATAAGATCAACAGAAGAATGCTTTCACAACTACTTGGAGACATTTTTGTATCAAAAAATTCCATTTTATTTGAGCAATGTAGGTGATACATTATAAAAAGCCATGGATCTTGCCTTCAAATATTTGAAGAAAAAGATAATTATAGTGTTTTTGGATGAATTGATCATATTTTAAATGAAAAGAGAATACCATTATAAACATATTGATAAAGTATTCATAAAATATCATGTTCATAGCATTTCTCTCAACTAAAGAGTCCATTTGTTGGGTGGCTAAAGGGAAACTCCTTGGAAATGTTGTCTTAAAAAAAGGAATAAAAATTGATCCCTAAATAATTGAGTCAATCCATAAATTATCTTTACCAAATAAGAATCTAGGTGTACACTCATTTTTAAATAAATTAAACTTTGTAATAATATTCATCCTTGATTTTGTAAAACTTACCAGACACAATATTGAAATGTTGAGAAGTGATCCCTCTTTCAAATGGAATAATGAAGGTAAATAAGCATTTGGTAAAATTAAAAAAATTATTGCACATGCACCTACCTTGGTCTATCCATATTTCAAAAAATATTTCATCATCTATTGTTATTCATCAGATCATACTCTTTCAACCACCCTGATTCAAATTAATAGTGAAGGCATTGAGTCATCATTTGCCTTCATGAGCTACAGACTCAAAGATTACAAATTAAAATATTCCCTAGAATAAAAACATGCATTTTTCATTTTAAGGTTGTCAAACAATTCAAGTATTATATCCTTCATACATGCTCTCGATTATGATGGTGATAGATATGAAAGTGAAGTCTATCTTAACTCAATGAGAACCAGGTTTAAAGTGAGGAGATTTGATAACAAAAGTTCAAGAATATGACCTAGAGATAAATCTCACCAAATTGGTCAAAGGTAAAGGTTTGTGTTAACTCATGGTAGAATAAGAAAAAACTCTTATTTCAGCAAGTGAAATGATGAAAATAAATAAGAATCACATTGGTTATAGTTTTGGATTCTATAGATGAATGGTTTTTATACATTATTTTATTTTAATTTATGAGAAATGCCCACCTCATCTAGATGTTGAATAATGAAGAAAAATAAAATTGAAAGCTAGAAAATATGTGATTTGGGATGGTACATTTTTCAAGATAAATATTGATGGTTTCTTTCTTAAGTGTGTTTATAAATAACAATAGAGGAAAATTCTAGATGCTTTTCATAATCAAACATGTGGCAAACATTTTTCTACTCCAGTAACAACATATAAAATATTAATAGCACACTACTATTGGTTTTCACTATTCACAGATTCTTATGAATGGGTGAGAAAGTGTGAAGCATGTCAATGGTTTATCAAATGACCAAAACTTATAGGTTTTCCTCTCAAACCTATAACAATTGGAAAATCATTTCAGCAATGGGGACTAAATTTTTTTAGAACAATGAATCCTCATTCAAGTGCTTGTCACACTCACATCCTCACAGTTACATATTACTTTAACAAATGGGTTGAGGTTATCCCAATAAAATAAATAAATTTATAAGTTATGTGAAACTTTATCAAAAAAACATCTTGGTAAGATATGGTATCCCATAAAAGATTTTAACCAACAATGAATCTAACTTTTCTTTTGCAAAATTGGTTGGTTTTTGTTGTGGTTATGGCATTTGCTTATATCACTCTTTATATTATTATCTACAAGGAAATGGTCAAGAAAAATCAAGTAATAAGAATTTAGTCACCATCATCCATAAATTGGTAAACAAAAATCAAAGGAATTAGCCAAAAAAAAATTATATGATGCATTATGGGCAAATCGTATAACTCCAAAGAAATATATTAGAATGTCACCTTTTCAATTGTTATATGATATTTATGATAATATTCCTATAACACTTGAATTTCATGCACTTCAATTAATAAGGGCCATCAAAAATCATAATTTTAAAAGTCCACTACATGAAATAATTCTATATTTGAATAAGTTTAAATAAGATAGGACATCGGTCATGGGTAGAATCATAGAACATCAAGCTCAAGTTAAGACCCTCTTTAATAAAAAGGCAAAGAAAAGGGATTTTCAAGTAGGATATCTTGTGCTCCTATGGGACAAGTATAAGTAACCAAAGGTGAGTCATGAAAATTTTTATTCTCTATGGATGGGTACTTTTAGAGTAAGACATTTTTTTAGAGATAATACTTTCTATTTGACATATCGAGATGGCACACATATCTTGTTTCCCTATAATGGGTAATACTTGAAATAGTGCTTTAAATGAAATCAAGTTGTCCCCTACATTTAAATAGGTGATTGCTAGGATTTTGCTTATTTTCCTTGTTGTTTTTTTCTTTTTTGTTCTGTCTTATCACCTCGTTTCTATTTCTTTCCTTTGTTTTGGCTTGTTTTTTTCTTTATGTATTCTATCAGTCTAAATGACTATGCATCCCAATAGATTGTACCTAAATTTAAGAACATGTGAAAAATCTTAGTTTTTTTTAAATATTTTGCTTGAAAATGATCAAAGTCTAGTCTATTTCGTCAAAGAACTTGTCATCAATATGTTACATGTTTAAGGTCAAAGTTTTCCTTTTATAAAATTTCTAAGTGTTGGAAAAAGTTGTTGAAATTAAAAAAATGGTTGTCCTTTACCCTTTGCAAGTTTTGAGCTCTTGTTAGACACATGGTGGATTTTTGCCATATGTCCAACACATTAGCAGAACCCAATGTATGTCCAAACATTTGGTAGAATATAAATCATGATTAAAAAATATCTCAAAACTTAGTGCCTTGTTTATCACCTCTATGGATCCCACACCTTGTTTGAGCATACTTCAAATCTCATTATTAATCAGGTAGTTATTCACACATAGAGATATTTCAAGGTTTTTTTAAAACTACACTCCATTGCATTTCTTCCTCACCTCTTTCCCCTCTACTTCAAATTTCTCTACATCATTTCCCTTTTTTGTTCCATTTTTTTGATATCTTTCAGATTCCTAGCAATATACTTCTTTGTTGTTTTGTACATCCATTCTTCCCCAAGTCAACATCCCATTGCCTCTACTTCTTTCTCAAGTTGTTGAGCTACCTCATGTCTCAAATTCCAAAGATACAACTAATTCAGCTAAAAAACATCAAGGTGATGTTTTATATATAGTTCATCGAGCTTTAATAACTCCACCTTCCATTCAAAATCAATTAGATTCAACACCTATGCAAAAACCACCAAGTACATAAGTTTCTGATTGGTTGAATGAGGTAGTAAGAAAAATAGATAATATTGTCGAACCACAATAAATTGATTATAGTGTTATAGCTAATCCTACTCCTTGTGTGATTACGAAACCTAAGATAATTTCTAGAATAGTAATAGATGAAAAGGGATAAAAATATGTTGAGGTAGCAGTTCCCCCTATAGAAAAAATTAAAGATAGTGTCAATGCCTCTGAATATCAAGTATTAAAAATGCATATTGGTAAATCCACCTGAGAAGGAATCAAATAAAATGTATAATCAACAATTATCTCTCTTTTAAAAAATTGGATTACCAAGGCATGGTTGAAATAAAGTGTTGAACAACTCACTTTAGTTGTTTAAAAGTTGGTTAAACTAATTCAAGCTTCTTCATCCAACATGGTGCTTTAGATTTCATATTCTGAGACATTTCATGTAGCTGAGGAAATGGAACATCTAGGCAAAGCAACCAAAGAGTGGTATGAAAAATTGATTGAATAATGAAATGAAATAAAAATTGATGCCATGAAAGTTTTTTTTGAGATTTAGTTTGAATGTGATATTTTAAAATAAGTTGAATAAAAATATGAAATGGAAGTGGATAAATGGAAACAAATGATAATAAATCTTGAATAATTTTTTATTCTAATCAAGAAGATATTCTCAAGGAAGGAGTTATAAAAAAAGGAAAATATTATCGATTTCATAGATTTACTACGAGCTACTGAATTCTATATTAGTATTATTGATGGATGTATAAATAAGTTTAGAAAATACTAGTTAATAGCAGGTGATGCTTTACTTGATATATGTGGAATAATTAAAAATTTCCCTTGCTCATGTGATGACATAATAGTTATTTTAGTAGATGTAATTGTAGCAAAACTCAAGAAGTTGATAGAAAACTAAATGACTCCTTGATTAATAATAGACTATGAATCAATTCAGAAGTTTGGCACATATCAAATTTCTCTTGATAATTTCTATAAAGAATTTTAAAAGCTCAAACAAGTTCCACATACAATGATTGATCTTAATTTCAATGATGAAATTACTTTCATGCACTCACTTGAACCTAATGAAGATATAGTCAAGTAAACTTTGAAAAAAATTGATGAATATAGGAAGAAGATGTTACAAAATGAAGAAGATGATGAAAAATTCCAACTAATACTCAATGATGAATAAGAGTAATTTATTTTGAATTTTTTATAACTCTATAATTGTAATTTACCTAAGTCACTTTTGCAATCTCAGATTGTGCATTTTTGTAAAAACACTTTTGCATATTGTATGTCATGTAAATTTGCTATGTCATTTTCAAAAGTTTTGAGTTGAGAAAATTTGTTAATTTGCTCTAGAAATTTGTGAAAATTGGTCAACACATTTTTTAAATTTTCAAGTCATGTGAATTTGTTAACATGCTTTTACAATTGAATTGAACTTAAAAAGAGGTGGTTATGCAATATAACCACCCATTGTAACCCATAAATAAAAGTTTCAAGATCATTTGAAGGACTTTTTGATAACTAAAATGAATTTTCGCAAAGATAGAAATTAGATATTGTATTTTCAACTCACAAAAGAATAAATAAAAGGATAAATTTTGCACACTTTATACCCAAAATTTCTGTAAATGGATAATGTATGTGCATACATTAATCTACTTGATTCTTTTTCTTTCGAATGTTGCTGAGTTTTTTAGTTAGATAGTGAGCATATAAGAAATTTTTATTGTAGGAATAGTTTTGAAGCTACATTAAGGATTTATGTCATTGTGAAACCCGAGTGGGTTAAAAATAGTTTTTCTATCCATTTTTACAAGGAAATACAAAGTTTTTATATTCCTATTTCTAGTGGTATTCAAACTCTTTGGTGTATGTTTTATGTTCTTATGACCAAAAGATGTTTTTGTTATCCCATTTTAATGATAATGGTTTCATATACTAAAATTCATCTTTAATTAATTATTCTAATAAGTTTATGTGTTTATCTAATTGGAGTTATATTTTATTTTATTTTTAATCCTCACATAGATTTCTTCTTCTTGCCACATTTTCTCTACATTTCTTTTTTATTGCCTTTACATAATTTATGGTTTAAAATACTACCTCTGAAAAAACCATTTTTTGTGTAAATGACCCTATTTCCCACATCACTTTTTAGTTTTCAATAAAATTATCTTCACCTTCTAATAGGAGAGGGGATATGTCTCACCACTGTTGATTGAAAGTCCTCCATTTGTCCCCTTAACAATTTTTTCAGCCAACAATACCAAAATATCTTTAACTGGATCTTAATGATACACATCCATCAAGTTATATACCTTCTTATGATTATTTTGACTTACTTGATTATGATCATATCATCATTAGCTTTGCCTAATTAACCACTTAGGTTTGAAATTGATAAATCTCTCTATTTTTCATAATTTTCCTTTTAATTGTTATTTCTCTATTGGAATGCCTCTTCTATTTTATCTTTAATTGTTTCCTATATATATATATATATATATATATATATATATATATATATATATATATATATATATATATATATATATAGACACACACACACACACACACACACTTTTGTGTGTGTATTCTAGTAATTTTTACACCCTATTCAAATTTCTTATGTTAGGTTAACCAGTTGGGTTCTTCTTTTTCTCATGTTTTTAATTATATTTTTCCCCTAGTTTCACTATGCTCTTAGTATTATCTTCCTCATTATTTTGATTTAGATTTCATTGTGATTTTAGAGTCACTTATTTTCATTTTTTTAATAATGAGATTTATTTACTTCCATTACACTTAGCATGGTTTCTCCTCCAGGTTTACATGCTTTATTTTGAATCTTATTTGTCCACTTGTCTTCCTGCAATTTTCACATTTTGCATATATCCTTCTATTATTAGTAGGTTAAGTCAAAGAATAATAATTTTCCCCACTAAGCTTGCAAAAAATATTTAAAATAATAACTAAAAATATATCTTTACAAATACTTAATAAACTTTAAAAAAATAAAAATGGAAATATACTACTTTTTTTAATATATAATCTAAAAAACATATGTTTTATCAATTCTACTCAACCAACATTAAGGTTTTGGGGAGAGAGATAGGAGTTATGCTCTTAAAAAATTTAAAATAGGGGCACACTTATTATGTTTTAACCTTTTCTTCTTATTTTTAGTATCCCCATTGAATTTTTCTTTCTTTGTCCCATCCCTAAAGGATATGCTAACTTCCAAATAATTATGATGCAATTCTTTTGAAAACAAACCTATAATGTAAAAATAAATATGGAAGATATGGGTCAATATGGATCCCTTTTATATTTCTTTTAATTATAAGTCTA
>JARHVA010003183.1:355000-445000 GCA_037957365.1 Torreya grandis
CATCTCAAGAGAGATTCCACATTTAGTTGAGACCCAAGGAAGTAGGGTTATATCTTCTACCAAATTCACCTAGGGCTCACACCTAACCTACCCCCTTTAACATGCTCAAATAATACCAACCAAACTAAGCATGCCTAGCCATAATAAAATCAATTAATAGGTCATGCATGTAGTGGCAAAGAATACCAACAACATTGATAACTTAAGTATTATGCATAATACCATAGTCAAAATGGAAAAACCAACAATATTCTTAATAATACCATAAGTGGAACCAAGCCCCATCACTACAAAGAGAGAAGGAGAGAAAGTAAAACCAGCTAAAGAGAATTGAATAATGATAACATTCTCTAAAATCTATAGAAACAAAGACTAATTGAGATTTGAGTGACCAGTGTTGTGATTACCCAAAGAAAACATTCATAAAGCCTCATTTCTTAGCCTAGATGGCCACCATAAAAGAGGGGGACCATATCCCTTCACATTGAATTGATTAAGAGTGAAATTAGTAAACACATCAGTTACTTTATTGTTCTACTAAAGAGTATGCAAATAGATAATCCTATCAATTTTTTGTTGAAGACATTGAATTTTGTGTAAAATTCTTCAAATTATCAAATCTTTGGAAGTATTAAGGCTAGGTTCCAAAAGTGATTGGTCCCAAAACTTATAATCAAGAACCAACTAAAGGTTTTTCCATCCCACTTTCCAATCTACTATAAGACCCTCCACAATATCATACCCCTTGGTAAACTTATTATTAGAAACACTAATTATAGTTGAGAAAAAAAATCAATGGAATTATTAGATTTCCAACCAATATTTCCAATGCTAATACAACCAAGATTCCCCCTTGAATCACCATCTATATGAATCTAATTAAAATTAGGAATGGGAGTTAAGGAATGATTCTAATTCGAAAGATCAAAATGGGGGTAGGGAGGAGAGGAAACAATGTGTGGTTCCTAGATAAAAAATATCCATCACTTAGAGGGAACCCTAGGGTGTTTCATCATGTGCATCACTGATTCTCTAATATTGTCAAAGGTGCATTTCCAAATCCAACCCCTATCAGCAATTTCCTATTGGAATATCCTAGCATTTTATTCCTTTTAGTTGTTCCACAATAATGTGCTAAGTTTATTCCATAAAATCTAATTATAATAAACATAAAACTAAAAAATGTGGCTCCAATCCTGAAGTGGTTGAATCAGAGATGAAAAATATGTCTAAAGAATACCTAAGAGATTTGCCTAATATTATCATAAGTCAATGATGAAGGGACATAAGAAGAATTAATGAGACATATTTTCCTCATGATTTTGACATAGATCACATATGAAGGGACCATTGAATCCCCTTTTCATAAGTTGATCTCCTAAAATAACTCTTCCATGAAGGATTAACTAGAGAAAAAAATTGAATTTGGGCCAAATATTAGGATTGCATAATTGTTTAAAGATCATCTTGAAAATTGATCAAAAGGAGGATAAATTTAGTGATAACCATCATCCACAATATAATGTCCATTATAATTACTTGCCCGAGCCAATATGTCAGCATCATCAAAGCAAGAAAGATCTCTCTTATTGAGAATATAAAGTAGTTGGTTTTTTTATCTATCAAAACCTAAATTAGTGAAGCTTCAATGGGAATATATTCCCTATTAATCACCCACTTTATGTTAGACCTTATAAAATAATTCTAAATCATAATCTAATCAGCTTGATGAATTTGTTCCATAAGCCCATGGAAATGGGGATATTGTTCAACTAGATGGAGATACCCATCCCAAGAATCAATCTAGAAGTGGGATTTTGTGCCATTATTAATGATCCAAAACAAATTATTTTTGTTTGTAGCGTCACCAATTTTGAGGATAGATAAAACAAGAGAGCCTTTATAAGGGAGATAAAACCAAACAATTTGATCCAAAGTTTTATTACTTGCATATTTGGCCCTCAAGGTTTGCAACCAAATTAAGGAGACTAAAGAAGATGCTAATAAATATTTACTACTAAAGCTTGACCATTTATATAGACTAAGCATAAACCTAAACCACCATCATGCTTATGGAGGCAAAGCCTAATCCATTTCACCAAAGATAGTTTTTTGACATGTTAAGTCCCTTCCCATAAAAATTTGTGGTATATTTGATCAATTTGTTTTAATATGGCCTTAGGGACATCCAATATCAAATAAAATAAATGGATATAACTTTAAAAACTCCTTTAATCAAGTAAATGAAACCTCCCATGCATATCCATTTCTAGGTCCACTTAGAAACTTTGGCTCTCAACCTATCAACCAACCAACTCTAGTCAGAAAGCTTGTTCTCCTTAAGTGGAATGCCTAGGTAGGTCATAGGTAATGAAGATATTTGATAATGAATCTTATCTAGAATCATAACTTCTTATCTTGGAGATGTATAAAATAAATAAAAAATATCTTCACTAGTGAGTTGCCTATTTGCAGTTCTAAAGAGGTTTAGATTCTTATTAAATTTTGAAGCTTCTTGAATCGAAACCCTTCCCATCAAATAAGAATCATCCATAAAATACAAATGTGTCATCAAGTTAAGATTGTGTATAAGAGTAATACCTTAAAAACTTATATCTTCTCTATTTCTATAAATAATTCTACCCAAACTCTCCACAAGAATGATAAACAAATAAGGAGAATGAGGGTCTCCTTGTTGAATACCTCTGGAAGCCCTAAATATCCTAGTAGGCATACCATTAACTAGGATTGAGAAAGATACTGAGGAATGCATCCTCTCACCCAACTAATCCACTCCTCTAAGCTTATGACTTTTGAGTGACAAGTATTATTTTATGGAATTATGTGTCCCTTCACCTCAAAGGTTCTACATTGAGTTGGTTTGTTTGGATGCAAAAGGAATGGAATATTTTTTTGTGGGAAGAAATGTAATAGGTTTTTATAAATTAATAGGAAATAAAATTAAATATGTTAAAGAATAAAATTAATATGAATTAATTAATAATGAGGTTGTACAAGTGTAAAACCAAAATAATTTGGACTACTATGAACATAATGATGAGGAGGCTAAAAGTGATGCAGAAGGAGCGGATGAAGAAGAAGGATAAATGAAGGATAAGGGTTCAAAAAAAATAGCTCAAAATAAATAAACATCAATATTTAAATTTCATGGATTCATTCAAATTAAAAATGTCATTGCATCTATAAACCTTAAGATCAAGTATAACTTCATCAACATGGATATGGCTCAAAATATACATGTTCAAGAAAATAATATCAAGGAAACTCAAGTAGATGGTAAAATGATTCAATATTTTGAATACTTAGAGTTCATTAAGGATATTTATATTTTTTGTATTCATATTTTATTCCCTATAAATTTGTGATTTGGGAATTTTTCTTGGATATCATTGGTTAAATACACTAGGAACAATCAATGTTAATGTGTAGTAAAGTTTTTGAAGCTTTGGTACAAGAGAAAGAAGGTCACATTATAGGATATCATACTTAGTGAGACACATAGAAAGTCAATGTAGAACATAATGATGAATTTAAAGATTGTGAATAATAGGATAAGGAAAATTCAAAACTATAAAAATTGTAATATGATGAAAATTTTCAAGAAGAAAATAACACTTCATCTACTCAAGAGATGAGGGAAATAAAAAAATAAAAGTTATAAGAGACATGAAAAAGAAGAAAGTGTTGAAAATGTAAAAGCATAAAAGGATACCAAGGTTGAGGCATATATATACCCACATCATAATAATTTGCAATAAGTATGGAGGCATGTCAATAAGTGTCATAGTAATAATCAATATGAATATACAAGGAAATAGATGAAAATCATTATGGATATATATAGACTCAAAGGAGTAACAAATATGGGACATGGGATCATAGGAGTATTTATTATGGCTATAAATGGAAGCCAATTAGGAACAACTATATGTTAGAAAATATGATAGCAGAATTATATCCTCTATGAATTGCAAAATGAGAGAAGCTATAAAAAAAAATTAAATCAACTAAAACAAATGCAAACCATTCATAAAATGAAGATACCAATATACGTGTTTGACCAATTTGGCTACATCCATGAAGAAACTATCTAACTTTATAATTGCAGCAGTTACAAAGAGAATACACTCTTTACTCTTCTCTATCTCCTTCTTCACACACTCAAGATTTCAACCAAGCTTGTAACAAGAATTTACTAAGTCTTCACACCTCTTTACCTCTCTTACAAGAATGTAACACAATGCATCAACTCTTACTTAGCTTCTTTTCTCTCTTACTTTTTTTCTTGCTTCTAAATTACAAAGCAGATAATAAACATATATATAAATTACAAATGAGAGGAATAAATAAATGAGAGAGAAATAATTTTGACCCATATCCATGTGGGCCAAAGGAAACACTATCGAGAATGCTTGAATCCATGTGTTTGAGTCAAAAGGTAGGTGGAATCTTCATGATGCCCCTTGACTTCCTCCATGTGCTTCCAAAATGAGTGGGAATAACTTTTCTAATTTATCCCCCACTTCAATTGAGAATAGTGATTTGATGCCCCACTATCCCATGTGCACACACATGCCTTCACAAAATTCTAATCACATTTTGACTTATTCAAAAGGAATTCACATGGCATATATTCCTTATCTTCCATTATCACCAAAAGACAAAAGCACGTGAATTTAAAATTGACAAAAAATGTTACATTATGGAGTGATATGCCCCACTCCATCACATGGGCTTTATCACATGTGGAATCCTATGTGGGAATTCCACATCACCAATATCCATGGCACTTGCATTTCACATCATCATGCTACATCACCATGAATAGTACTCATGAATAGTGTTTATGAATAGTGACTTCACACTTAACAATTCTCTCACTTGAAGTTAGTATTCACAACTTCCTACTATTGCATTCGTTGAACCAATTTCTCATTTTGATCTTATTCATCCATGAAGACTAATTGAAGTTGAACATAATTTTAACTTCACTTTTACCACCACCGTATTGATCATGTCCATAGGATTCTCACTGGTATGAATCTTCTCTAGCTTTAGTGGCTCCTCTTCCAATACTATCTAAATGAAGTGATACCTCAATTGAATGTGTTTTGGTCTAGATTTAATTTTGAGCTATGTTCTAAGTGAATGATCCATCCATGAAGAATAATTGAAGTTGAACATAATTTTAACTTCACTTTTACCACCACCGTATTGATCATGTCCATAGGATTCTCATTGGTATGAATCTTCTCTATCTTTAGTGGCTCCTCTTCCAATACTATCTAAATGAAGTGATACCTCAATTGAATGTGTTTTGTTCGAGAGTGAATTTTGAGTTATTTTCTAAGTGAATGACACTCTAACTATCACTAAAAAGTATCCATTTTCCTTATTGGTGTCCCAACTCCTCCATCAGCCTCTATAGCCATATCATCTCCTTGCATAATTTTATAGAAGCGACATACTCATCCTATGTGGTATGAAGTGCCACCACTTTCTATAGATGTGATATCTAACTTACCATTGTACCACCCATAATGAAAACATACTTCATAGTGTTCCTCCTACCATCAAAAGCACCTACCATATCTGAATCTACATATCCCTATAGATTAACATTTGATCCATCATAGCATATCATTGCATATGTGGTCCCTATGAGGTAACAAATAATCCACATCATTACCTACCAGTGTTTATTTCATGGATTACTCATGAATCTACTCACCACTCCCACTACATGGTAAATGTCTTGCCTCATACACACCATTGCATATATTAATCTTCCAACTAATGATAAGTAAGGTGTCTTGTACATGTGACTCTTCTCTTCTTCTGTCTTTGGACATTGCTCCTTTGTTAACTTGAAGTGGCCCACCAAAGGTGTCCTAACTAGTTTAGCATTCTGCATGCCAAACCTCTCCAATACTTTCTGGAAGTATTCTCCCTATGATAATGTCAAACTTTGATTTTTTTTTTATCTCTGAATATTCTCATCCCAAGGATCTATTTAGTAGCACCTATATCCTTCATGATAAAATAATTTCCAAACAATCTCTTGAGTACATTTATATCCTGCATATTAGAACCTGACACTAACATGTCATCCACATATAAAAGTAGGATAATATAGCTATCATTTTCTAATTTTTAAAAATATACACAATGGTCAAAATGACACCTTGAATAATCTTGATGCAACATAAAACTATAAAACTTAATATACTATTGCCTTGGATATTGCTTTAGGCCATACAAGATCTTCTTCAGTTTGCACACAAACTTCTCCTTACCCTTGACTTCAAAACCTTGTGGTTGCTCCATGTATATATCCTCCAAATTCTTAAGAAGAAAAGTACTCTTCACATCCAAATATTTTAAATTCAAGTCCTCTTCTACAACTATACTCAAAACATTTCTAATATAAGTCATTTTAACCATAAGAGAAAAGATCTCATCAAAATCTATACCTTTCTTTTGTGCAAATAAATTTAGCACTAATATAGCCTTGTATTTCTTTTTATCACCATATTCCTCCTTCAACTTTTATACCCACTTATTTTGAAATGCCTTTTTACCCTTTAGAATCTTAACCAAATTCCATGTCTTGTTTGTCATGAGAGAGCCATACTCATCATGCATAGCCTACTCCCACTTCTTCTTGGCATCTACATGTATTGCTTCTTCATATCTCTCTGGCTCACCACCATCAACAAGTAAAAAATAATTTAATGAAGGGGGAAAATGTTTAGGTGGTCTACTTACTCTAGTAGATATTATCACAATAGAGGTTTGGGGTACCTATTTTTGTTGCACATTTTTCACTGGTACCTTTGGGACATTTTCATTTGTGATGTCCTCTAACACTATGTATTCTTTCTTGGTTGTCTCTTCTTTATTTTCTAGCAACTATTCCCTATACATGACTTTCTCATTAAAGATAACATCTCTATTCCAAATGATTTTCTTATCTTCCTCATTCCATAATTAGAATCCAAAGTCATTAGTACCATATCCAATGAAATTACATTTATAATATTTAGCCTCTAACTTGGACCTATTATTTTTATCAATATGTGCAAAAGCTTCACAACCAAAAACTTTCAAAATAGAATAGTAACCCTTTTTACCACTCCTTGCCTCCTCTAGTATTCCACCATCCAAGGTAGTTGCAGGTCCTCTGTTTATCAAGTACATTGATGTATCAACTGCATCTACCCAAAATTGTAATGGTAATCCTACATGCAACCTCATGCTCCTAGCACATTCTATTATTGTTTTGTTCATTACATCTAACACACCATTTTGTTGTGGTGTTTTGGAAACCATATGTTTCCTACATATTCCATTTAGTGAATAGTATTTTTTAAACTCTTTATTGTAGTACTCACCACTATTATCTGACCTAAGGTACTTGAGAATTAAACTTATTTCATTCTCAACTAAAGCTCTCCATCTCTTACATGTGTCAAATACATCAAATTTTTGTTTAATGTAATAAACCCAAACTTTTATAGTTACATCATCAATAAATGTGACATAATATCTTGAACCACCGAGTGAAGATACCTAAACAGGCCCCCATACATCTGTATGCACAAGCTCTAACTTCCTCATCTTCTTAGCTAGTCCAACTTTCAAAAACTACACATATTTCTATTTCCCATATATACAGTACTCACACAATTCTAAATTAATTTATTTTAGACATGGAGACCTCTCCTTTAATTTAAGGATCTTCATTCCTTTCTCACTCATGTGACCAAGTATATAATGCCACATAGTTGTATCTATGCCTGCAGCAGCTAAATCATAATATGCATTAGTACTAACTGTGGCTAAATATAAAGTGCCAAATTTATCACCTCTTGTTACCATTAGAGCACCCTTGGTAACCTCCCATGAATCACCAGTAAAAGTGACCATACAACCATACCTTCCTAATTTTCCTATAGAAATTAGATTTCTTTTCAAACTTGGAACATGCCTAACATTCTTAAGTACCCAATTTTTCCCATTCTGCAATTTCACATGAACACTTATTTTTTCAATAATGTTGCAGGTTTCATCATCACCAAGGCAAGCATGTCTAAAATTCCATTGAACATAATCTCTAAAATAATGTCTATGAGGAGTAGTATGAAAAGAAGCATCAAAATCTAAAACCCAAGATTCATTAGAATTTTATAAAGAAAGAATAATAGCATCTTGTAACACATCACCTGCTACATTTTCCTCTTTATTACCTTTTAGTTTTTTGGTTCTTGGATAGTTTTCCAAGCTTTCCTTTTATGAACCAACAATTTTTCTCTTTATGTCTTGGCTTCCCACAGTGCCATTATTCCAATATGCTTCTTGAATTTGATCTTGACCTCCCTTTTGATTTTCCATGGTTTGTTCTTCCTTTGTTTTTTTGTCTCCCTTTGAAATCCATTATTAGTGCATTCTTAGATGTGGAAGTGTCACCAGTGCTTTTTCTTCACATTTCTTCACCTAGGATCACACCCACAACATCTTCAAACTTTAGTATGGTGTTTTTAGAGATAGAGTTGCTCACTATCATGACCAAGTTATTCCTAATTTTAGGCAAAGAACATAAAATAAGGATAGACCTGAATTAATCATCAAATTCAATATTAATATAATTCAACTATCCTATAACCATGTTAAAATCATTCAAATAATTTTCTATTGAACCATTTTTAAACATTCTCATATTAAATAATTTTTTCATTAAGAATTTATCATTAGAAGCAAAGTGTTTTTCATATAGCTTACCTAGAATACTCATAATATTTTTTGTAGTCTTTTCTTGAGAGATATTAAATGTTACCATTGATGCAAGACATAGTCAGATGGTTATGAGTGTTTTCTTATCCTACAACTCCCATTCTTCATCTAACATTATTGTTGGCTTCTTAGTTTTGTGTTCCAAAGTCAAATAGAGGTTTTTATGAGAGAGGTAAACTTTCACAATCCAAATTTTTATCCATTGAACTTATCCACATTTGATTTGCTATCATCTGCCATAGCTCCCACGCAAGCTATAATCCTTAGCTCCTGCAATTCAAACTTTTGTAACAAACAAACTTTGCTTTGATACCACTTGTTAGGATATATTCTATCAAAATTATGTCCTCTATGAATTTAAAAATGATAGAAGGTATAAAACAAAAATTAAATCAAGTTAAACAATTGCAAACCATGCATAAAATGAGGACACCAATATATGTGGTTCACCAATTTGGCTGTTTATGGAGAAATTATCCAGCTTTATAATTACAACAGTTACAAAGAGAATACACTCTTTACTCTTTTCTATCTCCTTCTTCACACACTTAATATTTAAACCAAGATTGTAAGAAAATTTCACTAAGTCTTCATACCTTTTCACCTCTCTTACGAGAATGCAACACAATGCATCAACTCTTATTTAGCTTATTTTCTCTCTTAATTTTTTCTTGCTTCTAAATTACAAAGGAGAGAATAAACATATATAGAAATTAAAAATGAGAGAGAGAAATCAAGGAGGGAGAGATAATTTTCACCCATATCCATGTGAGACAAAGGAAACACTATTGGGCATGTTTGAATCCATGTGCTTGAGTCAAAAGGTAGGTGGCATCTTCTTGATGCCCCTTGACTTCCTCCATGTGTTTCCAAAATGAGTGGGAATATCTTTTCCAATTTGTCCCCCACTTCAATCAAGAATAGTGACTTGATGTTACACTATTGCATGTGCACACACATGCCTTCACACCATTCCAATCACCTTTTAACTTATTCAAAAGGACTTCACATGGCATATATTCCTTGTCTTCTATTATCACCAAAAGACAAAAGCATGTGAATTTAAAATTGACAATAATTGTCACATTATGGAGTGGTATGACCAACTCCATCACATGGGATTTATCACATGTGAAATCCTACATGTCCATTCCACATCACCAATAGCCATGTCACTTGCATACCACATCACCATGAATAGTACTCATGAATGGTGACTCATGAATAGTGTTTTTGAATAATAACTTCACACTTAACACTATAGTCATGAATAGAATCATAGAAGAGCAATAGAACTAGGGACTAGATTTAGAGAGCTATCACCTACCAAGATCACATATGGGTAGTTGGATGGTTGAGCATGGAGAGATTTGTGTTATGATTTAAAGAACACTCATTCATTGGTTTCTTCTTATGTTTGAGGATGAAACATGTCAAGGAGGGATGGAATTTTCTGTACATATAGATATGATATTATAATATATATGGGTTGATAGAGATACCGACATCGGCACACATCCACCTCAGCTAGTTATATGGGTAAAATTATTGGGTCAAATAGGTAATTTATGGGATTAATTATATTTAGAAATGATTCATTCTACATTGGGATTAGGAGTTTACCCATCCATTTTTAGTGATAGATCAGTCTATATAAAGGATATGAATATCATTATGATCAATATAATTAAGTGGTGACACTTCTATTTTTTATAAAATATTATGTGTCCCTCTCAAATGTAAAGTTACTCCTTATTAAATAAGTATCATACATTGTTACCTTACTTTAAGTGTTGTTATTTTAAAAATGAATATATTGAATATTAGGGAATATGACCCTCCAATATATCATGTGTTGAGCTTCACTATATTATGTATATCATTTGGATTATTTATATTATTATATATGAGGATTTTAATATCTTGTATCAGAACACTTTCTAAAGTTGTGTTTCAAAGCAAAAGATTTTAAACCAAATCTATGTTTTTTGGGGAAAATTTTGTAAGGAATTTTATTTTATATTTTTAAATAAGTTGAATTTCTCCTAATGATTCATTACATTATTACATGTGATTATCTTAAAAAATTTATACTTGTCAATCATTGGTTTAAATTCAACATTATTGACATAATTATTGGCTTTTAATGGCACCCAACATCCTCCTAACACCCTTTAGATATTGTTTCCCTGTCCCTATATTAGACCTTGTTTTGATCCCTCTACCAAACACTTGTATTTGACATTTATGGCATGCCAAAAGTGAAAATTTTATGGTTCTTACATGTGTTTTATAATCCCCTTTTATCCATTTTACCAAGCAAACCTTATCCTACTGCTTTCAGTTATTGGATGTTGGGTTGTGTGTCAATATGGTCTTAATTTTAGTTCAATACATATCTATAAATATATAAACACCGTAGTGTATTGAGAAGTTGATTACTTATCTATCAATCAAGTTGAATAATTAATTTATTTTTCACAAAAATTTAGATAAACATGCAATCATTATGTGTTCATTGTAGCACTAAATTTCATACTACTAACACATTGGTTTACATTGGTTTTCCTTAATGAGGAATTAATAGAGTTATTATTATTATTATTTCAATATTTTACACCACTGAGGCCCTGAAAGAAATCAAGATAGCTAAACTTTCCCCAGTATAACACATGTTTTCCTTACTATTATTATATCTATTTTTTAAACTAAAAAAAGGACAAGAAGTGCCTTTTTTTGAGTGAGTTTAATTTTTTGAACCTCAAGTCTTACAAACATAGTCATGAAAACAAATTTTAGTTGCCTAACACTATCCAAAAACATGTACTAAAATTTTAAACATCTAATAAGTGAAATTAATGGTTTAAACAAGTTCCTCAATTCCTCACAAGTTTTCATGGTTAACTTATCTTACCAAAAACTATAATTTCCAATGTCATGTTTTATAAATTATCTCTTGGACCCCTAATATTCAAGATAAATTTTTAAACCCTACACTTTTCTTCATTATTTTTATTTTTTAAGATTAATTAGATTTAATTTAATATTTTACATCTATTTTAAACCTATATAAGTATGTAAGTATTGATATACTAATTTGATTGAAATCTATTTACAAATATTATTGACATATAAGAAAAACAATATAAATGAGTTTGAGATATTTTTATATGTACTTATCCATTTAAACTATATCATAAATATTTTTAAATGTGTATTTTTATTAAATAAGTTATTTAAAATCAATTTATATACATCATTAATAATAATAATAATAATTGGTAAAGAGTGAAGTAGTACCTTTTAAGGGCGATGGTGACCTTGTTGCTCTGATCTATGTTATCTTAGACTATGATGAAAATGGTGGAAAGAGATAATGAAGGTGCACGGGGGAAGGAGAGCGTGAATTGGGAGAGCATAGGTCACAGCTATAGGGCAGCATTGGGAGTGCAGCGGTTGGCCCAGGGAGTGCAGCAGTCAACTTAGGAAGTGCAGCAGTCGGCGCAGAGCCTGAGGAGTGATGGAATGGTTATCCCCCCACTATTTCCAGGTCCAAGTGATGCTAAAGAGCCAACTTGTATGAGACTTCCCAAGGTCAATGGATGCTTGGAAAGATGCAAGGAGAGGCCCAAATTGGTCATACCTATGGACATGATTGCTGAGGACATCAAATATTATACAAATCATTCTTTGTATTGCAAGTTTTAGGGCTCAAGAATTCATTATAGTTCTTAGAATCATGGGCTCAGAGGACATGGGCTCCAAAAGGAGAAATGGATATCACAATGTTAGCCAACAATTATTTTATGGTCACTTTTACCCACTTGACTGACTGCAACAGAGTCTTTGCTGGAAGTCCATACTTTCACAATTAGGTGGGGCTATTTATCAAGCTATGGCATGCTGGTTTTAAACCTTCAGAGGAATTTCCAAACCATGTTCTGGTGTGGGTGTGGCTACCTCACTTTTTTATGGAATACTCCTGTGAAGATACCCTGCAATTGCTTGCATCCCTCCTGAGAAGGCTAGTCAGTTCATCAATTTCAATCCTTGGGAAAAAGGTAATGACTTATGCCCACATTTGTATTGAAATTGATCTTAGTAAGCCAATACCTGATGCTATTGAAATGAGTGCAAGACCCTTTTCCTGGGTACAACAATTGGATTATGAAACTCTTCCCTTTCGATGTCATCTTTGCCATGCTTATGGTCACTTGCAATGATGGTGTCCCAAATCTAAAACCTCTGAATCTTAGCTTGCTCAACCTGCTCGTAATCTACCTAAAATTGACAAAAAGAGGGGTCTGATTCTAGGTGAGGTACTAAAAATTGATGGTTTTATCCCAGTTAAAGGGACATATAGAAGCAAGGGTCATAAACGGTCTTTAAAGGAAAGACACATAGATGACTCACTTAAAAAATTTGAAATTCTAGATGACCTTAACCAATAAGAGGTGAACCTAGGGTTGATGATTTTGGATCAGCAGATTGAGGGCCCAGCCCAAGAGAATAATGTCTTAGTTGATTTAACTGAATCAAAAGATGTTGGGGATGTGCACATGGATATGGACCAACAGATGTTGATATTGGATGTTTTGACTTCCTCAATTGTTCCCTCTAAAGAAGATGGGAATTTATCTTTAATAGGGAAATCTAGAGAATTAGGAGCAGCAAGGAGTAGTAAATCTTCTCCTCACTTGGGACTTTTGCAAAAAGACCTTAAGAAGGGTTGGGGGAGAAATTGGTCAAGCTTGGTAGGAAAAAAGACCTAGAAAAGATGAAACTAATGGGAGAGACTTTGGTGGAGTCAGGGTTAGTGAAGACTCTAGATGCTCACTTTCTAAATCCTTTGAAATGATTGTACTATCCTAAAATGTAAGGGGTTTAAACAGCAGCCCTAGACAAAATGATGTCCATAACTTGATTAGAAGTTAAAGACCTGATGTCCTTTTTTTGTAGGAGACTAAGCTTTCAGTAGATGCTATGTCTAGATTAGCACCTAAGTTGTGGAGACAAGGGGACTATCAATGCATTGGGGCTACCATATCTTCAGGAGGATTAGCTTGCCTTTGGAACCCCTGCAAGATCGGCCTCATAGGATGGTTGTCCTCTAAGTTTTCCTTGACTATGATGGCTTCCAGCTTTGAGATAGGGGAAGTCATTCTTCTATCCAATGTCTATGCCCCTACTGACTGGCAAGGTAAACAATCCCTATGGAGCCACATTAGTTTTATCCATAGCTTGGCTCGCCTCTAACCTTGGATTATCGCTGAAGATTTTAATGCTATTTTAGATTTGACTGAAAAATGTGGTGGTATGACAAAGCTTGACCCCTCTACTTTGGTTATTCAAAATTACATTGAAGTTTTGAATTTAGTTGACATTTAGCCCAAAAATAGACAGTTTACTTGGAACAATCGGAGGACTAGCCAACATTTCATTGCTAAGAGACTGGATCATTTTTTGGTTTCTAGCTACTGGGTCAGGGGTATGTGGTCTATAGGGTCTAAAATTTTAGACTGGAGAGGATTAGATCATTGGCCTATTAAGCTGAATAGTGTCTCAAAGTACTAGCCTCACTCTCTTTCCTTCATATTCCAACTCATGTGGCTGCAAGATCAGTCATTGTTTGAATGTGTGGCCAACTGGTGGAGGTGGGGTAGGCCTGCCCATGGTACGGTGATGTATATTTTTTCTAAATCACTATAGTTTGTGAAGTATAAGCTTAAACAGTGGAATCATCAAAGCTTTGGGAATATTTTTCATGCTAAGGCTGATGCGCAGGCTAAGATTGATGGTATCATGAGAACAATTAGGGAGGAAAGACTGACTGAAATCTTACTTCAAGATGAAGCTCAGGCTATGAAAGACCTGGAGGAATGAGAGCTATGGGAGGAAGTGTTTTGAAAGCAGAAAGCTTGGATAGAATGGATCCAAGAAGGTGATAGAAATACTTCTTTTTTATTTCAATCATCCAAAGCCAGGAGGCACGGCAACTCTATCTCGGTCCTAGTTAATGAAAGAGGTGAGCGGCTTAATTCCTTTCCTACAATGTCAGAGGAGGTGGTGCAGTATTTCTCTACTCTTTTTAGGGAAGATGTGAATGAATAATTACTAAAAGAAGCATAGGTTCTCTACTGTATTCTACCCTTCGTGACGCGTGAAATGAATGAGAATTTAATTAAGGATATCACACTTGGGGAGCTTGAGGTGACTATTTCCCAGATGAAAAAAGGGAAAGCGGCTGGTCTTGATGACTTCCCAACTGAATTCTTTCAAGAATTTTGGGATATTATCAAATTGGATCTTTTATCTATTGTTCAAGAATCTCAGTAGAATAAGCAAATGCTTAAGGCTTTAAATGCGACTTATCTCACCCTCATACCGAAATACGAAGGAGTTAATAGGCTAAGTCAGTTCTGCCCTATATCTCTTTGTAATGTTGTTTATAAAATCATATCTAAAATCATTTAGAAAGGTTAAAAACTAGGCTCAGCGATGTGATTTCTAAAGAATAGAGTGGTTTTGTGGAAGACAGGAAAATTCTTGATGGTATTGTCATAACGGTTGAGTCCATTCACTCCATGGCCAGCTCCAAGGATAAGGCAATGTTTATTAAGCTAGATATGGCCAAGGCTTTTGACAAGGTCAGATGGTCATTCTTGTGGAAGGTTCCCAAAGCTTTTGGTTTTGCAGATGAATGGACCCAATGGGTCATGAGATGCATTTCCTTAGTTTCCTTTTTGGTGCTTATCAATGGGGAACATACAGAGTTATTTGGTGCCTCTAGGGGGCTGCGACAAGGAGATCTCTTGTCTTCGTATCTCTTTCTTCTTCTTGTTGAATGCTTGGGGAGGATGATCAGAAGGAAAAAAGAGGATGGGCATATTCAAGGCTGGTGATGGGGGGGTGAACTATTTGTGCAGTCTCACTTGCAATTTGTTGATGACACTGTTCTGATGGGCATGACCATAATGAGTGAAGCCACCACTTTGTGTAGGGTGTTGGATGTTTATCTAATGGCCTCGAGGAAAAAGGTCAATGAAGATAATTCATCCATCTTATTCTTTAATACACTGGCTCCCATAGAGTAGTGAATTGCTTGAACTATGCATTTCTAGATTGGGACTCTCCCCTTGATTTATCTGGGTATTCCTATTACATTTCGCTGTATATGCAAAAAATCTTGGCAAAATATTTTAGATAAATTTTAGGTGAAGGTGAATCATTGGACTCACAGGTGGCTTTCTTTTGCGAGCCGTGTTCAATTAATTCAATATGTGGTGCAGGCTTTGCCCATTTACAAATGTATGCTTCAGGTTGCCTCGGTGGGAATTGTTAAGGAATTTGACATAGTTACTAGGTAATTTTTATGGGCTAGTACTTTGATGACCTCAAAATGGAGCTTAGTTAGATGGGAGATGGTTTGTAGCCCCAAATAACATGGGGGGCTTGGCCTAAGGCAGGCAGACTTAAATGGAGTTGCTTTGGCAACTAAGCTTTATTTGCGCTAGTACAATCAACAAGACAAGGCTTGGGCAAGAATTATCTCTCAGAAGTAATATTTGGGGGCCACTTAGAGTGATATTCCTTGTTATCCACTCATTGGGAAAGGCTCAGCGATATAGAGGACTCTAAAAAAAGGGGTTGCTCTTATTAAGGAAGGCTTATTCTGGATTTGTAAGCAGGGATCCAAGGCTCTCTTTTGGACTAATTCTTGGGATGATAACCCTCCCATTATTTCTTAGTTCCCTAATTTTTCAAACCTTTGCCAGAGATTCCTTGATGCTGGTTGGTCTCAAATGAGTGTCTTTAAATCATACATTTCCTATGGACAGCTGGAGGTGGCAAAATGGAAAGCGCCTGAGGTTTGGCTGGTTGTTGGAATGCAGGAGGAGCACGATGAGCTACTGAGCCTCCTTTATAGATGATGATGTAGCTCCCTCCAGGAGGAATATGAGCTTGCTTGGTCTCCCAATCCTAAAGGAAATTACATAGTTGCTTCGGATATCAGGCTTTATTATTTAAGAGATTGGGCAGGGTTGAAGTGCAATGGTGGAGATAGGTCTAGAATAAATTCTCATGGCCAAAATGCAAGTGCTTTGTTTGGTTGTTGGCTTGGAAAAAGTGCTTGACCTGAGACAATCTCCAAAAAAGAGGCTTCTAAGGCTCATCCATTTGTGTTATGTGCAGAGCAACTGAGGAGGATTCTGCTCACCAATTTTTTCATTGGTCCTTTGCTTTGCAACTCTGGCATTATTGGTGGGACGTATAGCAGTGCCCCTGTCTCCATGTTTCATCCTTGGTCAATTTTTGTAGTGGATTGGGAGAACCCCCCTCAAGGATGGCTTTTCTACAGAATGTTTGGTTAGGGGGGCCCATCTTTTTACTGTGGTAGCTCTAGTTGGAGAGAAATAAGTAGATATTCTGGAATGAGAGGATTATGGCACAACAAGTATGGTAGAAAGTCATAGGGATGATTTAGGAGACTGTGCAGGCCAAGAGTGAGGTCTGTCTCCCTTTATCCAAACAAGATGCTGAGGTAGTGGCACGCCTAGAAATCCAGTGATTTGTAGGTAATTAGGCTTGTGTCAGGAGAGGTCGATAGGGCAAAGAGAATATTCATAGGGATGGTCAGTGGCAGTATCCTCCCAATGGGTTTCTCAAGATCAATACGGATGGCTCTTCCAGGGGAAATCCTGGCCTTGCGGGTATAGGTGGGATAGGCAGAGACTCTAAAGGTACGGTGATTTTTCTCTTTGCGGTCCATAAGGGGAAGCCAACCAACAACATGATGGAAGGCTAGGATATTCTCTATGCTCTTGAGAAGGCTCAGGCATTGGGTTGGCATAAGATCATTTGTGAATTAGATTCTCAATTCGTGATCAACCTACTTATTAAGAGGAAAGTGTTAGATGTCAATTGGCAATTGGCTGGGATTGTGCAGTAGATTTTGAGGATTAGCTCACTCATGGATACAATTAGGTTGGTTCATATTCCCTGTGAATGGAATAGAGCAGCGGATTGTTTGGCAAAATGGGCATCTGAGCATTTAGATGGTGGTAATTCTAAGGATTGGGAGTCTCTCTCCCCAAAGCTTCGCTTCAATCTGGAACGTATTTTGGAGGAAGATAGGAAGGCTCATATCAACATATAGGTGGGCTCATCCCTAGTTTTTCTGTGCTTGTTGTTTTCCTTTGGGGATTTCGGTCCCCCGTTCTTCTTGTAATGCTCTTGTTCTTTTATTAATATATTTTTACCCTTTTTATTTAACAAAATAATAATAATTATTATTATTATTATAATAACAGTTTAGAATAAAAATTATGTGCAAGTTTTTTAATTGACTTTTGAATCGTATTTTATGATCTATCATTAAGAAAAAACATATGATTCAAAAAGTTGATGAAAAAACTTGCACATGTTTTTATTCCAAAAACCTTTAAATAAACATTGTGAATTATGAACTTTTAAAACATACAATCTTTATTAATAAAGTGGTTGAGATTGAGATATTTATTTTGACAATCAACCAATTAAATTATATCGTAATTATTTTTAAATAAAATAACATTAAGATATTTTTGTACACATCTCCTTGTATGTAAGATTGTTTTACAAAAGATCTCTTTCCCATTTAATAAGGATGGTAAAGGATATTCTTTCTTTTTTATTTCTTTTATGTTTTTTTAAAAAAAAAAAAATTGAATATATAATTAATAACAATTTTTCCAAGTTCCTTAAAACTTTTGAAATGAAAAATAAGTTAAAGAGTTAGAAGTCTATTGAAATTCATTTTCCTAATAATAAAAACTTATTATATTTATATAATAGGTCTTCTTAATAAATATTATTAAAAATATATATAATATTAGTATTTATAAAAAATATTTTAAAATAACTTAAAACCATAAATAAATAAAAATCTCACAAGATTATAATAATGTTTATATACAATATAAAAATAATATTTTAAATGAAAATGAACTTTTATTTATTATTTCTATTTCCATAAAAACAAAAAAAACAAAAAAAACAAAAAACAAAAAATCCAAAGTATTAATAGCCAAAACCCCAACTAGTTGTGTACTAGCTCAAAGTGGGGAAAGTTCTTTAATCTCTATTGGTAAAGTTCCTACACCCATGTAAATTAAACTCCGACCTCCTATTTCCCATTCTCTTCAAGTGATTGCCCATTTTGTTTCTTCCTCATTTCCCACTCTAACAAATCCTTTCTCACAACCCCTTTTAGGGGTGAATTATTCAAATTCAGAGTGTGGTCTTGTGACTTCAACTATAAGGCTATTATGAGTTGCTCATGTATTCCCTCACCCTCTATAGATGATGATTATGTGCCAAACAAAAGGCAACCTTTTATATTGGAGACTATGCCATTCTTGACTCAACTTTCAATCAGTTTATAGTCCTCTCAAGGCTTATAGAGGGAAATGATGTGAACCTTGATGATTCCCAATGATAGCTTATTCTTGGAATGTTAAAGGGCTCACTAATCTGACACATAAGTATATAGTCATGAATAGTTTTCATCATTTTTCCAAAATTAATTTTTTTTGCATGTAAGAAGTCAAAAATTCTAATTTTTAACTTTATTCTATTCCTAGCACCATCTGGCTTGGGGCCCTTTGATAGACCACCTATAATGAGTCTAGTTGTGGGGGTGGTCACCCTTTTGGGTTTTTATTTGTATTAAAATATTATTTTCTGGGGTTCTGACCCCACCCATTGGGTGGTCTAGACTCTTTTTGACTTTGGTAATCGCATCATTGGTCTAGTCTATTGGTTGAATATTTTGTCAATCAACGTATTGATAAACAAAATAGGCCTGATCAACCAAAGTAGGAATATTGGTCGCCCAAATGTGTAGGTTCACCACATCAAAAGGGGACTAATC
Organism: Torreya grandis; assembly: GCA_037957365.1. Classification (NCBI taxonomy): domain Eukaryota; kingdom Viridiplantae; phylum Streptophyta; class Pinopsida; order Cupressales; family Taxaceae; genus Torreya; species Torreya grandis. The sequence goes on from JARHVA010003183.1 coordinate 374,727, forward strand.
TCTCCTCTCATCAAGGGGAGGTTCCCTATAGATATTTACATTTTGCAATTACTACCAGGAGTATTCTTGTGGTTTGTTGAATAGTACTTCTAAAAGAAGAGGAGTGCTTTCAGTCAGTTCCCTTGAGTCTTTTCCTTTGATTTGCATGCATCATCTCTAAACAAAGAGAGATGGATGGTTTGTCCTACCCTTGAGTATTATTTTCTATTTATATATATATATATATATATGTGTGTGTGTGTGTGTGTGTGTGTATATAAAGAAAGAGAGATGGATGGTTTGTCCTACCCTTGAGTATTATTTTCTGTTTATATATATATATATATATATATATAAACAAAAAATAATACTCAAGGGTAGGACAAACCATCCATCTCTCTTTCTTTAGAGATGATGCATGCAAATCAAAGGAAAAGTTTCAAGGGAATTGACAAAAAGCACTCCTCTTATTTTAGAAGTACTATTCAGCAAACCACAAGAACACTCCTAGTAGTAATTACAAAATGTAACCAAGGACGTAGTAACTAGCAAATTGAGATGTAGCACAAAGTCTCCACCTGAATTACCCAAGAGTGAAATACAAAGGACAATGACGGCACAAAGTCATCCCAAGGTCCTTTACATAGAAACAAAAATAAAACACACTAAAGGCAATTTTGGGCACACAAAGTCTCTCCATAGTTGGCTTCAGGACGCCTTCCTGACTACTTTCACTAATTCTGCTTATTGAATTAAAGGAATAGAAAATATATTAAGGAAAAAGACATAAGAACAGTTTCCTCAACAACAAAGATATCACAACACAAAGTCTAAAAAGTCACTTACTTTCTTATTCCAATAACAAAATATGATCAACAATCTAAGCTCAAAGTCTTAGTAATGCCTTTCAATTTGGGCAGAGTTTCATTTCTGATTATCAGAGTGAGATCCTTTTACAATCACAAGAGAGTCCCTTATATAGCCTCTTCAAGAAGGACTTGGGAATAGTAACACATCACGTTGAATTGAATTTTGTTAAGAAGACATGCTGAAATTTAGGGGCATTTACCCATTTACTTTTCTCAATGCAGAGAAACGGGTCACGTTATTGAAAGTTTACATCTTTCAATATCCACCTGGCTATCTGCTTCTAAAAACATATCTAACGCACAAATGTTTCTGATCCTTCCTCATCATTCCTCCTTTTTTGGTTAATTGAATCAGGTCCTTGATTCAATTTGATGCTTTGTTCCTTAGTCGCTTCCTGCTGATCTTAGCCTTAAAGCCTTTGAATGCATTCGGGTCCATAGATTTAAACCTACAAAGATCAATGACTATTTCATTGTCACAACTTTGACATCTATGGGCACGTCACTTTCCTTAACAATTCCTTTAGCTTTGTCATTTGATCTTTCTACAAGTGACATGCCCTTCGAGGCCTTGAGAAATGGTCTGCTTTGGGTCAGGAAGAGCCCCCTACAAGGATATCTACCCTTTGGGCAGTCTTCAGATGGCCTTCGGGCAGTCTTTGGATGGCCTTCAGGCTTCTTTCTTCCAGCGGGTCGCTAAGTTCTTTGGCTCTTATTTAAGGCTTTTAAAAATCAATGGCTATTTTACGAACCTTAAAATTGACGTTCATGCACCCATCACTATGTTTGAATTTCCAATGGCTAATTCACCATTCCTGACTTTGATGTCTTTAGGCACATCACCCCTTGGACTTTCTTCAGCTTTCTCTCGATTCAGCCTTTTCTGCTACTTGCTTCCTTCAGATTTCTTGTTTTGCATCCTCTCGAAGGGAAGGTGACCCTTCATCTTTGGGAAAGTGTCCTTTAATTTGGTAGTCGAGAGTCCCTCGCAAGGGCAGCTACCCTTCAGGGTCCTTCGGTAGCCTTTTGTCTTTGGAGTCCTTTGGAGCTTTCCTGTAGACTTTTTTCGTGGACATTTTCCCATGGACTTTTTCTGCAGACATTTTCCCATGGACTTTTTCTGTGGACATTTTCCCATAGACAAAAAGTCTGCAAGAATTGTTTCAGCTGCCTTGTCTTTAGCCTTCAAAAATTCTTTCAAGTTTTCCTCCCATAGCTTACCTAAATTTCTTTGGACTTTTTGTCCAAAGGAATTCCTTCGAACAGAAGTCTGAAATAATTCATTTCTTGCCTTAGTCTTTTTCCTTAAGGAAATCCCTTTTTCTTTCAGTCTTTTCAATTGATCCATGTGCCTTCTTCCTGCCCTCCACATGGGTATCTAATCCTTTGACTTTGGGGCAACCCCTTGAACCTATCGATTAAACCAACCGATTGAACCAACTTTGGTTCAACGGTTCAATGGCTCATTCCCTTTGACCGCTTGAACCAAGATTCTTTAGAACAAGCCTTGTTGAACCCATTGAACCTTGAACCTTGAACCAATTGAACCTTTGAACCAAAGTGGTTTAATGGTTCATTGGTTCAATCAGTTCATTCTCTTTGATTTGGCTAAGTCCTTTTGATCCTCAATGAACCAAACACATTGAACTTGTTGAACCTTTGAACGAAAGTGGTTCAATGGTTCAATGGTTCAATGGTTCAAGCCTCAAAAACTTGTTGAACCTTAATTGAACCTGCTTGTAAAAGCCTTTGAATTTGTTGAACCATTAGTCCATTGAACCTGTTGAACTCTTGCTACTAATGTTAAACCTTTAAACCTGTTGAACCAAAATGGTTCAAGGTTCAACTATTCAATGATTCAATCCTTGCTTAGAAGCTTGTCGATGAACTCTTTTGGTTGAACCTGGTCATTGAGCCAACTTTGAAATCACCTAAGTGTTGAGAGCTTGCTTATTTCCTATAGAGTCCATAGAAATCAACCTGTGAAGCTCATTAAACTTGGCCTACAGAGTCTGTAGATTTCTTCTTGCAGAGGTTATAGATTCAAGCCTACAGAGTCTGTAGATTTAAGCCTACAGAGTCCGTAGATTCAAGAGAAGCTTGAAAAATGAGGAATTTGAATGGTTAGAACAAATTTTAAGAAGGGAAAATATTATTTTGGTTTGAGGGCCAAAATAGTTCAAATGTTGTCCCAAAAAATGAGTGATATTTTTGGGGGACAACAGCTGGCTCCAGTTGGGGAACTTCTATCAATTGTAAAAAAGAATTGAAGGGAGTAGAATCCAGAATCTCCAGTGTCTTCATGTGTACCATTGGGCTATGGAGTCATGTTACCCAGAAATGGAAGGCATCAAAAATGAAAACAAATAAAACAAAATAGAATTAAAAACTATACAAATATACATATGTAAAGATGCAATAATTTGATACTTCAAGAGTTGAAGTGTTTTAGATGCTGCCCATTGTGAGGTAGAGAAAAGAGTGTGCCATATTGATATTTTAGCAAAAAGTTATTTTCACCAATGTGTTGATGAATTATAAATGGGCTTCTTCAAAGGGAGTCAAACTTTCCATGCATCCCTTTTGGTTCTCTCCTTTTGTCCCACAGCAGGACTTGATCCCCAACCTGAAAATCATGATTTTTGGCCTTTTGGTCAAAGAGTTTCTTTACCAGACTTTGATGAGTAGAAATTTGGTCCACCACCATGGTTCTATGTTCATCTAGCTCAGTCAAGCACATGATTCTCTTATCAAGAGAGCTTTCATATGTCTAATCTTCAATTGCCTTTGCCAATTTCAAGGCTAGCAATTCTAAGGTGATTAGTATTTCAACATTGATACCATAAATAATTTGAAAAGGAGACATACCAATTGCCCTCTTTGGTGTGATTCTATTTGCCCATAGAGCATCAATCAATGATTTATGCCATTTCTTTTGATTGTCATTTGCAAGCTTCTTGATGATAGTTACCAAGTTCTTATTGCTTGATTCAGCTTGTCCATTCCCTTATGAAAAATAATTAGAAGAATGGGAGAGTGTAATTCCATATTGGAAATAGAATTGTGTAATCTCCTAGGAGGTGAAACAAGTTGCATTGTCAGTAATAATTTTGGTTAGAACTCCAAACTTAGAAATGATATTCTCCTTAAAGAAATTGCATACAACTTTTGAAGTAACATGCTTAGTTGGGATTGCTTCTACCCACTTAGTGAAATAGTCAGTTGCTGTAATGACATAATCATGTCCAGCACTTGAAGATGGGTTTATAGTCCCAATAAAATCAATTTTCCATTACTAAAAATATTCCTCTATGATCACTAGCTTGAGAGGCAGGGCATCTAACTTGGGTCTTCTAATGAATTGCTGGCAGAGCTCACATTTTCTCACCCACTTATATGCATCTTGGAAAAGAGTTGGCCAGTAATACTTGGCTCATAAAATCTTGTGAGTAGTCACAGGAGAAGAAAAATGTCCTCCACAAGCTAGATTATGGAAATATTTCAAAAGTTGGCTTTGTTGCTCTTTGTCTACACAGCGAAGGAAAAATCCATCTATGCTTCTCTTGTACAAGCCGTTGTCTCAAAGGACAAAATTGGTAGCTTTTAACTTGATAGTCCTCCTTTCTTTATAAGACAAATGAGTAGGACATTCACCATAAATAAGGAAATGAGCAATACCTGAATACCACTCATTGGTAGTGGAGACAAAAAAGACTATTGGTGTGTCTTCCACTTCAGCTTCTACATGCTGCATATCTTCTGGCTTGTTGTCAGCAATTAATTGGCATAGGCCTTTTCCCCTAACCAACTTTTTTGGCTTGATGTCTAGATAAAACTCTTGGATCTTTGCAATCCAATTGCCTCTTTTTGTACCAAACTCTTGCTAAGTTAATATGGACTTGACTATAGTGTCAGGAACTAAGGTAGTAGTGTGTGAATTCAAAATATAGAAGCAAAAATGTTTGACTACTTTTATCACTGCATAAGCATGCTTCTCTATATTTGAATACTTCATCTCATGGGTTTTGAGAGGGTAACTCATGAAAGAAATAGGAGATTCCATACCTTCCTTGTCCTGTTGAACAAGAATTGTTGAAAGTGTATGTTCAAAAGCATAGCTGTATATGATGAAATCTTTGTTGTAATTTAGACAAACCAAGGTAAGAGCATGGGCAATGGTAGTCTTGATATCCTGAAATGCTGACTTGCCTTCTTTAGCCTAGCTAAAGGTGGTCTTCCCTTTCATCATGTTCACAATGTGTCTAGTCTTCTTGACAAATTTGGGGATAAACCTCTGTAAGAAATTCACCTTTCCAAAGAAAGAGTGAACAACATTCTTACTTGTAGGAAAATTAAGCTCTTGAATAGACTTGACTCTATTTGAGTCAATCTTTATGCCTTATTTAGACACAATGTGTCCAAGGATTTTCCCCTCTATTACTCTAAAAATAGACTTCTTAGGATTCAAGGAAATACTATTCTGGCGGTAGCTCTCCAACACTTGTTGCAAGTGGCATACATGATCAAAACAATGCTTTGAAAAGACGGTTAAGTCATCAAGGTATACCACAATGAATTTACCTATCTCATCTTTGAAAGCCAGGTCCACTGCTCTCTAAAAGGTAGCACTAGCATTTATCAAGCCAAAAGGCATTCTTCTATATGCAAATGTACCCCAAGGTGTGGTGAATGTAGTCTTGTGTTGGTCTACTTCACCAACTTCAACTTGATTATATCTTGAGAAGCCATCTAGCATTGATAACATTTTTGAACTTGTCACCGTTGGAAGCACTTGATCTATGATTGGCAAAGGGTAATTATCTTTCAAAGATGACTGATTTAGATTCTTGAAATATACACATGCAAATTTTGCCACTCTTCTTCCTTATAGGCACTATGTTTGCAATCCATGTGGAATGATGGATTGAGAAGATGATTATAGCATTTAACATCTTTTGTATCTCAGACAGAATAGTGCCTGATATTTTCAGATTGTATTGTCTGGATTTTTGCTTGTAGGGCATTGAGTTAGCCTTGAGAGGAATGTCACGATGGATTTTATCAAATCTGAGAGACTTCAGGTCTTCATAAGAATATGCTAAGACATCCATGTATTGATAGAGTAAGGTGGTGAACTTGAATCTTTCTTTAGGGGTGCAACACTTACCAATGTTAACCATCTTGGGGTTTTCTTTAGTAGTCAGATTTACTTGATCGAATCCTTGAGAGAAACTTGAATCTGTTTGCTATTGTTTGATGAATCTATCATGCTTGTCAAATAGCTTCTTAAGAGAAATCAGGCCTTTGGGAATTTTATTTCCTTTCAGCTGTAAGAATTCTTCATTTATATCTAAACTATATTTAGAAGCTAATTCATACTTTTGAGATTCACTGCCTTCAAAACGTAGTTCAAAATAGTCTTTTCATTCCATGAAGGCAATGATTTAATGATCATCATTGAATACTTGCCAATGATCAGCATTATCAGGGACACTTGGTCTACATACTAGCTCAATAGTATACCTATCTTCTTTGAAATATGAGTGAGGAACTAAAAGAGTTCTTCAAACAGCAAGTGCATCAGCTCTGTCATTAGATTCCCTAGGTATGGCAGAAATGTTAAAAGCATAAAAGCTTTCAATTTGGTCTCAAACTAGGTTGCGATAATGGCATAATATTTCATTCTTGGTTTGGTATAAGTTTCTCACTTGACAAACAACTAATTCAGCATCCCCTTTGGCATGAAGAAACTTGATGCCTTTGTCTTAAGCAGCCTTCAATCTAAGCAACAAAGATTCATATTCAGCTGTATTGTTAGTGTTGCTAAATTGTAATTTGTAAGATGAAGAAAACATATCTCCTTGAGGAGATATCAACATAATCCTGGATCTCGAACCGGTAGAGGAGTAGTTGCCATCAAATTCTAGAGTCCATACCTCATCAGACACTGATTTTTCTTTAGACTTTCCTTTATTAGAGAGGGAGGGTCCTTCTTCATTTGTATTGAAACCTACTAGTTCTTCTATTATAGTTGAACTAATTTTTGGGTTGACACTTTCAAGAATTTTATCAGATGCTTCATGCACTTCATTTGTAGATAGAAAGTAGTTACCCATACCTGAGGATTCAAAAAGAATTTGAAATTTAGGGGCTGATGTTTGGGTGACCACATATTTTGCCTCCTTTTCAAGGAGCAACCTCTTCATTATGCCTTGGATAGGGATCCTTGCCTCAGATAAGTCCATGCTTAGTTATCCTCCCACGTCCTTATAGAAATTTCATCCAAGTAAAATGCCATAGGATGCTAGGATGTCAACCACCAAGATAGTCATCTTGATTCTCTTGTCTGGAAAGGCTGTAAATGCAAATTGGGCATCTTTGATTTTCCCCAACAATGGTACTTACTTGTTTTCCATGGAGAAACATCTCCCAAATGTCTTGGTTAGTGTGAGGCTAAGAGATTCAGCTACTTTAGCAGGCATGACATTGTCATATGCCCCTGAGTCTATAATATAATTACTTAGCTTGTGACCATTTATTAACAGGGAAACATAGAAAGGTTTTATTTTTCTAGGGGCAGCTGGTAGAGTAATGACAAGATTATTTAGAATGGGCATGTTCTTTGGAGAATTAGGAGTTACCTTTTTAGATTTTTATCCTACAGGGATGGTTTGGTTCTTGACATATTGGACCAACTTATTCAATTGATCAAGATTAGACTGCAAATATTCAAATTTAGACATTTATATTTTTATCTTTTTGACATGATCAATTATTTTAAATGGTTGAATTGAGTTAGGTAAAGAGGAAGGTATTTCAACCTTTTGGGTTTTAGGAGGGATGAGAAGAGGGCTGGTTTGTAAAATTTAAGTAGAAGGTGAAGGTGAAATTGATGTATTTTCCTTTTGGGTGATCACCATATCCTTTGACTGAAAAGGCAAAGTGGTTCCATGCTTAGCAATTGTAATTGATGATTGAGGTTGCTCCTCTGTCTTCCCTTTATTAGCTTGCTAGATTGATTGGTCCTTGGACCTAGTAAACACTGCATATGATCCATCAAAAGCTTTTCCTTTGCTTCTGGGTTCATCCTGGTAGTTCAAAAAACCAATGCGAGAGTCGCCAGCTGATTCTTATTGATTTTTTTCAAGGAGATCAGTGTCATTTTCCTGATTCAATTTAGGCTAGAAAGAGAACTCTGATTCTTCTTCAAGATATCCCATTGCTAAATTGGTTGGAGGAGCTTCCAAGGCAAGTTTCCCTTATGGGGGAGGAAGATGATTTTGTTACCCTTGATTCTTGGTAGCATTGCCCTGATATGATTGATTTGGAAATGTCTTTCTTGGCATATCTCTGTATGAAGGAGTAGAAGACATTCCTTGCACCATTTGCTTTTTGAGAGCAAGTAACTCATTTGCCAACTTCTGCACCATTGGATCTGTGGTGCTTGTAGATGAATATTCAGAAGATGATAAAGGTCTATTTATATTTGGATCTCTTCTTATCTTTTCTGCTAAGATGAGGTCATTTTCTACCTCAGTGGCCAAATGTTGAGCTGCAGCAAGATCTATTTGACCATCACGTCTCAGAAGAAAACTTACTTTCGGTAATTGAGAATTAATGAAGAAACATTTGAGATTCTCAGCTGTAGGTCGAGCAATTACAAGAATTATGTTCCTTAGTTTGTCAAACTTGGCTATGAAGTCTCTCATTGGTTCATGAGGTTCTTTATTCATCTGTGTAAATTGAGCTAGAAGGGCATGTGCATCTTCTGTAGGTTTGAATTTGGATTCAAACATAGCTTTGAGGGTATTTCAATCAGTTACTAACTGAGCCTATAGATGATAAAACCAATCTATAACAGCACCTTGTAATGTTTCTACAAATAGCCTAATGGCTACATCTTAAAATTCTACTCCAATTACGCCACAGGCTATGCTGAAGGCTGCAATGTGTTCATCAGGATGAACTTTCCCATCACCATATAATTTGGAGAAATTCTTCCTTGAACTACATGGAAGCTCATGTAGAGGTGGAGTAAGATTGAGAGGACCAAAAGCATTACCCCAGGGGCCTTGAACTATCATTATATGACTATGAAAATGAGAAATAACAAATCTTAGAGGGGTAATTATTGGCAAAGCTTTATCAATAGTAGAAGTGGATACTTCATTTGGCAATGGAGATCTGCCTTTAGTAGGAGGAATTCTCTTGGTTCATTGGAGGTGAGATGGTGAAGTAAATAGATCAAAATTACTTTTTTGTGTTAACTCGAATACAAGGTCAACAATACCTTTAGCCCTTTGGCTTTGTGTATACATTGAATCTACTAGATTATGAAATAAAAATGGAAAAGAATTAACCTTGCTTTAGTTTGAAGGTTGAGGCTTTAAACTGCACACTCTTTCCCAGTTAATGTGGAGGTGAATGGTAAGGTTATAATAATAATGGGTAAAATAGAGAAATGAAATGGATTCTATAATGGATAATGGTAGAAAATGATTTCATCTACAACTTGAGGTTTCAGAATGCACATAAGTGTCTCCCTAATAGAGTCGCCAAAAATTGTTGGTTGAATATTTTGTCGATCAGCATACTAATAAACAAAATAGGTCTGATCAGCCAAAGTAGGAAGATTGGTCATCCAAATGTGTAGGATTACCACATCAAAAGGGGACTAATCTCTTCTCTCATCAAGCAGAGGTTCCCTATATATATATATATATATATATATATATATATATATATATAGAAAATAATACTCAAGGGTAGAACAAACCATCCATCTCTCTTTCTTCAAAGATGATGCATGCAAATCAAAGGAAAAATCTCAAAGAAAATGATAGAAAACACTCCTCTTCTTTCATAAGTACTGTTCAACAAACCGTAAGAATGCTCCTAGTAGTAACTGCAAATTGTAACCAAGGACGTAGTAACCAACAAATTGAGATGTAGCATAAAGTATCCACCTGAATTTCCCAAGAGTGAGATATGAAGGACAATAAGGGTACAAATTCATCCCAAGGTCATTTACATATAAATAAAAAGAAAACACACTAAAGGCAATTATGGGGGCACAAAGTCTCTCCATAATAGGCTTCAGGACACCTTCCTGACTACTTTCACTAATTTTGTTAAGAAGACATGCTAGAATTTAGGGGTATTTACCCATTTGCTTTTCTCAATGCAGAGAAATAGGTCACATTATTGAAAGTTTTCATCTTTCAATATCCACCTGGCAGTCTGCTTCTAAAAACATATCCGATGTGTAAATGTTTCTAATCCTTCCTCATCATTCCTCCTTTTTTAGTTAATTAAATTAGGTCCTTGATTCAATTTGATGCTCTATTCCTTAGTTGCTTCGTACTGATCTTGGCCTTAAAGCCTTTGAATGCATTTGGGTCCATAGATTTAAACCTACAAGGATCAATGGCTATTTCATTGTTGTAACTTTGATGTCTGTGGGCACGTCACTTTCCTCTGTGATTCCTTCAGCTTTGCCATTTGATCTTTTTAGAGGTGACCTACCCTTTGAGGCCTTGAGAAACAGTCTACTTTGGGTTGGGAAGAGCCCCCCACAAGGGTATCTGCGCTTCGAGTGGTCTTCAGATGGCCTTCAGGCTTCTTTCTTTTGGTGGGTCGCTAAGTTCTTTGGCTCTTCTTTAAGGCTTTTCAAAATCAATAGCTATTTTACGAACCTTGAAATTGATGTTCATGTACCCGTCACTACATTTGAATTTCCAATGGCTAATTCATCATTCTTGACTTTGACGTCTTCAGGCACATCACCCCTTAGACTTTCTTTCGCTTTCTCTTGATTCAGCCTTTTCTGCTACTTACTTCCTTTGAATTTCTTGTTTTGCATCCTCCCAAAGGGAAGGTGACCCTTCAGCTTTGGGAAAGTGTCCTTTAATTTGGCAGCCAAGAGTTCCTCATAAGGACACCTACCCTTCAAGGTCCTTCAGTGGCCTTTTGTCTTTGGACTCCTTCAAAGCTTTCCCACAGACTTTTTTCACATACATTTTCCCACAGACTTTTTTCGCAGATAAAATGTCCACAAACAATTTCTCGTGGACAAAAAGTCTGCAAGAATTATTTTAGCTACCTTGTCTTTGGCCTTCAGAAATTCTTTCAGCTTTTCCTCCCGCAGCTTACCTGAATTTACTCAAACTTTTTGTCCAAAGGAATTCCTTCGAACAGAAGTTCAAAAGAATTCATTTCTTGCCTTAGTCTTTTTCCTAAAGGAAATCCCTTTGTCTTTCAGTCTTTTCAATTGGTCCATGTGCCTTCTTCCTTCCCTCCGCAAGGGTATATGATCCTTTGACTTTGGGGCAACCCCTTGAACATATCGATTGAACCAACTTTGGTTCAAGGGTTCAATGGTCCATTCCCTTTCTTTTATTGACCGCTTGAACAAAGACTCTTTGAAACAAGCCTTGTTGAACCCATTAAACCTTGAACCTTAAACTCATTGAACCTTTGAACTAAAGTGGTTCAATGGTTCATCGGTTCAATCGGTTCAATCTCTTTGATTTGGCTAAGTCCTTTTGATCCTCGTCAAACCAAACGCGTTGAACCTGTTGAACCTTTGAACCAAAGTGGTTTAATGGTTCAACAGTTTAATAGTTCAAGCCTTGAAAACTTGTTGAACCTCGATTGAACCTGCTTGTAGAAGCCTTTGAACCTGTTGAACCATTAGTCCATTGAACCTGTTGAAGTCTTGCTGTTGATGTTGAACCTTTGAACCTGTTGAACCTGTTGAACCAAAATGGTTCAAGGTTCAATGGTTAAATCCTTACTTAGAAGCTTGCTGATGAACTCTTTTGGTTGAACCTGGTCATTGAACCAACTTTGAAATCGCCTAAGTGTTGAGAGCTTGCTTCTTTCCTACAGAGTCTGTAGAAATCAACCTGTGAAGCTCATAGAACTTGGCCTATAGATTTTGTAGATTTTCTTCCTATAGAGTCCATAGATTCAAGCCTACAGAGTTCATAGATTCAAGCCTTCAGATTCCATAGATTCAAGCCTATAGAGTCCGTAGATTTAAGCCTGTAGAGTCCATAGATTTAAGCCTGCAGAGTTCATAGATTTTTGAGAAGCTTGAAAAATGAGGAATTTGAATGCTTAAAACAAATTTCAAGAAGGGTAGAGATTATTTTGGTCTAAGGACCAAAATATTTTAAATGTTGTCCCAAAAAATGAGTGATATTTTTGGGGACAACAACTGGCTCTAGTTGGGGAATTTCTATCAATTGTTCAATGGTTCATTCCCTTTGACCACCTGAACCAAGATTCTTTGGAACAAGCCTCATTAAACCCATTGAACCTTGAACCTTGAACCCATTGAACCTTTGAACCAAAGTGGTTCAATGGTTCATCAGTTTAATTAGTTTATTCTCTTTGATTTGGCTAAGTCCTTCTGATCCTTGTTGAACCAAACACGTTGAACCTTTTGAACCTTTGAACCAAAGTGGTTCAATGGTTCAACATTTTAATGGTTCAAGCATCGAAAACTTGTTAAACCTACTTGTAGAAGCCTTTGAACCTGTTGAACCATTAGTCCATTGAACCTGTTGAACTCTTGCTGCTGATGTTGAACCTTTGAACTTGTTGAACCTATTGAACCAAAATGGTTCAAGGTTCAACAATTCAATGATTCAATCCTTGCTTAGAAGCTTGCTGATGAACTCTTTTGGTTGAACCTGGTCATTGAACCAACTTTTAAATTGCCTAATTATTGAGAGCTTCCTTCTTTCCTATAGAATCTGTAGAAATCAACCTGTGAAGCCTGTTGAACTTGGCTTATAGAGTATGTAGATGTTATTCCTGCAGAATTCGTAGATTCAAGCCTACATATTCCATAGATTTAAGCCTTTAGAGTCTGTAGATTCAAGAGAAGATTCAAAAATGAGGAATTTGAATGCTTAGAACAAATTTTGAGAAGGGCAAAGATTATTTTGGTCTGAGGACCAAAATAGTTCAAATGTTGTCCCAAAAAATGAGTGATAGGTTCAATAGGTTCAAGGTTCAACATCAGCAGCAAGAGTTCAATAGGTTCAATGGAATAATGGTTCAATAGGTTCAAAGGCTTCTACAAGCAGGTTCAATCAAGGTTCAACAAGTTTTTGAGGCTTGAACCAATGAACCGTTGAACCATTGAACCACTTTGGTTCAAAGGTTCAACAGGTTCAACATGTTTGGTTCGACAAGGATCAAAAGGACTTAGCCAAATCAAAGAGAATGAACTAATTAAACCGATGAACCATTGAACCACTTTGTTTCAAAGGTTTAACAGGTTCAAGGTTCAAGGTTCAATGGGTTCAATGAGGCTTGTTTCAAAGAGTCTTGGTTCAAGCGGTCAATAAAAGCAAGGGAATGAACCATTGAACCGTTGAACCAAAGTTGGTTCAATCAGTTGGTTAAATGATAGGTTTAAGGGGTTGCCTCAAATCCAAAGGATTAGATACCCTTGTGGAGGGCAGGAAGGAGGCACATGGATCAATTGAAAAGACCGAAAGACAAAGGGATTTCCTTTGGGAAAAAGACTAAGGCAAGAAATGAATTCTTTCAGACTTTTGTCTGAAAGAATTCATTCAGACAAAAGGTTTGAAGAAATTTGGAGAAGCTGTGAGAGGAAAGCTCGAAAGAATTTTGAAGGCCAAAGACAAGGCAGCCAAAACAATTCTTGCAGACTTTTCATCCGCAGGAAAATGTACGTAGAAAAAGTCTGTGGGAAAATGTTCATAGAAAATGTTTGTGGGAAAATGTCTGTGGAAAAATTCTGTAGGAAAGCTCTGAAGGATTTTGAAGACAAAAGGCCACCGAAGGACCCTGAAGGGTAAGTGTCCTTGCGAGGGACTCTCAGCTGCCAAATGAAAGGACACTTCCCCAAAGCCGAAGGGTCACCTTCCCTTTGAGAGGATGCAAAACAAAAAATCTGAATGAAGCAAGTAACAAAAAAGGCTGAATCAAGAGAAAGCCAAAGAAAGTCCAAGGGGTGACACACTTGAAGATGTCAAAGTCATGAATGGTGAACTAGCCATTGTAAATTCAAACGTAGTGATGGGTGCGCAAACGTCAATTTCAAGGTCCATAAAATAGCTATTGATTTTGAAAAGCCTTAAATAATAGCCAAAGAACTTAGTGACCCACCAGAAGAAAGAAGCCTGAAGGCCATCCGAAGACCGCCTGAAGGGAAAATACCCTTGCAGGGGGCTCTTCCCAACCCAAAGTGGACCATTTCTCAAGGCCTCGAAAGGCAATTCCCCTTTGAGAAAGACCAAATGACAAATCTAAAAGAATTATCAAGGAAAGTGACATGCCCACAGACATCAAAGTCGTAACAATGAAATAGCCGTTGATCCTTGGAAGTTTAAGCGTGGACTCGAATGCATTCAAAGGCTTTAAATCCAAGACCACAAAGAAGTGACTAAGGAATAGAGCATCAAATTGAATCAAGGACCTAATTTAATTAACTAGAAAAGGAAGAACTATGAGGAAGGATCAGAAACATTTGCGCATCAAATATGTTTCTAGAAGTAGACTGCCAAGTGGATATTGAAAGATACAAACTTTCAATAGTGTGACCCATTTCTTTGCATTGAGAAAAGCAAATGGGCAAATGCCCCTAAATTCTAGCATGTCTTCTTATCAAATTTCAATGCAACATGATGTGTTACTATTCCCAAGTCCTTCTTGAAGAGGCTATATAAGGGACTCTCTTGTTATTGTAAAAGGATCTCTCTCTGATAATTAGAAATGAAACTCTACCTAAATTGAAAGGCATTACTAAGACTTTGAGCTCAGATTGTTGATCATATTTTGATATTGGAATAAGAAAGCAAGTGACTTTTCAGAATTTGTGCTATGATATCTTTATTGTTAAATAAACTGTTCTTATGTCTTTTTCCTTAATATATTTTTTGTTCCTTTAATTCAATAAGAAAAATTAGTGAATGTAGTTAGGAAGGTGTCATAAAGCCAACTGTGGAGAGACTTTGTGCCCCCATAATTGCCTTTAGTGTGTTTTCTTTTTTTTCTATGTAAAGGACCTTGGGACGACTTTGTGCCCTCATTGTCCTTCATATTTCACTCTTGGGCAATTCAAGTGGAGACTTTGTGCTACATCTCAATTTACTGGTTACTACATCCTTGGTTACATTTTGCAATTACTACCAGGAGTATTCTTGTGATTTTTCTAAATAGTACTTTTGAAAGAAGAGGAGTGCTCTCTGTCAGTTTCCTTGAGATTTTTCCTTTGATTTTCATGCATCATCTCTAAGGAAAGAGAGATGGATGGTTTGTCCTACCCTTGAGTATTATTTTTTGTTTATATATATATATATATACGGAACCTCCCCTTAATGAGAGGAGAGATTAGTCCCCTTTTGATGTGGTGAACCTAAACATTTGGATGACCAATCTTCCTACTTTGGCTGAACAAACTTGTTTTGTTTATCAGTACATTGATCGACAAAATATTCAACCAACAATTTTTGGTGACTCTACTAGGGATATACATAATTATGTGCAATTTAGAACCTTAAGTTTTAGATTGAAACATCCCCCGTGTCTTACCCATTATCATTATAACCCTTATCCATTACAAACTCTAGCAACTCCGTTTCATGTCTTACCCAGTATCCATTTATAGCCTTACCATCTTCCTCCACCTCTATTATTTTATCTAGTCTACAAAACCAGAGCTGTTGGGAAAGAGTGTGCAGTTTAAAGCCTCAAGCTTCAAACTAAAGCAAGGTCAATTCTTTTCCATTTTTGTTTCACAATCTGGAAGATTCAAGGTATACACGAAGCCAAAGGGCTAAAGGTATTGTTGACCATGTATTCGAGTTGGTATAGAAAATTAAATTTGATCTATTTCCTTCACCATCTCACCTCCAACGAACCAAGAACTTTCCTCCTACTAAAGTCAGATCTCCATTGCCAAATGAAGTATCCACTTCTGATGTTGATAAAGCTTTGCCAATAATTAGCCCTTTGAGATTTGTTATTCCTCCTTTTCATAGTCATATAATGGCAGTTCAAGGCCCCTAGGGTATTTATTTTGGTCCTCTTAATCTTACTCCACCACTACATGAGCTTCCACATAGTTCAAGGAAAAATTTCTCCAAATTCTATGGTGATGGGAAAGTTCATCTTGATGAACACATTGTAGCCTTTAGCATCGCTTGTGGCGTAATTAGAGTAGAATTTGAAGATGTAGCAGTCAGGTTATTTGTAAAAAAATTACAAGGTGATGTTGTAGATTGGTTTTATCATCTACAGGCCCGATCAGTAATTAATTACAATACCCTCAAAGCTAAGTTTGAATCCAGATTCAAACTGTAGAAGATGCACATGCACTTCTATCTCAACTTACACAGATGAAGAAAGAACCTCATGAACCAATGAGGGACTTCATAGCCAAATTTGACAAATTGAGGAATAGAATTCCTATAATTGCTCGACCTATAGCTGAGAACCTCAAATGCTTCTTCATTAATTCTCAGTTACCTGAAGTAAGTTTTCTTTTGAGACGTGTTGGTCAAATAGATCTTACTGCAACTCATCTTTTGGTCACTGAGGTAGAAGATGATCTCATCTTAGTAGGGAAGATAAGAAGAGATCTAAATAGAAGTAGACCCTCATCATCTTCTGAATATTCATCTATAGGCACCACTGATCCAATGGTGCAAAAGCTGGCAAATGCATTGCTAGCCTTGAAAAGACAAATGGCACAAGGTATGTCTTATGCTCCTTCATATAAAGATATGCCAAGAAGGACATTTCCAAATTAGTCATATCAAGGCAATGCTACTAGGAATCAAGGGCAGCCAGATCATCTTCCTCCCTCATAAGGGAAACTTGCCCTTGAAGTTGCTCCAACCAACTCAGCAGTTAGATATTTGGAAATAGAACATGCTTTCTCTTTTCAACCTGATTTTGAGCAAGAAAATGACATTGATCTCTTCATAGAGGATCAAGAAGAATCAGCTGGTGACTCCCACATTGGTTTCTTGAATTACCAAGATGAACCCAGAAGCAAAGGAGAAGCTATTGATGGATCATATGTAGTGTTTACCAGGTCCAAGAACCAATCAGTCAAGCAAGCTGATAAAGAGAAGACATAGGAGCAACCTCAACCAACAATTACTATTTTTAAGTGTGGAACCACTCTGCCTTTCTAGTCAAAGGATCCAGTGATCACCCAAAAAGTAAGTACATCAATTTCACCTTCACCTTCTACTTCAATTTTGTAAACCAACCATCCTCCCATCCCTCCTAAAACCCAAAAAGTTGAAATGCTTTCCTTTGTTCCTACTGCAATTCAGCCATTTGACATAATTGATCATGTCAAGAAGACCAAAATTTAAATGTCTGAATTTGAATATTTGTAGTCTAATTTTGATCAATTAGATAAGTTGGTTTAATGTGTCAAGAACCAAGCCATCCCTACAAAACAAGAGGTTAAAAAATAATTCTTGATTCCACAAAGAACATGTCCATTCCAAATAATCTTGTCATTACTCCTCCAATTGCCCCTGGGAAAATAGAACCTTTTTATGTTTCCTTATTGATAAATGGTTATCAACTCAACAATTGCATCATTGATTCTAGGGCATCTGACAATGTCATGCCTACTAAAATAGCTGAGTCTCTGGGTCTCACACTGATCAAAACCTTTGGGAGATGTTTCTCCATGGATAACAAACAAGTACCAATGTTGGGGAAAATCAAAGATGCCCAATTTGCATTTACAACGCTTCTAGACAAGAGAATCAAGATGATTGTCTTGGTGGCTGACATCTCAGCATCTTATGGCATTTTGCTTAGATGAAATTTTTGCAAGGACGTGGGAGGAGAACTAAGCATGGACCTATCTGAGGCAAGGATCCCTGTCTAAGGCATAATGAATAAATTGCTCCCTAAAAAAGAGTCAAAATATGTGGTCACTCAAACGTCAGCCCCTGCAGCATAAATTCTATTTGAGTCTTCAGGCAGGGGTAATTATTTCTTGACCACAGAGAATGTTCATGTTTCTACAGATGAAAGTCCTATAGCTGACAATCTAGGAATTGATCCAAACAAGATGTCAGGAGAATTGGTAGGGTGCAATATAAATAAGGAAGGATATTCCATCTCCAATGAAGAGAAATCTAATAGGAGATCAGCTTTTGATGATACTTGGATCTTGGAATCTAATGGTAGTAATTCTTCCACCAACGATAGAGTCAGGACTATGTTGATATCTCCTTAAGGAGATATTCTTCCTTCATAAAATTTGCAATTCAAGAACACCAACAACACATTTAGATGTGAATCTATGTTGCTCAAATTGAAGATTGCTCAAGATGAAGAGATCAAACTCCTTCACATCAAAGGAGATGCTAAGCTGATAGTTTGTCAGGAGTTTGATGTGGACAATTCAATCATGCGCTGGACTGAACCAGAAGAACAACTAATTATGGTAATGGACCATGCTGCTGTAAATAAAAATCAGGTAAAGGAACCCTTCACCAAGAAAGCAAGGAGTTATAGCTTTCAAATTGAAGACCACAACCTGTCGTGGGGCAAGAAGAAGAAAAAACTAAGAGGAAGACACAAAAAATTGGTTTCTTGGTGGAGAGTTCCATGCACCCGTCACCATTTCTGGGGACAAAATGTCTTCTTGCTAGTTTATCAGGATAGAGCACTATTTTCACTATCTCTTAGGAAGCAGCATCTGAAACACTTCAAATCTTGAAGTATCAGATTATTGCATCTGTATATATGTATATTTGTATAGTTTTTAATTCTATTTTGTTTTCTTTGTTTCCATTTTTGATGCCTTTCATTTCTGGGTAACATGACTCCATAGCCCAATGGTACACATGAAGACACTGGAGATTCTAGATTCTACTCCCTTCAATTCTTTTTTATAATTGATAGAAGTTCCCCAACTGGAGCCAGCTGCTGTCCCCAAAAAATATCACTCATTTTTTGGGACAACATTTGAACTATTTTGGTCCTCAGACCAAAATAATCTTTGTCCTTCTCAAAATTTGTTCTAAGCATTCAAATTCCTAATTTTTCAAGCTTCTCAAAAATTTATAGACTCTGCAGGCTTAAATCTATGGACTCTGCAGGCTTAAATCTATAGACTCTACAGGCTTGAATCTACGAACTCTATAGGCTTGAATCCTTGGACTCTGTAGGCTTAAATCTATGAACTCTGCAAGCTTGAATCTACGAACTTTGTAGGAAGAAAATCTACAGACTCTATAGGCTAAGTTCTACGGGCTTCACAGGTTGATTTCTATGGACTCTATAGGAAAGAAGCAAGCTCTCAACACTTAGGCGATTTCAAAGTTGGTTCAATGACCAGGTTCAACCAAAATAGTTCATCGACAAGCTTCTAAGAAAGGATTAAACCATTGAACCTTGAACCATTTTATTTAATAGGTTCAAAGGTTCAACATTAGCAGCAAGAGTTCAACAAGTTCAATAGACTAATGGTTCAACAGGTTCAAAGGCTTATACAAGCAAGTTAAATTAAGGTTCAACATGTTTCTAAGGCTTGAACCATTGAACCGTTGAACCATTAAACCACTTTGGTTCAAAGGTTCAATAGGTTTAACACATTTGGTTCAACAAGGATCAAAAGGACTTAGCCAAATCAAAGAGAATGAACTGATTGAACCAATGAACCATTGAACCACTTTGGTTCAAAGGTTCAACGGGTTCACGGTTCAAGGTTCAATGGGTTCAACGAGGCTTGTTTCAAAGAGTCTTAGTTCAAGCGATCAATAGAAGCAAGGGAATGAACCATTGAACTATTGAACCAAAGTTGGTTCAACTAATAGGTTCAAGGGGTTGCCCTAAAGCCAAAGGATCAGATACCCTTGCAGAGGATAGGAAGGAGGCACATGGATCAATTGAAAAGACTAAAAGACAAAAGGATTTCCTTCAGGAAAAAGACTAAGGCAAGAAATGAATTTTTTTAGACTTTTGTTTGAAGGAATTCCTTCAGACAAAAAGTCTAAAGAAATTTAGAGAAGCTGCGGGAGGAAATCCCAAAAGAATTTCTGAAGGCCAAAGACAAGGTAGATGAAACAATTCTTGTGAACTTTTTGTCCATGAGAAAATGTCCACAAAAAAAGTCTGCCGGAAAATGTCTGCGGAAAAAGTCTACGAGAAAGTTCCAAAGGATTCTGAAGACAAAAGGCCACCAAAGGACCCCAAAGGGCATGTGCCCTTGCGGGGGACTCTTGACTGCCAAACTAAAGGACACTTCCCCAAAGCCGAAGGGTCACCTTCCCTTCAGGAGGATGCAAGAAAAGAAATCTAAAGGAAGCAAGTAACAAAAAAGCCTGAATCAAGAGAAAGCCAAAGAAAGTCTAAGGGTGATGTGCTTGAAGATGTCAAAGTCAAGAACAACCAGCTAGCCATTGTAAATTCAAACGTAGTGATGGGTGCGTTAATGTCAATTTCAAGGTTCATAAAATAGCCATCAATTTTGAAAAGCCTTAAAGAATAGCCAAAGAACTTAGCGACCCGCCAGAAGAAAGAAGCTTAAAGGCCATTCGAAGACCGCCCGAAGGGTAGATACCCTTGTGGGGGGCTCTTCCCAACCCAAAGCAGACCATTTCTCAAGGCCTTGAAAGGTAGGTCCCCTCCGAGAAAGACCAAATGACAAAGTTGAAGGAATTACTGAGGAAAGTGACGTGCTCATAGATGTCAAAGTTGCAACAATGAAATAGTCATTGATCCTTGGAAGTTTAAGCGCAGACCTGAATGCATTCAAAGGCTTTAAAGCTAAGACCAGCAAGAAGTGACTAAGGAACATATCATCAAATTGAATCAAGGACCCATTCAATTAACCAAAAAAGGAGGAATGATGAGGAAGGATCAAAAATGTTTTCACATCAAATATGTTTCTAGAAGTAGACTGCCAGGTGGATATTGAAAGATACAAACTTTCAATAGCATGACCCATTTCTATGCATTAAGAAAAGCAAATGGGTAAATGTCCCTAAATTTTAGCATGTCTTAACAAATTTCAATGCAAAATGATGTGTTATTATTCCCAAGTCCTTCTTGAAGAGGCTATATAAGGGACTCTCTTGTTATTGTAAAAGGATCTCTCTCTGATAATCAAAAATGAAACTCTGTACAAATTGAAAGGCATTACTGAGACTTTGAGCTCAGATTGTTGATCATATTTTGTTATTGGAATAAGAAAGCAAGTGACTTTTTAGACATTGTGCTGTGATATATTTGTTGTTGAGGAAACTGTTCTTATGTATTTTTATTTAATATATTTTCTATTTTTTAAATCAATAAGCAAAATTAGTGAAAGTAGTTAGGAAGGTGTCCTGAAGCCAACTGTGGAGAGACTTTTTGCCCCCACAATTACCTTTAGTGTGTTTTCTTTTTATTTATATGTAAAGGACCTTGGGACGACTTTGTGCCCTCATTGTACTTCATATTTCACTCTTGGGAAATTCAGGTGGAGACTTTGTGTTACATCTCAATTTGTTGGTTACTATGTCCTTGGTTACATTTTCCAATTATTACTAGGAGTATTCTTGTGGTTTGTTGAATAGTACTTCTGAAAGAAGAGGAGTGCTTTCTGTCAATTCCCTTGAGATTTTTCCTTTGATTTGCATGCATCATCTCTAAAGAAAGAGAGATGGATGGTTTGTCCTACCCTTGAGTATTATTTTCTATTTATATATATGCATTCGAGTCCATGCTTAAACTTCCAAGGATCAATGGCTATTTCATTATTGTGAATTTAACGTCTATGGGCACGTCACTTTCTTCGATAATTCCTTGGACTTTTTCATTTGGTCTTTCTCGGAGGGGACCTGCCTTTTAGGGCCTTAAGAAATGGTCCGCTTTGGGTTGGGATGAGCCCACCCCAAGGGTATCTACCCTTCGGGTGGTCTTCATATGGCCTTCGGGCTTCTTTCTTCCAACGGGTCGCTAAGTTCTTTGGCTATTCTTTAATGCTTTTCAAAATCAATGGCTATTTTACAAACCTTGAAATTGACATTCACGCACCCATCACTATGTTTGAATTTCCAACGGCTAGTTCACCATTCTTGACTTTGATGTCTTCAAGCACGTCACCCCTTGGACTTTCTTCAACTTTCTCTTGATTCGGCCTTTTCTGTTACTTACTTCCTTCAGATTTCTTGTTTTGCATCCTCCCAAAGGGAAGGTGACCCTTTAGCGTTGGGGCAGTGTCCTTTAATTTGGCAGCTGAGAGTCCCCCACAAGGGCACCTGCCCTTTAGGGTCCTTCAGTGGCCTTTTGTCTTCGGAATCCTTTAGAGATTTTTGGTAGACCTTTTTTGCAGACATTTTTCCATGGAATTTTTCCACTGACATTTTCCCATGAACTTTTTTTGTGGACATTTTCCCATGGACAAAAAATCTACAAGAATTGTTTCGGCTACCTTGTCTTTGGCCTTCATAAATTCTTTTGGGCTTTCCTCCCACAACTTCTCTGAAGTTCTTCGGACTTTTTGTCCAAAGGAATTCCTTCAGACAAAAGTCTGAAAGAATTTGTTTCTTACCTTAGTCTTTTTCTCGAAGGAAATCCCTTTGTCTTTCAATCTTTTTAATTGATCCATGTGCCTCCTTCCTGCCCTCTACAAGGGTATCTAATCCTTTGGCTTTGGGGCAACCCCTTGAACCTATTGGTTGAACCAACCAATTGAACCAACTTTGGTTCAATGGTTCATTCCCTTTCTTCTATTGACCGCTTGAACCAAGACTCTTTGAAACAAGCCTCGTTGAACTCGTTGAACCTTGAACCCATTGAACCTTTGAACCAAAGTGGTTCAATAGTTCATTGGTTCAATTGGTTCATTCTCTTTGATTTGGCTAAGTCCTTTTGATCCTCATCGAACTAAAAGCGTTGAACCTTTGAACCAAAGTGGTTCAATGGTTCAACAGTTTAATGGTTCAAGCCTCAGAAACTTGTTGAACCTTGATTGAACCTGCTTGTAGAAGCCTTTGAACCTATTGAACCATTAGTCCATTGAACCTATTGAAGTCTTACTACTAATGTTGAACCTTTGAACTTGTTGAACCAAAATGGTTTAAGGTTCGATGGTTTAATGGTTCAATCCTTGCTTAAAAGCTTGCCGATGAACTCTTTTGGTTAAACCTGGTCATTGAACCAGCTTTGAAATTGCCTCAGTGTTGAGATCTTGCTTCTTTCCTGTAGAGTCCGTAGAAATCAACTTGTGAAGCTCATAGAACTTGGCCTACAGAGTCTGTATATTTTCTTCCTGCAGAGTCCATAGATTCAAGCCTGCAGAGTTCATAGATTTAAGCCTATAGAGTCCATAGATTCAAGCCTGCAGAGTCTGTAGATTCAAGCCTGCAGAGTCCATAGATTTAAGCCTGCAGAGTCTGTAGATTTAAGCTTGCAGAGTTTATAGATTTTTGAGAAGCTTGAAAAATGAGGAATTGTAATGCTTAGAACAAATTTCGAGAAGGGCAAAGATTATTTTGGTTTGAGGACCAAAATAGTTCAAATGTTGTCCCAAAAAATGAGTGATATTTTTGGGGGACAACAACTGGCTCCAGTTGGGGAACTTCTATCAATTGGAAAAAAGAATTGAAGGCAGTATAATCTAGAATCTCCAGTGTCTTCATGTGTACCATTGGGCTACAGAGTCATGCTACCCAAAAATGAAAGGCATCAAAAATGGAAACAAACCAAACAAAATAGAATTAAAAACTATACAAATATACATATGTATAGATGCAATAATTTGATACTTCAAGAGTTGAGGTGTTTCAGATGCTGCTTTCTGAGAGACAGTGAAAATAGTGCTCTATCCTGATAAACTAGCAAGAAGACATTTTGTCCCTAGAAATGGTGACGGGAGAATGGAACTCTCCACCAAGAAACCAATTTTTTGTGTCTTCCTCTTAGTTTTTTCTTCTTCTTGCCCCATGGTAGGATGTGGTCTTCAATTTGAAAGCCATAACTCCTTGCTTTCTTGGCGAAGGGTTCCTTTGTCTGATTTTGATTTGCAGCAGCATGGTCCATTACCATAATTGGTTGTTCTTCTGGTTCAGTCCAGTGCATGATTGAATTGTCCACATCAAACTCCTAACAAACTATTAGCTTAGCATCTCCTTTGATGTGAAGGAGTTTGATCTCTTCATTTTAAGCAATCTTCAATGTGAGTAATAGAGATTCGCATCTAGATGTGTTGTTGGTGTTGCTGAATTACAAATTACATGAAGGAAAAATATCTCCTTGAGCATATATCAACATAGTCCTGACTCCATCATTGGTGGAAGAATTACTGCTAGTGGATTCCAGGATCCAAGCATCATCAGAAGTTGATCTCCTATAATATTTCTCTTCATTAGAGATGGAAGATCCTTCCTTATTTATATTGCACCCTACCAATTCTCCTGACATCTTGTTTGGATCAATTCCTAGATTTTCAGCTATAGGAATTTCATCTGTAGAAACATGAACATTCTCTGTGGTCAAGAAATAATTACCCTTGCCTGAAGACTCAAACAAAATTTTTGCTGCAGGGGCTGATGTTTGAGTGACCACATATTTTGCCTCTTTTTCAGGGAGCAATCTCTTCATTACACCTTTGACAGGGATCCTTGCCTCAGATAGGTCCATGCTTAGTTCTCCTCCCACATCCTTGTAGAAATGTCATCCAAGAAAAATGCCATAAGATGCTAGGACATCAGCCACCAAGACAGTCATCTTGATTCTCTTGTCTAGAAGCATTATAAATGCAAATTGGGCATCTTTGATTTGCCTCAGCAATGGTATTTTCTTGTTCTCCATGGAGAAACATCTCCCAAAGGTTTTGGTTAGTGTGAGACTCAAAGACTCAGCTACTTTATTAGGCATGACATTGTCAGATGCCCTAGAATCAATGATGTAATTGTTGAGTTGATAACCATTTATCAATAAGGAAACATAAAAAGGTTCTATTTTCTCAGGGGTAATTGGAGGAGTAATGACAAGATTATTTAGAATGGGCATGTTCTTTGGAGAATTAGGAATAATTTTCTTAACCTCTTGTCTTCCAGGGATGGTTTGGTTCTTGACACATTGGACCAACTTATCCAATTGATCAGGATTGGACTGAAAATATTCAAATTCAAACATTTGAATTTTGGTCTTCTTGACATGATCAATTATGTCAAATGGCTGAATTGGAGTAGGAACAGAGGAAAACATTTCAACCTTTTGGGTTTTAGGAGGGATGGGAGGAGGGTTGGTTTGCAAAATTGAAGTAGAAGGTGAAGGTGAAATTGATGTACTTACTTTTTGGGTGATCACTAGATCCTTTGACTGGAAAGGTAGAGTGGTTCCACGCTTAGCAATTGTAATTGCTAGTCGAGGTTGCTCCTCTGCCTTCCCTTTATCAGCTTGCTTGACTAATTAGTTCTTGGACCTAGTAAACACTGCATATGATCCATCAAAAACTTCTCCTTTGCTTCTGGGTTCATCTTGGTAATTCAGGAAACCAATGTGGGAGTTGCCAGCTGATTCTTCTTGATCCTCTGTGACGAGATCAATGTCATTTTCTTTCTCAAAATCAGGTTGAAAAGAGAAAGCAGGTTCTATTTCCAAATATCCAACTACTGAGTTGGTTGGAGGAGCTTCAAGGGCAATTTTCCCTTATGGGGGAGGAAGATGATCTAGCTGCCCTTGATTCCTAGCAACATTGCCTTGATATGACTAATTTGGAAATGTCTTTCTTGGCATATATTTATATGAAGGAGCAGAAGACATACCTTGTGTCATTTGTCTTTTCAAGGCTAGCAGTTCATTTGCTAGCTTTTGCACCACTAGATCAGTGGTGCCTATAGATGAATATTTAGAAGATGATGAGGGTCTATTTCTATTTGTATCTCTTCTTATATTCCCTGTTAAGATGAGATCATCTTCTACCTCAGTGGCCAAAAGATGAACTACATCAAGATCTATTTGATCAGCATGTCTCAAAAGAAAACTTACTTCAGGTAACTTAGAATTAATGAAGAATCATTTGAGATTCTCAGCTGTAGGTCGAGAAATTACAAGAATTATGTTCCTCAGTTTGCCAAATTTGGCTATGAAGTCCGTCATTGGTTCATGAGGTTCTTTCTTCATCTGTGTAAGTTGAGCTAGAGGTGCATGTGCATCTTCTGCAGGTTTGAATCTGGCTTCAAACTTAGCTTTGAGGGTATTCTAATCAGTTACTGACTGGGCCTGTAGATGATAAAACCAATCTATAGCAACACCTTGTAATGTTTCTACAAATAACCTGACTGCTACATCTTCAAATTCTACTCCAATTATGCCACAGGCTATGCTGAAGGCTGCAATGTGTTCATCAGGATGAACTTTCCCATCACCATAGAATTTGGGGAAATTCTTCTTTGAACTGCGTGGAAGCTCATATAGAGTTGGAGTAAGATTGAGAGGACCAAAAGAATTACCCCAGGGGCCTTGAACTGCCATTATATGACTATGAAAAGGAGGAATAACAAATCTCAAATGGGTAATTATTGGCAAATATTTAACAACAATAAAAGTGGATACTTTGTTTGGCAATGGAGATTTGAATTTAGTAGGAGGAAAGCTCTTGGTTCATTGGAGGTGAGATGGTGAAGGAGACAGATCAAAATTACTTTGCTGTACCAACTCAAATATAGGGTCAATAATAACTTTAGCCCTTTGGCTTCATGTATACCTTGAATCTGCCAGATTATGAAACAAGAATGGAAAAAAATTGACCTTGCTTCAGTTTGAAGCTTGAGGCTTTAAACTGTGCACTCTTTCCCAACAGCTCTGGTTTTGCAGACCAGATAAAATAATGAAGGTGGAGGAAGATGGTAAGGCTATAAATGGATAATGGGTAAGACATGAAATGGAGTTGCGAGAGTCTTTAATGGATAAGGGTTATAACGATAATGGGTAAGACACAGGTGATGTTTTAATCTGAAACTTGAGGTTCAAAATTGCACATAATTATGTATATCCCTAGCGGAGTCACCAAAATCCAAAAGGAGAGAACCAAAAGGGATGCATAGAAATTTTAACTCCCTTTGGAGAGGCCCATTTATAATTCATCAACATGGTGAAAATAGCTTTCTGTTGAAATATCAAGATGGCACACTCTTTTCTCTACCTCACAATGGGCAGCATTTGAAACACTTCAAGTCTTGAAGTATCAGATTATTGCATCTGTACATATGTACATTTGTATAGTTTTTAATTCTATTTTGTTTTGTTTTTTTTTCATTTTTGATGCCTTTTATTTTTGGGTAACATGACTCCGTAGCCTAATGGTACACATGAAGACACTGGAGATTCTGGATTTTACTCCCTTTAATTCTTTTTTGCAATTGATAAAAGTTCCCCAACTGGAGCCAACTGTTGTCCCCAAAAAATATCACTCATTTTTTGGGACAACATTTGAACTATTTTGGTCCTCAGACCAAAATAATCTCTACCCTTCTCAAAATTTGTTCTAAACATTCAAATTCCTCATTTTTCAAGCTTCTCAAAAATCTACGGACTTTGCAGGCTTAAATCTATGGACTCTACAGGCTTAAATCTACAGACTCTGTAGGCTTAAATCTATGGACTCTATAGGCTTGAATCTATGGACTCTATAGGCTTGAATCTACGGACTCTACAGGAAGAAAATCTATGGACTTTGTAGGCCAAGTTCTACGGGTTTCACAGGTTGATTTCTATGGACTCTACAGGAAAGAAGCAAGCTCTCAACACTTAGGCAATTTCAAAGTTGGTTCAATGACCAAGATCAACAAAAAGAGTTCATCAACAAGCTTCTAAGAAAGGATTGAACCATTGAACCTTGAACCATTTTGGTTCAACAAGTTCAAAGGTTAAACATTAGCAACAAGAGTTCAACAAGTTCAATGGATTAATGGTTCAACAGGTTCAAAGGCTTCTATAAGCAGGTTAAATCAAGGTTCAACAAGTTTTTGAGGATTGAACCATTGAACCACATTGGTTCAAAGGTTTAACAGGTTCAACGCATTTGGTTCGATAAGGATCAAAAGGACTTAGCCAAATCAAAGAGAATGAACCGATTGAACCGATGAACCATTGAACCACTTTGGTTCAAAGGTTCAATGGGTTTAAGGTTCAAGGTTCAATGGGTTCAACAAGGCTTGTTTCAAAGAGTCTTAGTTCAAGTAGTCAATAGAAGCAAGGGAATGAACCATTGAACCAAAGTTGGTTCAATCGGTTGGTTCAACCAATAGGTTCAAGGGGTTGCCCCAAAGCCAAAGGATCAAATACCCTTGTGGTTGGTAGGAAGGAGGTACATGGATCAATTGAAAAGACTGAAAGACAAAGGGATTTACTTCAGGAAAAAGACTAAGGCAAGAAACAAATTCTTTTAGACTTTTGTCCGAAGGAATTCCTTTGGACAAAAAGTTTGAAGAAATTCAGAGAAGCTGTGGGAGGAAAGTCCGAAAGAATTTATGAAGGCCAAAGACAAGGTAGCCGAAACAATTCTTGTAGAATTTTTGTTCATGGGAAAATGTCCACGAAAAAAGTCTACGCGAAAATTTCCACGAGAAAATGTCCATGAAAAAAGTTCATGGGAAAGCTTCAAAGGATTCTGAAGACAAAAGGCCACCGAAGGACCCCGAAGGGCAGGTGCCCTTACGGGGGACTCTCAGCTACAAAATTAAAGGACACTTCCCCAAAGCCGAAGGGTCACCTTCCCTTTGGGAGGATGCAAAACAAGAAATCCAAAAGAAGTAAGTAACAGAAAAGATCGAATCAAGAGAAAGCCAAAAAAAGTCCAAGCGGTGATGCACCTGAAGACGTCAAAGTCAAGAACGGTGAACTAGCCATTGGAAATTCAAACGTAGTGATGGGTGCGCGAACGTCAATTTCAAGGTTTGTAAAATAGCTGTTGATTTTGAAAAGCCTTAAAGAATAGCCAAAGAAATTAGCGACCTGCAAGAAGAAATAAGCCTGAAGGCCATCCGAAGACCGCTCGAAGGGAAAATACCCTTGCGGGGGGCTCTTCCCAACCCAAAGCAGACCATTTCTCAAGGCCCTGAAAGGCAAGTCCCCTCTGGGAAAGACCAAATGACAAAGCTAAAGGAATTACCGAGGAAAGTGACATGCCCACAGATGTCAAAGTTACAACAATGAAATAAACGTTGATCCTTGGAATTTTAAGCGCAGACCCGAATACATTCAAAGGCTTTAAAGCCAAGACCAGCAAGAAGTGACTAAGGAACAAAGCATCAAATTGAATTAAGGACTCGATTCAATTAACCAGAAAAGGAGGAACGATGAGGAAGGATCGGAAACATTTGCACATCAAATATGTTTCTAGAAGTAGACCGCCAAGTGGATATTGAAAGATACAAACTTTCAATAGCGTGACCCATTTCTCTGCATTAAGAAAAGCAAATGCGTAAATGCCCCTAAATTTCAGCATGTATTCTTAACAAATTTCAATGCAACATGATGTGTTACTATTCCCAAGTCCTTCTTGAAGAGGCTATATAAGGGACTCTCTTGTTATTGTAAAAGGATCTCTCTCTAATAATCAAAAATTAAACTCTGCCCAAATTGAAAGGCATTATTAAGACTTTGAGATCAGATTGTTGATCATATTTTGTTATTGGAGTAAGAAAGCAAATGACTTTTTAGACTTTGTGCTGTGATATATTTGTTGTTGAGGAAATTGTTCTTATGTCTTTTTCCTTAATATATTTTCTATTCCTTTAATTCAATAAGCAGAATTAGTGAAAGTAGTTAGGAAGGCATCTTGAAGCCAATTGTGGAGAGACTTTGTGCCCCCACAATTGCCTTTAGTGTGTTTTCTTTTTGTTTCTATGTAAAGGACCTTGGGACAACTTTGTGCCCTCATTGTCCTTCGTATTTCACTCTTGGCCAATTCAGGTGGAGACTTTGTGTTACATCTCAGTTTGTTGGTTACTACGTCCTTGGTTACATTTTACAATTACTACCAAGAGTATTCTTGTTGTTTGCTAAATTGTAATTTTGAAAGAAGAGTGCTTTCTATTAGTTCCCTTGAGATTTGTCGTTTGATTTGCACTCCTCATCTCTGAAGAAAGAGAGATGGATGGTTTGTCCTACCCTTGAGTTATATATATATATATATATATATATATATATATATATATATATATATATATAATATTACTCAAGGGTAGGACAAACCATCCATCCTATATATATATATATATATATATATATATATATATATATATATATAGGGAACCTCCCCTTGATGAGAGGAGAGATTAGTCCCCTTTTGATGTGGTGAACCTACACATTTGGATGACCAATCTTCCTACTTTGGCTGATCAGACCTATTTTGTTTATCAGTACGCTGATCGACAAAATATTCAACCAACACCACCATCAATATTCTTCAAGGTTATGAAATTGCTCTTGTCTCTCATCATGTTCCTTGAACATCCACTGTCAATGAACCATGGATTTTCTTCATTTATTGCATGCAAATTAGTCTGAACCAACATAGATTTTTTAGGTTATTTGTTTTACCATGAACCTGTCTAATCTTTCTTCTTGATGAATGAAGCCTTAAAACTCTAGTCCTTATTTACTGACTCCAACACACTTCTACAATACCAAGATATGTGTATGAAGTTGTTACACTTGTAACATATTATGGCGTCTTAATTAAAGCCTGATAAAGGAGCAAAAGAGTTGTAGCTTTTGCTTGACTCTGCATGACTTTCTTTCTCCCTATTTTTGAAACTATTAGCTCTTTTTTGATATTATAATTTCTTATGACCATATATATTATAATAAAAATAGTAATCATAAAAATAGGATATGTTTATGTATCTCTGACTTGATTGCCTTTTATAGCTCTGTTCTCTCTAGCCTTCTTTGTTTGAGATGTACTCTGTATTCTTAACTTCTTCCCTTTTTATTTCTTATTTTGTAAGAGCTTCAACAAAGCTCTTTCCTTTTTCCTTGTCTACAGAATTAGTGACCTCCTCTTTCTATTTTTCAAATCCAACACTTATCTTATCTGACATTAATATTTGATTTTCTAATATCTTATTCAACATATTAGTGCTATTCTCAAATTTTGAATCATTGTTTGCTCTATCATTGATTTCTTTATTTGCTTTCTCGAGTTCTACTTTTAAAGAAACAATTTCAATAACATACCTTTCACATTATTTACTTACTAGTTTTTATTGTGCCATTAGATATTCTTCATTCTTCTTGGCTTCTTCAAAGTGTGCTTGTAGATCTTTAATTATTTCCTTTGCTTCTTTTTATTTTTCTTGATCTGAAACTTTAATCTTTGATTCTTTTTTTCAAGATCTTTTAACTCTTCTAAGGCACAAATGAATTATCCTTCCATATTCACTTTAGCTTCATCCTATTCTTCTTCTTGATCATTTATACTTTCACTTGTGGAGGCATCTTCATGTTTGGCCATGAATAAAATCTCTTCTTCTTCTGAGTCATTGACTCCACTATCTTTGACTGAGCTACGATCTTTAGAA
The DNA here is from genome assembly GCA_037957365.1 of Torreya grandis. Classification (NCBI taxonomy): domain Eukaryota; kingdom Viridiplantae; phylum Streptophyta; class Pinopsida; order Cupressales; family Taxaceae; genus Torreya; species Torreya grandis. The sequence continues at coordinate 406,117 of JARHVA010003183.1, forward strand.
TACAAACTCTTCTTCTTGAATCCCTTCTTGAATTTGCCTTTGAAATTCTTCTTGTATGTAGACTTTCCTTCTTCATTGTCATAATTACCTTATTTGGGCATTTAGCTACAAAATTTCTAATCTCTTCACAATTAAAACATTTAAAAGGTAATTTTTCTTGATATTTACTCGTGCCCTTTTTCAGCTCATGAATGAATAGAGCTCCATTGTCATCTTCATCATCACTAGAATTATCACATAATTCTTGAATTTTAACCTTCTCTTTCTATGATGTCTTGAAATCCACTTCTCTCTTTGAAGGTTTGTCTTGTTCAGTCCACATCTCATATGACATAAGAATACCATGAAGCTCTTCCATATTTATCTTGGCTAAATTCTTCATCTCTTCAATTGCCAAAACTTTTGCATCATATATCAATGGTAGAGATCTCAAAACCTTTTAAACCACAGTTGATTCTTCTAAATTTTCTCCAAAATCTTAAATCTAATTGACTATTTGTTCAACATGTAAGAGATAACTTGCTATATTTTCTTCTTCTTCCATCTTCAAAATCTCAAACTATCTTTTAAAAGTCTAAAGTTTAGCTTGCTGAACCTTTCCATCACCTTTGTAAATATTTTCAAGTTTTACCCAAGTTTCATGAGAAGATTTATATTTCATAACTTTAACAAATTATGATTCACATAAACCATACAAAATATCATTTAAAGCTTTAGCATTATTTTCACTTGCCTTCTTTTTTTGCCACATTGGTTACAAGTGTTTGTGGCTCTTCATATTCCTCTACCATAACTTGCCATATGTATAATCTAAGGGCCATCAAATAAGTCTTCATCCTTATTCTATAAAAAACATAATTCATCCCATCAAACAAAGGTGCCTTATTTGTAGAGAATCCTTCATGTGATACAATCATCGTGCTTTCCTAATCTTTCTTCAAGCTGTAAAACTGTTTCAAAAGGAACTTTCTCTGATACCAATTGTTAAGCATGAAATATACTAAGAGGGGGGGATGAATCAGTATATATATATATATATATATATATATATATATATATATATATATATATATATATATTACTTAATCTGATTTATTTTACTTAACCACTCAATCATACATTCAAGATATGCAATAAAACTAAAATAATAATTTTCACCACACAAGAGAGAGAGAGAGACACTAGATGTTTACATGGAAACCCAAAGTGGAAAAACCATAGAGAAAAATATCAAGTATATGAATGAACACCAACTCAATACAAAGTTCATAAGCACCAACTTGTAGGAGCACCAACCCCTTTACTGAGCACCCACACAAAAACTATTTTTGAGTACCAACCCACAGGAGCACCAACCCCTCTGTGTATAAAACATAACTATCTCTCAATGTTGCTTACTCAACAAATGATATAACTCTACAATATCTCCTACTTTTCTCTCTTCAAAAACAAAAACAAATAATGCACTCTCTTGCATATCACAAATGGCTTCTCAAGCCTTTATATATAGCTCTCCAAATGACCTTTGGCATTCACCCTTTGTGACCCTTCAATTCTCATGGAAATGGTTCCAAACTTGCATAACCCTTCATATCCTTGCATTTGAAAAGTCATATGGTAACCCTTCATACGGAAAAGCATCCTTTCCTCTTTTATCTTTATCTTGGTGACTTTTCATATTCCTTAAAGTGTCCCTTCATGGAAAAATGTGCCATAACTCTTTTGTCTTCACATGGTGACTTTTGGAATTCCTCAAGGTGACTCTTCATAAGAAAATGCATCCCATTCATCTTTCGTCTTTTACCCCATGACTCTTTGACTTTTCCATGGGCCCTCTTTTGACTTATATACAACCAAAAATATATTCATTAATATTAAATAAATAGTAACAAACATTAGCCAAGAAATGAATATTAAAAACACCATTAAATGAAATGGGGCCTTTATCACCAAAAATGCTATACCTTTGACATCAATGATAATATTTCTAACATAATACATGGATCATTGAACTTGATCCACACTATGTCAAAAGCATTTATAATAGTATATACCTTGAATGTTCCATTTGAACCATTAACCAAGCCATCTTTAACATCACAATTATGAGCATAAATTTTTACCAACATATCTGGTTTAATAAAATAATAAAACATTGGCAATCAATGATGTGACTATTCACATTGATATTCAATTTTTTGTTCGTTAATTGCATGGATAGTAGCTTAGCTTACTCCATCAATGGGTGATGTTAATCAAATCAAGAAACTAATTATGAAAGTAAGACAAGCAATGCCTTCCAAGTATTGGCTCTCCTTAAAAATGGTCAATAAACATGATTATGCCTAGATTTGGTTCTCTAAGTAAGTCCTTGTTAATGTGGTTTAGCATGTACCTCTATCATGTCTTAGTTCGCCAATGGATTTAGCCCCTTGATTTGGTCAATTTGGGGGAATGAGTGAAACTTCTCTAGCACTATTTATGCATAATAACATTGCACAATTGAAGCTTGTTTGAATCTATTTATACATGATAACATTACATAATTAAAGCTTAGAATTTATGTCAATGGATCATGTCTTTATAGCTTTTATAGAAATGTTGAGAGTCAATTGTGATCATCCATCTTAAGATCAAGATGCGTGGTGAAGTATTAATTAAATTTTGGAGGCTCAAGGCATTAAATGCTATAATTAATAAGCATGGATCACAAATCAAGAGATTTTTTTAATATGTGCAATTTGATTTCTTGACAAATTTCAAGGTGATGTCATGCATGATGTCACCATTTTAGATATTTGTTTTGATGTCATGATGATGTCATCAATCTAGATTTTATAAAAATAAAAATTCAATAATTAACCATTGACATTTTGATTATGAATTTAAATGGGTTTAACTAATTAAGAACCTATAATCAGGTTAATTACCATCTCTATAATTTGGACAAGGTTATATTATACAAGTGGTCAAAAAAATGTCAATTGCTAGGTTGCAACTTGACTTGAGAAAAATTAAAAGGTGATGATTGCATATAGGATAATGCCCTATTTAGGAACCTGTTGACACAAATAAGGGATTGCAGATGATGTATATAGATGAATCAAAGTGTTTCAATGGTTTCTAGGCTTAATTTGCATTATTTACAAGAATTCATTCTGACAACCATTTAAACATGAAAGTGGCAAAAATGGGGTGTCTATATTTTCCCCTACTTGATAAGGCATTATGAGACACTAGACGAAGGAACAACTTTTCAAAAAATGAAAAAATCATTAAGAAGAAGTTTGGAAGATAATGATTGAAAAAATAATTAGTGACCCATGATTCCCTCTCGAGAGGGTATGCATGGATGAAAGAGAGGGATGGACTCTTGAAAAAGAGATAAAGACTAAAATTAACACATGGATGAGATTAAATCCATATTAGCTAATGCTTGCATGTGTTGATTCTAAAAAATCAAATAGAATAAAATATAATGGTCCCCAAGGTGAGGGGAAGTGGGAAGAATTCATCCCAAAATATAAGTAGCAAAAAATAGGGTGAAATTTTTGGTCTTAGGGAATGATTGATCCCAAAACAAATTGCATACTTTGATTTACCAAAATGAAGGCAAAAGCTATAGAGTTTGGAATTAGAATAAAATCAAAATAAGAGAATTGTTCCAAACAAAAGAGATCAATGAATTAATAATTTGATATAGAAGAGAGGATTTGATCAGTTGTTAAACTGATTTTTCCCTAGGAGGGTTGATTTGACCACTGATAATTTATTTTTCCCCAGTAGGGCTGATTGGATCAGTGATTGGTTTAAATATTGTACCCTAGTAGTGAAAATTGGCAAACATAGATCAAATATATAACCTATTATAGAGATAAAAGATGATAGGTCATAAATGTAGATATGATAATATAATGACTAAAGAAGACAAAAAACTATGAATACAAGAATGCATAAAGTGATGAAAGAGATGATTGGAATAATAATGGTGGTCAAGCTAACCTAAGATACATCATGTATCTAAGCACTACCTACATAGTCTAGATGGACCTCATGCCAATGTAGTTTTTCCAGAAGTGGGATCAAATGTAATGATGAATGAATAATAGAAGAAATATAGACCAATGTTCAATTGTGTTTATGATATCTTATTTAGGTAATGAATATATAGGATAGTGCTTTCAAAGATGTTGTTTGGCATCACATTGATTTTTGGACTTGGATCACTTGGTGTTTACTTTGGCAAATAAAATTATGAATCATAAGTATGATTACCTATAACAACATTGTATTTCTATTATGAATGGACTGATTCAAATGTGAACATTTACAACTAAATATAATGATTAAAAAATACCAAAACCAAAGTTGAAAGCATTTAAGTTTGAAAAAAAAACAAAACAAAGAAAAAGAAAAAGAAGTTTCAAATAAGAAATGTAACTAACTCAAAATCAATGTATAAATCATCAAGACCTAAGTAGGGATAAGAATGTACTAAAAAATCAATAAGCAATAAAATATTTCAAATACAAATGTAAACAAGTCATTCCCAAGTTAAGGCTAGACTCAAAATGTATAGAAAATGTATTCAAACACAACACTAAACAAAAGCTAACAAGTTAATAATCAAAACACACAAAAATATAAAACATTAAGACAAATCAATCAATCAATCAGTATACATGTCTATGAAGCTAAAAAAATAGAAAAATATAAATAATGGTTAATCACAATATTAGTACAAACATAAAACAAATTCTTTGTGGACGTGTAAGAGAGGTGTTACACTTGTGACAAAGTGACCTCTAAGCTAGGTAACAATGACATTGGTATAGTAACATATGAATAATGGGCATAAAGTTATCCCTGAGTTATAAGAAAACAATGACACACAAAAAAGATAACAAACATTGCCCCTAGGATATAGGAGATAATTGAACAAACAAAAAAAATAGGGGAAAAAGAAGAAAAGGAAGGGGTAACCAAGATAACTCCAGATGCATGATGCAAGTGGAAAATCCCTACATGGTTACATGGACACAAGATCCAACATGAAATTTAGGCCCAATATAATTCTTTCATGATATGGGATAAAATAAAATTGAAGATAAGGAAGATGATTGTGGTGTAGAAGAATATAGGAATGGTCTCACAAAATGGTGAGTGCATGAGAAAATCAAAGGGTACAATAATGCATCTACATCAAATGAACAATGCACATAATGGTGACTCATAATATGGTGAAATCACAAGGTGAAGGTCAATAAGGATGGGGAAAAACTAAATGACAAGAAGTTAATCATGAAATAGTTAGGAGTCACAAGATCCTTAAGGATAAGAAGTGGTTGAAAATGAAAGGAAGGTGCAACCGAGCTAACTTGAGATACGCCATGTATCCAAGTGTTTCCTACGTAGTCCATCTAGATCTCAAGCCAATGTAGTTATCCTAGAAAGGGGAAGAAAAGGACCAATGTGGTCTATACATAAATTAAACAAATAAGATGGCCCATACCAAAAAAAAATTGGGTTTATATATTAAATGGAAATTCTAAGCTAATTTTCATGATTTTGTGATTTTTAGGGTTTTCTACATCCTTTACCAATATTTTTGGGTCTTCTAAGCACCTCAAATCAATCAGTAATGATGAGATACCAAATAGTCTAACTCACAAAAATGGTGAGAGAATGGATTAAACCAAGGGTGTAGTAATGTATCTATTTCAAATGGACAATACACATAATGGTGATTCATAAAATGATTAGAGAATTAGCTTAGGTTACTCACAAAATGGTGAGAGAATGGCTTAAGTTTCTCATAAAATGGTGAGATCTTGGAAAATAAGTGACCTAGATGACCTCAATAAAAATTGAGCACTTCCTACATAGTCCTAAATGACCTCGAGTCAATGTAGTTCAAACATATGGCAAGGTATAAAAGGATGGTAAAGTGAGGCAAAGGGTAAGGCAAATGGAAAGATAAGGTAAATGTAAAATATAAAAGGCGAGGTAAAAGGATGTGTTCTTCTTATTGATGGGGAGATGAACATCCTGATTAACATTTGATACAACCAAAAAATTCAATCATTGAAGTTGTTAGCCCACACTTCTTCTGAATAGTTATTCTATCAGGACCCTAATGCTGATTTGGATTTGAATAATGTTGTGATCTTTAGTAGTCATTGATTCTATTTCCTTTGACCTTTAAGACAATATGTCTTTGTATCCTCTATGAAGGAAATTTTGGAAAATAGGTGTAAATAATGATAGGCATAAGATAAATGGTCTGATTTGGCAATGGAATATCGGTTCATAATAGATGTATACTGACTGGGTAAAAAATGAAGATTGAGACTTTCAGTCACACACAATGTTGTTAATTTTAGATTTGACATTATTTTTTTTATGGTGAGGTGGAATAATTTTGAAATTATCTTGATAGGACCACTTTATTTTTTTTATTTGGGCCTAAGAGTAATTGCCATCTAATTATGTTGTAGATTTTAAGCTATAATGATGTTATCTATAATAATTTTTTCATCAAGCAGTGAAGAACCATTGCTCCCATTTACTGGCACCTTGAAGAGGTTTTCAAAAATAAATTTGTCTTTATTATCCCATAGCATCTCTAAGAAGGGTTAACTAAGGAATGTTGACTTTTGAATTTGATTGTCTTCTAGTGCCTCAAATAAGGTTTCACTAGAAGATGTTGAGTTTAGAATTTGTTTGTCCCCTAGCACCTCTGAAAAGGTTTTAATAAGATATTATTCTTATTATACATGAATGTGTTCTTATTCCCCCTAATATTTTGTACCTAAAATGTCACCATGGATGCAATTCAACAAAGTGTGATTTTGTCGGTCCTAATCAACACTTGTGGAAGGTGGAATGTCAATATAATGACTATGTTTTTCAGTGTTAATGGAATGATGAAAGGAAGTAAAATCCTTGTAGAAGATATTAGGATAATTTTTTTTGATACTAAAGTAATCATCCACAAAAACTTTGGAAGTATAAAAAATATAGTCAAATTGATATGCAAGGCATGTGTAACCAATGTTATAACAACCACAGATGTATTCTGATTCGGACTCAAAGGATTCTAACTAATGTTGAGACTAATATTGAATTTAGTTTTGATGTTACATTTGATATCAGTTCAACAATATAACCTATCTTTGATATTCAATTCTTCATCTGGTGTTGTGGCAAAGATGTTATGTTGAACACTTGGTATTGGAGAAGTAATGGCTTATGATGACACAATGAGATCTTTAGAAATAGGTTAAACTAAGAAGGACTTCATAGAGACTAGATCATCAAAGGGAGGCTCCTTAAATATAGGACAATGTTCAAGGTAATGATTTTCTCAAAGGTGATTATAATCATTAGGGAATGACTCAACAAATATTGGCTTGTCAAAGTGAGACTCTTGAACCAAAGGGAGAGGGCCAACATGCAACTCCATAGAGACTAGCTTATCAAAGTGAGGATCCTTAAAAATAGGTCAATTGTTAAAAGGTAATTCAATGTAGGTTAACTCATCATAAATAGGTGTTTCAACAAAAACATCACATATCGGTTGGTTGTCTTGGCCTTGGTTTAACCTTAGTTGTAAAATATCAATTTTGAACACATTTTGGATTTAAAAAAATCAATTTTGGAGAGGTAATGATTGGCTTTCTTGTAGCTTGAATTTTATATATTAAAACATAATTGACACTAGATGAGTAATGGCTTGTGGTTTAATAATTGGGTTTTTGAAAATTAGATTGTCAAATAAGGGATCAATAAAGACTAGCTTGTCAAAGTGAAGTTCCTCGACAATGGGATCAACAAATACTGACCATGGGCCTAAGATAGTAACTTTAACACACATAGTCATGATTTTTCAACATTATTAGGATAATGAGCTATGATATTTTGAAGGATGTGGAATGGCAATCCTCAGGTGTGGTGAAGCTTGGTTGCCAATGTAGGCTAGAGGAGGAAAACCTAAAATAGTAACCTTTGGGTGTTGTGGAGCTTGATTGCTAACACAGGCTAAAAGAAGAGGGCATAAAATGGTAACCTTTTGGAACTGTAGGGATTTTTTACTAATGTAGGTCAAAGGAGGAGGCCATATAATGGTAACTTTTGGGCATGGCAAAGCATGGTTTCTAACACAGGCCAAAGGAGGAAGGCCTATAATGATAATCTTTGAGCTCATCGAAGCATGGTTACTAGTGCAAGCCAAAGGAGGAAGATGGGGTCATCATATGATAATCAACATGGATTGGTTTGGTCATTAAAAATTATTCCCAAAGAGGGTGATATAATTACATAAAGGATTACCCCCATAAAAGGTGATATTGGTTCAAAAAAGATTCCCCTAGATAGGGTGGTATTGGTCCAATGAAATGGACTGTGGTATGTGGGTTCAAAATGAACCCCTAATTTAGGATTGAAATAGTATATTAATAAGCATGTGGGTTTAAGATGAACCATGGCTTGGATTTATTCATCTCATGATTGGTACATGGGTTTAAAAAGGAACCTTGATAAGAAATTGAATGGTTGGGCATGTGGTTGAAAATGAACCTGACTTGGATTGCCTTGGCTTCTAATAAGTATGTGGGTTCAAATGAGGAACCCTGATTTGGCATGACTTGGTTCACAAAAGGTATGTAGACTCAAAAATGAACCTTGACATAAATAATTAATCCCAAACCAGATTTGGGTCCAAATAGACCTGATTTGATTGGTTTTTAGTTTGACAACATAATGACACTATGCAAATAGCATAATGATATCATTAGTCAAAATAAAACTAACATGAGGTAAACATTTCCCAAAAATTGGATAGAGTAACACCTCATCTTGGAAATGTGCAATGGACTACATGTTTGAACTTTATTATGTGGTTTTGACTTGGTTTGAATGAAAAAGGATTTTTGAACTCGAGAATGAACAAGATGACATTTAAATGTAAGAAATTAATAAAATATTCTAAATTACAAAAGTAAATTATTTAATCCCTAGTGAAGGCTAGACTCAAGAGGTTTACAAAATATATTTAGACTCAATAGGAAAAACAAACAAGAAGTATCCAAATATATGTTCCTACATTAAAACTTACAAGGTTACTTTGTACCATTGGATTCCATCGATATAATCCTTCTTGAGAAGAAATAAGTTGTTAATCTAATAAATTTAGATGCACATAAAAAGTAGGTTTTATAAGCCCCCTTTTCTCTCAAGAGATTGTAGGGTGACATGGAACTTCAGGCTACTCGCACTACACCAATAGTACTATGTGACAAATGGGTTTTATCTAAAAACTATAATTCTTACACATTCTAAATGGTCCCATATCTGTGAACATGCCATTTGGATCCAAGCTAATTAGATTGCTATAAGAAGGTCCTATCCTTTTTACAACCACTATATCAATCAATTGCTTAGTATAATGTCATGTCTAGATTAGGCCATTATTTTTAGGGCACCTATTGCTAATAAAGGTAGTTTATCCACTCAAACTACCATTCCAATGTTTTATTAGCTCAATTTGTATACCTCACCATGGATTGAGGTTGAATGATACCAAGAGATTAATTCTTAGGTCAGTGTTTCCCTAAATAACTCATGTGGAGGCGATGATCTCCTAATCACAAGCCAAGATTCAAGAAATAAATATAGAATGACTTTAAAGGTCATTTCAGGATCACCCAAGTCACTTGGATCTTGGGGAGTTTCTTTACAACATTCCTTATATGCTTAAACTAGGCAACAGAAAATAAAATGTGAAGCACTTTTGGTCACCCAAGTTACTTAAAGGGGACCAGGGGAGAACATACATGCTAATCTTGGTTTACACAAATAAAAATCAAGTCAAATAACTTTGAAACTAATTTAATGAACAAACAAATGGAATAAAGGAAAAGACTCTTAAGAGTCCTAAGCTATGATGATTATTCATTTTAATCCCAAATTCAAATGTGATTGAAATTTGACTTTATTGTTGTAAAAATTAAACTAGTGAAGTGTCTTAGTCCTATAAAATAGAGTGTTATTAATCCAACAAAGGTGTAGGATATAAAAATAAACTTTTAAACTTGTTTTTTTAACTCTTTATATTTTTGACATAGGGTGATCATTCCATTCTACAGAGCAATCTCACCATTTGATAATGTGACCTCAATATTGACAAAGTGATCCTACCATTCCATAGGGTGATATCATCATTCCTTATTGCGATCCCACTATAAATTTGGTTAAAATTTGATCTTTCTAATGATTAGACAACCCTGCCATTCCACAGTTCAATATCACTGATAGACATGTTGATCTCACCAATCTACAAAAACACACATATAATGTAAAAAACACAACAATCAATCTCTCCATTTATGTGTGTGATATCCATATTACTTAGGGTTATCTCACTATTCCAAAAGGTGATCTTGCTAATTTTTAGGAGGATTTCATCATTTATAGGGTGATCTCATTGTTTGGTCATGAAGATAAGAAACATGAAAATTAGAAGAAAAAGAGAGTAAAACAACCTCAAAAGAGGGTTTGAGTGCATATTTGGAAGGATAAAATGGTACGTGAGATGCACGGTCCCACTGGTTGTGTCAAAATGTAGAGTAGGACTACCAATCAAGTTAGTTCATGCATTATTATAGAAAAAACAAAATAAGCATAGAGAACTTAACGTGATAAGCCTACTCCCTTGAAAGATGATGTTAATGAAATCAAGAAACTAATTATGAAAGTAAGACAAGCAATACCTTTCAAGTAGTGGCTCTCCTTAAAAAATGGTCAATAAATGTGCTTATGCTCAGATTTGGTGGTTCTAGTATTTGTGAATATAGTTTAGAGTGCACCTCTATCATCTCTTAGTTCACAAATGGAATTGGATCCTAGATTTGGTCAATTTAGGGGAATGAGTGAAGCTTCTCTAGCACTATTTATGCATAATAACATTACATAACTAAATCTTTTTTTAAGCTATTTTTTCATGATAACAATACACAATTCAAGTTTAAAAGTTATGTCAATGGTTCATGTATTTATAGCTTTTATAGAAATGTTGAGAATCAATCATGACCATCCAGATTGGGATCAAGACATGTGGTTAAGAATTAATTCAATTTTAGAGGCTCAAGGCATTAATAATGCAATTAATTAACATGGCTTATAAATCCATCTATTTATTTGATATTTGCATTTTGAGTGTTGACAACTTTTAGGGTGATGTCATGCATGATGTCATAATTTCATATATTTTTTGTGATGTCTTCATGACTATGTCATCAATATAGATATTAAAAAAATAGAAGTTACTAATTAGCCATGGACATTTTGACTATGCATTTAAATGGGTTGAATCAATTAAGTACCTCTAATTAGGTTAATTGCCATTTCTATAATTTGGATAAGGTTATCTTATATAAGTGGTCAAAAAAATGTCAGTTTATAATTCACAACTTTATTGGAGAAGAATTAGAAGGTAATGATTGCATACAAGATAATTCCCTATTTATGAACATATTGATGTGAATTAGGAATTTCACATGATGTATGCACATGAATCAAATTGTTTTAATGGTTTTTAGGCTTAATTTACATTATTAACTATATAAACATTATTATTTTCAAATACAATATTGTCAATAATTTCATCTATGTCACCCCAAATAGACTTTATGTGATTATTAAATTTGGCTTCATTTTTTTCAGTGTCTTTTTCCTGGAATGCATATGTAGAACTCCATGTATTAAAACCATGTTTTAAACTATTTTCATTTCCTATAAAAGTATATACAATAATAGTCTTTCTCTATAATGATTTTTAATGTCAAAATGTTTATTATCTTTCATGTATCGAATAACATATGACCTATCCCACACCCATTTCTTTTTATCTATTTTTTTGTTATTCAGAGACAAAATCAGCATGGCAAATAGTTGCTAAAGTTGGTGGCCATTGAAGATAGTTTTCTATAAATATTTGCATATTACATCCTCTATTTCATTAGGTTCATGTGTCAAAAGTATTGGAGGCTTTAGGATGAATGTGCATTCATCTGGTGGGCTTATATTGATGAATATGCATTTCCTAGAATAATTATTCAATGTCAATGACAAAGCTATATGAACAACTTATTGAGTAGACATTTGTTATCTATTAAGCCATGTGTTTCCAAGGTTGCATATCATTTAAATGACATTTATATTTATTTCTTGATGTTCTTTGTGGGTTCATTGATATGCTTTTGTCATTGACATGTTGATTTTTCTCATATAGGATGTATACTAATATGTTGTAGTAGAAGCATTAAATACAAACTGGGCATCTATATTTATTTTCCACAAATTAGGCAATTTTTTATACAATCTATTTTTCCATGCATGAAAAGGATTTCATTGCAAGAAAATTGTTGGTTGTATAAGTATACTCTATATTACTTGTATATATTCACCTTCATTAATTTCTAATTCTTCTAAAAACATGTTAAATGTCATAAAATTCTCATAACTTTTATTATCCAATGTTTTGTAGATGTGTATTGAGTTTTTGATAACAAAGTCATCTTTCGCAATAGATGGTTCAAGGATAATTGTTTTTCACATTGAACAAATAGGGAAATTGTATTTGCAATGTGGCTTTGTAATTTTTTTTACAGATTTTAGTATGGTGATGTTCATGTAATATTGATATGCTTGAATCAAGTGTATTTTCATCAAAAGATAAGTTATTGACAAATATAATAACTTCAAATTTTTTTATCTTTTCTATAAATTGGAGCAGATTTGATCCATACCATTAAATGTGTATGTTGACTTCCTCAATTTTATAACTCTGTAATTAAAAAATGATATTGAAATTTTCAATAGAGTTAGTTATCTTTGTATATCATTTTTATCATTGCCTTTATTATATGTGTATAGTATCATTTACATGTCATAGGATCTTTTAAAATCAATAAATTATCGTTAATTGTATTAAATGTGTTATTTTTTTGTTTTTAATTCTTTTTCATGTCTGCTATGCAATTCACACAATGTGTTTGTAAGTAGTTTGCAAACATGTTCAACCCTAGTTAATGTAATGAAAAATGTTGGTGGCCCTAATTAGTAAATCATTATAAATTTGTTTTCGCATAGCTAATGTAAATAATCTAGAAATATTTATATTTTTTTGAAATCAATATATCCAATGTCAGATTTCAATAGTTTTTCTAAGTTTCATCTATACTTTATGTCTCTTTCCAAAATATTTCTTCCTTTTAGTTTCTATTTTCTAGTTCTCACCCACATGGTCAATGACAATTTTCATTGTTTTAAAAAAGAGATTTGTAATATGGCATGCAAATACAGTGTCTTTATACTAAAATTCTCATTGAAATTTTTTAGCATATTAAAATTTAGTTGTAATGCTTTCATTACATGGGTCACCATAGAAAAGTGTTGAGAATTTCATTTCCTGGGCATATTTGTCTTTGAAAATTCCAAGTGGTTGTTGGTATTATACTGGTGCAACTTGGATCATTTTACATTGAAAGTCATGAATGCATGTTGATTTTATGAATCCATGTACCATGGTCAAAGTGGAAATGCATTCTTGATCTTCATCATTTATTTCACTATCCTTTGAAGTGCCAATAATATTACATTGTCCTGCATATGTAGTAATCATTTCCATTTTCTTGTAATTTTGACATTTTAAAAATAATACAACTTTTTTTTGAATAATTGATTTAAAGTATGCACATGATAATGTTTGGATGAACCCTCCCTTTTTGGTATGAAATATTTTACTCCACTTTTACTTTTGTCTCAATATTAATTGTAGATGATTCATTGATCAAGTTTATAATTTTTTTTAATACTATGTCAATGTTCGATGGCACATTGGTAATCATGCCAGTTAGTTTGATTTGCGATTTTTAATATCCTAGCTCGATAGTTTGTTTGAAGTCAATCTACAATGAAATAATATGCTCTTCAAGATCTATTAGCATTTAGATGTATGTCAAAGGTGAATTTAACCAAATGTGTTGAGGTGTTACAAATTTTAGAACAATTCCATTTCTCAATGCATTATTACATTTGATGCATATTTTTTCACAACAATTTCATATATTTACATCAGATTTGCATATGTTTCTTTTGTTTTTTTGAAATCTACTATGTTATACTTGAAGTGTAGTTGACTAAAAAACAAACACACATGCTTTGGTTTATCATATAATTATTTTATAAATTTCTTTGTTGGATATGCACAATGCACTTGAACACACACAAATATGTTATTAGAGTCTTATTCAATGCATGCTCTGTCATGTCCTCCTTGTAATTTATGGATTTTAAATTTGCATGTTTTCCTTGATTTCATGCAAGATATTTTAGAGAGAGAAAATATTTTTAAAATGCGATAGGCAATGATATGTAATTTACACTATAATTTTTAATGGTATTTCCATGTAGACATATTTATATCAATGGTTCTTAATGAACATGATCTGTGTTTATTTCAAACAAGACTATGCTATAATTTCTTGTTGGTTGTAGGTAATTATAGTACATCTTTGGTATACACATCAAACAAGCTTACCAAAGATGGATTTTTGCAGCTAGAAATATCGACATCCACTCAAATCAAAAGGCACCACCCTTATTATTAGTTTCATAAAATGGATTTGCCAGGTTTATAATATAGTCTTTCCATCTTGAGACTTTGCTTGTGTTTTGTATTGAGATGGAAGGTAAGTTTGTTTGGACATAAGATAATGCCTTTCTATCTTGACTCAATATTGAATTGTAGAATGATTGTGTTATATAATGATAAAGACATTATAAATTAAATTTATAATTTGTTAATTAACAAATCCTATTGAATGAGATTTTACCATAATTAACATCATATTTAACAAGTCTATATAATCCATTACTTTACATCTATTATAAAAACATTGTCCAACATGATCTAAGATCTCCACACATATTAGACAACTGAATATGCATGGACAACATCGTGTATTGGATATTTTTAATGCAATATAATGGATCATAAAGATTGAAAATGGGATTCACGTCATAGGACAAGACTAAGTATGGAAGCTTTTTACATTGTTCATTGAATTAAAGGTAATTCTTTTTCCTTGTGAAGGACCAAATGAATATTTGTATATTTAGCCATCTAGCTATGCAATGTATACAAAAGTTATCTCCTCATAACCTAGTTTAATTTGAAATGGATCCATGTGATTAAAATAATTGCATTCTATGAAAATACATTTGTATATCATGTATCCCATGTAATATTAATAATTCATGAGGATCTAATTCTAGTTTATTTGATTTAATAGCAGTTGCATCACCCATACGTAAACTATTTAAGAAATGGTCAATGATACCATTTATTAGTTCCAAAGGTGTATATTGAAAATACAGTAGCACATGAAATGTATCAAAGAGGTAATCAAAAATATTTTCCTTAAATGATTTACCTCGAAAAAGATGTTGTTCACCAACAACATCATCAATGTTACTATATTATTTTCCTATTCCTTATCTATAGTCTTCTATAATTATTAGTTTTGGTAGTGTTTCATCATACTATATCTTATGTTTATTGAGATTAGAGGCCATTACTTTTATGGGAAAAAAAATATAGCTATATGGTAAAGTATGAAGCATATGTTTGCTAGTACACAAACCTAATTTTTTTTAAGTCTAATGAACTATTCCAAACACATGTATAGAAAAAATATAATATTAACTAAATAAATAAGAAAATGACATAGATTGCATAGAAACAAAATTATAATGATATTTTTTGCATTGTTCATGGTTAATTAGTATAGGCATACTATAATGTGCATACCTATAGTTAGCTAATATAACACCCTGATTTCTAGTAAAATGCACAATTGTGAGAAACTATATAGAAGAAAATGTAGTGAGGTTAATTTAATAATTGATAAAATTGATGCACATAGATTGGATAAAATAAAAATATAAGATTATGTTAATAGCTAATAAAATGAAACATGCAAAAGCAAAAACAAAAAAAGGATGGCATTTCATATGAGTGAAAACTAGATCTAGAATCCATGAACCAAAATAAATTGATAGATTATAGATATATGTAAAAGAAAAAATATGGAATTTCATATGAGTCAAATATATACACTTAGTAATATGAAAAAATCTACAAATAAATATTATCAAAAATTTACATTATATGCAACAAATTTTATATGCAAATTTTTTGAAATGGACTGAAAGGTAATCAACCCTATTGACTACAAGCATATCCAACTATAAAATCATGTTCCTCTACATATTTTAGGTAGAAATATAGTCATAAAATCTATAAATATTTTAATGTAACAACACTTGTTTCATGCATATGGTAAAAATGCAAAATCTAGGTTTATATGGGTCAAATATAGTCTGATTTATTTCAGGAATAAACTTTTAATGGATAATTAATTTTTTGGAATTATATTTCAAAGTTCAATGATACATTTTGTTAAATGTTTTGTAGTCTAATACAAAGGACTAATTTACCTAATAAGACTAGTTGAGTTCAAAAATAAATGAAGATAACATATCACAAACTTTTGTACCCAATAAATTCAAGGTTCATTCTATACCAGGTATGTTTTGCCATGATAGCATTCAAACAAGAATATATATTTAAAGTTATTGGTCAAATTTTAGGTAGACAAATCATGTAAAATGTGTTCCATAATAGAAAAAAAAAACATCACATTGATTCAGATATTTTTCCATGAAACTCAGAACCATACACCCAGAAAAAAGGATTACACTATTGTGCAAGCTAGTTCTATTATTTATGTTCTTCAAAAAAAAAATTTAAACTACATATTACATAAGATATGAGCAAAAACATAATTTACAGCTACATAATTTAAATATGAAAATATTTAAAAATCTTAGTTCTAACCTAAATGCTAAATAACACATGTATGGACATATTTCAAATAATATTGTTTAAATAGCAATAAGAAAATTACTAAGAAATCCAAGCCCAAAGATTCAAACAACTTGTATACCAAATCATATTTCCAAACACTGATTAAGGTGAGTAAAGTATTTTTCATGTATTTTATCCTTTGGGCTCGTGTTGTTTTCTCTCTCTCAAATTTATTAATTTTCTTTGTCACAAGGACATACCTCAATTGAAACTACATTTATTATTATTGAAAAATTGTAATATAATTCTTTTTTTTTTGAAATTATATACATAATTTTAATGTTCCAGGCATACGTACAGATAAATTTAAATTATAGTTTATTTTTTTGCATAGGGTATGATAAAAAATACTATCATTTTTTAATTAAGAATACATACATTTTTTTTGGCACTGATGTATGATTTATTTAATAATAATTTTAAGAAAATAAATGATCTACAAAAAAAGAAACATATACAATGCATATTGGTTAAAATGGATAAATCTTAAATCTATTAATTTTTTTCATTCGAGTAAATTATTTTTCACTTATTATATTCTTTGGGCTTGTATTTTTTCTCTCTTAAATTTATTATTTTTTTATCTATCTCAAGGACATACTTCAATTGAAACTATATTTATTATTCTTGTGTAGTTGTATGATAATTTTTTTTGAAATTTTATATACATGATTTTAATGTTTCAGTCAAGCGTACAAATAAATTGAAACTGTAGCTATTTTTTTCTCATAAGTGTATGATAAGAAAATTTTGTTTTTTAATTGAGACTATATTTATTTTTTATATACTGTGGTATGAGTTATTTAAGAACAATTTAAATAAAATAAATAATCTACAAAAAAGAATAAATGTATACAATGTATATTGGTTGAAATAGATAAACCCCGATTTATTACATAGCTCCACATTCAATTTAAATTAGCCTTTGTGAGTTGTCATAGTGGTTTTAATCATTTTATCTCAAAATATTTAATAGTGTGGTACTCTGTAGGGGAGTGCACATTTATTATTTTTAAAATCATGCATTCTAAAAAATATTAATAAAATTGCAATAAAAGTACTGTTTTATAAATAATATTTACAATTAAATTAAATCCACAAGAATATTTTCAAATAACACCCCTAGGAATATTCTATTATTTTTTTGAAAAAACTTTAGGAAAAATTTAGAATTATTAAAACCATATACATTTTTAAAAAATGATTGGTTGAATCAAAAGTGATTAATTGAAAAGTGAAACGAATAATTCCTATCTTAGTAAGGATTAATAAACTACAACAAATTTGATATTATTATAAAGGATAAAATATGAGCCTTAATTAATTATTTTTTAATTGATTACTCATAATAATAATGTAGCACTTTATTAATTTTAAAGGTAGCAAAAATTATTATGTTTTTTGTTTCTTATATTGTAAAATGTTTTACAAAGACTACACATTCGAAGATGAGAACTTTAAAATGAAACCAAGCTCTAGTAGTCCATCACCAAGAGAATCAAAGTTAATGGTATAAGTGCGATGTTAAGATATAAAAAAGTCACATAGAAATGACAACACCAAAACAAAACAAAATATAACATAGAAAATATAGGCCACACAGCCTATTCAAATGATATAATATCCATTAAACTAATTGTAGGTGAACCATTATCATCCTCAGGCTCTTTATGTTCCACAGGTCCCTTATGATGCTAAGGTCCCAACTCAAGAACAACCACTGATGGTAGGGACCTTACAACCCTATTAAAAATCATGTGCATATTTGAGGACTTGACATAGTTTCTTAGCTCTTCAACATCAACCAGTCTACCAAAATCAGTAACTTTTTTCCACTGAGCTATAATGTTACTAATACAATACTCAATTTGAGCACCATAATAAATTGACATTAACTAATAAACACTACTCAGTACAATACCAATGATTACATCTACATTATCAAACTTGAAAACTAAGACCATAGAAAAATCCAATCCAACACTAGTCTACAGGTAGCTAGGACCAACATTATGTAAAGCAACCCTTGCCTCTTTCTGAGTATAAATCCAAGTGTTTGTGTTTACCTTGTCTAAATTAGAAGACGCAATCCATTTAGGAAAAAATATTTCATCATCTTGTTCAAATAAATAGTCCATCAATTCCCATTCATATTTTGTCAACTATACTTTAGAAATAGTCTCATGAGTAGTCCTCCAATCAAGTAAGGTAGACCATTTGGGAAAACCTCCAGTATCCAACAAGAAGCAAGAAGAGATATTCAACATTATAGTGTGTAAAATCTTTTTCAATTTCTCTTGAGGATTCTCAAGATGAAGGAAAATTTGTAAGGAAAAGATTTTGTAGATAGCATAAATGATGAAATTAGTAAGCAACCTTACTTCAAACTAAAAAATATCCACATTTATTTCTTTCCACATAAACCAAAGAATCTTAGTAGAGAAAACTAGCCATAACTCATGGAAAAACATATGGATTTTTTTTTAGAATGTAAATAACCAAATCAATATTATATAATGGTATTTCATAATTAAAAAAATAGGACTAATATTTGAGACATTATTTCCAAATATTAGCATAAAAAGGAGAATAAAAAATCATGTTCAATAATTTTCAACTCCTCATAGAACAAACAATAAGGATGGTGAATTATATATTTAAAAATGACAGACCCAACACCCAACTTATTAAACAAAAATAACCATAAAATAAATGATTTATTGGGTTAGAAACAAGAAGATCAAATGACATTAAAATGGAGCATCCAACTACAAAAGTGGTCACACACATGCCACATATGATTAAAAGAGCTAGGAAGGGACATTTGGTAAATGCAAATTTCTCATGTATCATCTTAATGGAATATTTATGTAAAGGCAAGCCATTTAATCATTTTATATTATCCCATAATCCACTTTATCCATAGAAAATAAAAACATTATAATCAGACTTGAGAGCTTCAAAAAGGAGGGTGAAAGTTCTTTTTTGAGAAGAAGGAACATGAAATTTACTAGAAATATTATGAAAAGAATCCATATCATCATGGAAAAATAGGTACTTGAAATTCCTTAGGCCCTTTGATTAATAGACATAGGTATAACATCCCCTAATCAAAGCTAAAGGCCATTTATTGATAGATAGATTATACAAGATTGACCTATACCCTTAACATCTAGCACCTAAGCCATTAAAGGCAAATGATAATGATATAAGATGTTTAACTGATTCCTAGGATTTTGAAATTAAATAAAAAAGATATCCTACCACTTTAACTAAAAGGGATCTCACAAGCAAATTAGATATGTGTAACCCTGTCCAGTTTGGTTTACCTCTAGAAAAGATTATGGAAATGTTATTTTTTATCAACACTTTCCATGGTTCATCTCCCTTCAGGGCTCTAATTATCCATTTGGCATCCAAAGTTATACTTTGAAGGTGAAGATATTTTATTCCCAACCCACCAAGGTTTCAAGGGACACAATAAAATTTCCAATCTATTGCATGTCTCTTTCTAAGACCCCTACTATCTGACCAAATAAAATACCTTACAATTTTAGGGAGCATATTAATCTAAGTTATATTAAATGTCCATCAAGTGGCATGTAGATATTATATGAAGAAATTAATTTTGGTCACACTTGAATACACCTCAATAGCGATAGGAGATGCCCATGCTATTTGGAAATCTTCTTCTTGATATTTTCCTACAACCAACTCCACAATTGTTTGATGACATGAATAAGAACAAAAGGGATGCCAAAATACCTAACCAAGTGGTTAGGTTCTTTCCACACACACATAAGACTAGATAAGCAATTTGGGTGCTTCTCATTCCAATCAATCATAAAAGACTTATGAACGGTAACTTTAGAGCCAAAGGTAGAGAAACAAATATCAATCTCAGATTGAACTTGGTTGAAATTATCCTTTTTAATTTACATAAATAAAGAAGTATCATCAACAAATAAAACATCAATAAGTTCATAATTGTCTGGTAAAGAGAGACCTTTAACTAAGGGGCCAATCATAGATCTTCTTAGAAGATAGTGTAAGGCCTCAATAACAAGAACAAATAAGGATGGTGAAAAAGGGCAGTCTTATCTAATAGACCATTGAATCTCAGATGATTGAGTGAGTTCACCATTTACTTCAATAACAATAGAAGCATCTCGAAAGAGAATATTGACCATTCTACAAAATCTATCATAAAACCCAAAAGCTTTCAACACCATGTCAATAAATGAGCATTTAATATTGTAATAAGGATTTTTAAAATCAAGTAAAATCATACCAACATTTTGATTAGAGTCAATATCTCATTACATACCTTCCCAATTTGAAATTAGATTATCTAAAATATATCTTCCTTCAATAGAACATATTTGTGTTTCAGAATCATTAGATGGAAAGAAATAAGAGAACCTCTTGGCTAAGATTTCAGCAAAAATCTTATAAGATACATTCAACTAGGTGATAGGTCTCTGATTTCTAACTTGATTATGGTCTCCTTCCTTGGGTATGAGCTTAATAACCCCTATATTAATATCTAGCCCTGAAGAGCCAACCTTAAAAGCATCCTTATACATAGAAAGGCATTCTTAAGAAATTCAATCTATATTTACCTTATTAAACTCAGTAAGAAACCCATCAATCCTGGGAGCCTTATCATTATTAAGAGAATCAATACTAGATTAACCTCATCTAGGGATATTTCAATATAAAAAAGGGTATAAAGTTCTTAGAATATTTTTCTAGGAATACAGTTGACACACAATTCTTTGTTTTTAGTCACCTTAGGTTTTGCACCATCGAAATGAAAGAGATTTCAATAGAATAAAAAAAAGACAATTTCATCTCTTCAGGGTCATTAGGAAAAGATCCTTCACATTCAAGCATAGAGATCTTTTGCTTGGAACTATTAGTGTAACAACCCCATTGGATTCTAACTAGCAAAATGTAAATTTTTTAAAAACACATTTACTAACAACAAATTACACCATGAGAAGATCATACAAAAATACTCTAGGAGTCAAAATTTTAAATAATAACATGTAGTCATTGATCACTATCAATATATGGAAATGTGTCATACTTCAATCACAGAAAGTAATAACAAATATCCAACCACTATTAGTACAATATAGTCAAAACTGTTAATCTTAAGTAATTAGGAAATTACAATTCTTCATGATAATGTTTCCAACAATTAATAAATATAATACAAAAAATAAAAATAAGATATAAATATTACTGGAGCATGACTCCCCACACTCTCTAGTATTTGAGGTAATCTCAAGAGTGATTTCAAAATTAGTACTACTGTGGGGAGGGAGAGCATCATTTGAGTACTTTTTCAAACCATTCATGGACCATTAATCCCATGCACAATCCCCTATCGGGGATTGGCCCTCTCTTCACGGATAGGTAAATAGTGATGGTGTGAGAATCTAGAGAATAACAAGTACCCATGTGTAGTATGATTTCTAAAATTAAACATGTAGGGTATCATAGAGAATTTTTTATACTTCAAGATATCACACAAACATGTAAATAATAATTGTCATATTAATTTACAATTAGTTTTCAAACATACTACACCCCATGGTAACCCATATTACCATAGTCTCGTATTTTAAGACATAACTATTAGTTTTCTACAAACAATCATCTAAAAAAGTCTTAAAAACATGGAAACATAAGCTTCTTTTCAAACAACAAGTTATAGCAAAATAAGTCACAATTTACATAACATTCTATCCTAGCATTCACTATCCTCTCAGAAGTTTGATGCATGCATACTTAATGTCATACTAACTATCACAAAACATACTATTCATAGTAATAACCAACACATAGATATAATTATTACAATATGTACCATCTAGGTAAAATAAGCTTATATACTATAGAACTCTATGGCATCCCATAATATCATAGATCATTATGTTTGAGCACCCTATTCAAACATGAACAAACAATCTTACACTCAAAATAATAATAAAGTATGGGATTATATTGCCCAAGTATACTTTAGATTATACTAAAAATTAACAATCATAAGAAACATAATCTCTAGGCACACATTATGATGCACTATTTTATGATATAAAATTCTAAACATTTGCACATATTAATACTCTCACAAATTTACTACAAATAAGTTTTCATTACTATTTGCATAAATATACTAACATTCATTTATGACACAAATCAAAATTTTAAAAGATTTCACAACTAATACTTCTTTGAACCTTTAATATATAACTGAGTATTATAGTCATTTCAACCTCTTTAGACATCAATATTTAGTTCTTGTTATTTACTACTAGTTCTCATCATAGATGAGAATAACCTTTAACATAAAACCACCATATAAGGCATTCAAAAAGATCATTTTATGAGTTTAAAATCTACACAGTGTATGCATTTCATCTTTAAATAATGCTACAAATTTGAACCTATCGATGTGCTTGCGTAACACTATTGTGTTACCGATATACTACTTGTTCTCTACTAGCATTTGAAGTATAGCCATAGCATAGATTTAGATCATATAATTATATCATTCATGGATATAGTATTAATTATTCAGGAGTATTACCACCTAAATATTTACCTATGCTATTGTATACACAAATTATAGCAATATTCCTAATTATATAACACTATTCATCTCTCTATAATCTTGTATATCTATGTACATCCATCTACTGGTTTATGAAAGATTATCTTCCACCAAATAATCACATATTAGCTACCTACAATGCATGTATAAGAGTGCTAACATAATTATACGTTTAGTCTATCAAATTCATTTAATGAGTCTCATGCTTAATGATGTTTCAAATATAATAAATATAACCAATCACAAATTCTTAGATTTTCTATAGGGTTTCTCCATCCAAATATCTTTTATCTTGAATGTGATAAAGGAAATTCATTTAATAGATATACACCAAAAAATCCCATCTATGTATACTATATTACATTTTTTAAGCTCAATTTGAATTTTCATGATGCATTCCCTACAAATTAACTCCTGCTCAGCCTATTACATGAAATATTGTTTTCCATTCACAATAGGTAGACTCATGCAAAGCCATAAAGATATACCAACATTTGTTTTTCCCAATCAAATTGCAATATTAAAAAGCATGTGTGAAAAAATGTATTTATTTAATAACTTGATTTCGATCTACATTACAAAAATACGAGTCAAAATAAAGTTCCACCCTAAAACAGTTTGTCGTAAAGAGTAAACATAGTTTCTTTCAAGTATTTACCATTTATTTTCCAAACAGAGTATTCGTAGCATTCTATCATTGATGGTGGAACAAGGGGAGGGGAAATACAATATTTAATACAAACTTAGAACTTATAACTTCTAACTAATCCAATACAACGATCCAATTTCTTTACATAATTTGAATACTATAACACAATGAATTATTTCTATGTATAAGCTGAATACAACGACTCTATTACAATCAAATCATATATAATACGATACGGTGACACATTATCAAAATAATAACACATTGACTTACCTCAAAACTCAGTGATTCAACTCACAACTCAGCGAATCACCTCAAAACTTAGTGATTTATATTTATAAAGACTCAATGTTTTATTTTTATTTTTTTACTTAACAATTATGTTTTGTAAATCAGCGATTCACTAAAACTCAACAATTATAATTAGTAAATAAATGATTCACTAAAAATAAAAAATTACATTTAGTAAATCAATGATTCACTTTAGATAAATAGTTAATTGAAGTTGTTGTTTATGAAAATCAAGCCACTTCTTACTATGTTGCATTCTTTTCTTATTAAGTTGCTACACTGATATCTAGTCAGTTTAAAAATCTAAATAAATTATTTCAATTATTTTACTCAAAAATTTATCTACTTATATTTGTATTTCCAAGTTATATATATATCATTCACCATGATTTTATGTGATATAACAAACATGAAATAAATTACGCTTTTTACTCGGTCATTTACTCCTAGTATGTCGTTCTTTCCAAGAAAAAATGGCCTTTCATTTCTATTCTATCTTTTGCTCACTCCATCCTCTCTCCTTGCCTTACTCTCTCTGTCACCATAATGTTCTTTATTTTCTTTGCTACTCCTCTCCATATCGTCCACACTTTCTTTACCTTCTTTTATAATAATTTCCTCTATCTCTTTTTTTCCCTTAAAATCTTAATACGAGTTTCTTTTAAAATACTAACTTGTACATGTACTATAATTATTATTTTCCAAAATCAATTGATTATTATAATTTCCATCTTCTTTTCTTATTTTTATTATTTCATGCAAAAATATTTTAATGTAACATTTAGCCTCCAAATCCAATTCTGACACTTCTCTTGAGTTTTAATTTAATGTTATAACTTATGCATGCTAATATTTTGTGTTCAAAGTCATGTTATCCACTAAATTCACTTAAGTCTAAATTTAGACCTTTAATTCTCAAAAACCCCATGCTTTGGCTTATAGTTAAATTTTCTTAATTTAATTTAATCTTGAATTATCTCAATATAAAAATAAATTGAACTAATTAATAATCCAATTATATTGAGATGACCATTAAATACTACTCGATTCATAGCCAACAACTTTAATATCTCAAGTTTTATATGGTTAATGCAATTATTAATACTTTATACAAAAAGACACCAAACCAAAATAATGATATTTATCAACTATCATTTAAACCTATCACTATGTTAGACAATCTTACTTAGTGTAAATATTGATAACATTTATCATAAGATAACATTGTATGATAATATATATGTACTATAAATATTCACGTTATCAAAATAATAACACATTGACTTACATAGGTGACAGGAAAAGTGCCAGGGGAGTTAAATTTCCTGCATAACAAGCCACCATAGAGCATTAGTCATGATGAGTCATGTTTCACAATAGTTTGCACTGTCAATAAAATCCAATTAAACACAAAACTCTTGGCTGCCCAAATAAATCGCAGTCTACATACAAACGAGCATCAAATCCACAAAGACACGACAAAACTTGTACACCTAAATGAGCAGCAAGTCCAACCACTACACAATAAAACCTGCACATACAAATAATCACCAAATCCAATTAATACAATATAAGACTCACAAGTACAAATGATCAACAAATCCAATTAATACATAACTAAGACTTTTACATGTACCATAAAAAAAAAAAAAGAGCACCAAATACAACTAACGCAAAATAAAACCAACATCCAGTCGCGTAATGTAAATCCCCACACAGAAGAATGCAATGCAATCAAAAGCACTCTTTTGTGGTGAATGAAAAGAAAGCATGTTTGTTATGATACAATGCAATACATTGTAGAGTTCTGTTGGACCAAATACAATCTTGAATCAGAGTTACAACTACAAATCTTCAAAACGTTTATGACAATTCCTGTTGTCTACATTGTTTGTCTGTGACAATTCCTGTAGTTACTTACAGAGTCTAATCTGTCTGCTTCAATCACATCAATTCAATCAACGTGTTTGTACTATACCAAGCAACTTAAGCATGTTTATCCGACTTAAGTCCTACAACAAAAAATTGTACAAACTCTTTTAGGACCGACCATAGGATGAGGCCGGATTTGAATCGCAGGCTACTTGGCAATATCCCGCAAGCCTGGAAAAGCCAAAGCCGTTGGATTAACTATGCACCAATACAAACGTAATGCTAAAAAAGAGACTATCCCAATCCCCTTTAAACCTTGACTTTGAGGCAAAGCAAAATGTTTAGATCCAGTTGATTCCAATTAGTTTATTTTCATAAGGAAATAGTCTATGTAGCATACCAATAATTGCCACCACAAGCTGCAGACGAAAGGCCATTGAGCCAAAGAAGAATATGTCTCACGAGAATATATTTGAATCAACATAAGGAGAAGAAGCTGGTGAAGAAACTAAGATTTTCATGTCCTTTCATAGGCCTCCATCCTCCAAATTTTGGAAATGTGATATCGTCTCACACAGTGAAATACAGATTAAAAAAACTAATATCTAAAATTCAGAGCACTAGTGAGTGTCAGAATCAAAGAGAGCATACAAAAACAAAAACTCAAACAAATAAATAAGAAAGAACACAATTGCTACTGCAAATTCTTGAAGAAAAGAGATTTTATTGATCTTCAAATTTCCTTGCTTACAATGTGTGCCCAAGGCTTCTTTAAATAGATTTGAATCTAAAAATAAAATAATTGATTAACTAATCATCTAACTACTTAACTAACTGATTGTTAAGTGCTTAAACTAACTCATATCTAACTGATTGCTCAACTGTCAGTTTACTAACTGATTGTTCAACTACAGCTAACTGCTTGCATGACAAAAGGAGGGAGGTGGGAGAAATTATCTCTAATTAATATTGAATTTCTAACACTCCCCCTTAATTTCTACCACTTACAATTTTAGCATTTACAATGCCTAAATTTTGTCTCAAATAATCAAAGGTCTCTTTTGGTAATGCCTTTGTAAATATATCTGCTAATTGATCTTCAGATCTGTAAAAGTCTAGATGGATTTCTCCATTGTTCACTAATTCTTTGATAAAGTGAAATCTTGTATCAATGTGCTTGCTCCTCTTGTGAAACATATGATTTTTTGATAAAGCGATTGCTGATTTGTTATCACAAAAGATTGGTGTTGACTCCTTCTATGCTTGTAATAAATTTTTCAATATTCTTCTCATCCAAGTTGCTTGACATGCTACTGATGTAGCTGCAACATACTCTGCTTCAGCTGATGAAAGTGTCACTATAGGTTGCTTTTTGGATGCCCATGTGACCACACATGTGCCTAAAAGAAAGGCATATCCAGAAGTACTCTTTCTATCATCAACGCTACCTGCAAAATCACTGTCAGTAAAACTAATCAAACTAAAATCGTTAGCTGTGGAATATAAAATTCCATATTCTGTAGTTCCTGCCACATATCTTAATATTCTTTTTCCAACTTGCCAATGTGAGTCTTTTGGTGACTCCATGAATCTTGAGATTAAACTAACCCCATAACTGATATCTGGTCTAGTAGCTGTAAGATACATCAAACTGCAACTAGTCTTTTGAATATTATAGAATCAACACTAGAACCTTGATCTTCTTTGCTAAATTTAGTCCCTATAGCAACTAGTGTAGGTGCTAGTTTAGAATTCAACATCTTAAATGTCTTTAACAAATCCTTTGCATATTTAGTTTGACAGATAAAAATTCTTTTCTCTGATTGTACAACTTCTATTCCCAAAAAATACTTCATTAATCCCAAATCTGTCATTTCAAACTCTTTCTTCATTGCTGATTTAAAAGTGTCTACAGACAAATTAAATCAAATCATCAACATATAAACACACAATCAAAATCTGACCTTCTTTGTTGATTTTTGTGTACAAAGTAGGCTCACTATCGCTTCTGTTGAATCCATTATTTAACATATAAGAATCAATCCTACTATACCATGCTCTTGGTGCTTGCTTGAGACCATAAAGAGCCTTCTTCAATCTGTAAACTTTTTCTTCATGTCCTTCCACTTCATAACCTGTGGGCTGTTTCACATATACTTCTTCATCTAGAAAACCATTCAAAAAAGCTGATTGTACATCCATTTGATATACATACCAATTATTTTGAGCAGCAATTGATAAAACCATTCTTACAGTATCCAATCTAGCAATTGGTGCAAATGTTTCATTATAGTCAACTCTATGTTCTTGTGCAAAACCTTTTGCTACTAACCTTCCGTTGTGCTTTTCAACATTGCCATCTACATCAAATTTAGTCTTATAAACCCATTTAACTCCAATACAATCTTCACCTTCAGGTAGAGTAATTAGATCCCATGTTTGATTCCTTTCAATAGCATTCATCTCTTCATCCATTGATTTTAGCCAATGTTCCTCATTAACTGCTTCTTCATAATGCATAAGGTCATGAGTGAAAAGAGCAAAATTGGAAACCAAATCTATTTTCTCTTCTTCTTGATTATAAATCTCATTCAAACTTCTCATTTTCTTACCTTTAATTCTTGATCTTAAGGTAGCAAGAGTTGGATCTGATTCATCACTTACTTGTGAATTCGGAGTAGGGTGACCTGCATGACTAGATTCACCTTGTTCAAACCTCCTAGGTGTTCTTATTGGAGTACTTGTGCCTGCTTGTGGAGAAGATTATCCACCTTGCAAATTTTTTCTTCAGAAACTTCTTCATCCTATGGAATTGGTGCCCCAACTATGATGGTGCTACCATCCCATGCTTCTTCTTCCTTAAATTCAACATCCCTGCTAATAATCACTTGCTTTGAAATTGGGTTATACAACTTATATGCCTTTTATTCTTTAGAATAGCCAATAAAAATGCATTTCTCACCTCTATCATCAAGTTTCTTTCTCAATTTAGATGGTATAAGAGAATATGCAACACAACCAAAAATTATGAAATGATATACACTATATTTCTTACCACTCCACACTTCTTGTGGAACTCGATCTCTAACACTCTTTGTTGGGCTTCTGTTAAGAATATACACTGCACATGCTACTACTTCTGCCCAATATTTATTTGACAAGTGTTTGGCTTTCAACATGCTTCTTGCCATCTCCATTATTATTCTATTCTTTCTTTATGCTACACCATTCTGCTATGGTGTGTACCTTGTAGTCAATTGCCTTTTGATTCCATGATACCTGCAAAAATCTTAGAATTGATTAGACATATATTCACCTCTTCTATCTGATTTGAGTACTTTGATATAACAGCCACTCTACTTTTCAACCATTGTCTTGAATTCTTTAAACTTTCCAAAGGCTTCAGACTTATTTTTGAGGAAGTATATCCATGTCTTTATGCTAAAGTCACCAATGAAGGTTAGAAAATAAGTACTACCTCTAAATGATGTAGTTTGCATTGGTCAACATAAATCACTATGGACTAACTCCAATATTACCTTAGCTCTATATGAGCCTGCTATTGGAAAACTCTCTCTATGTTGTTTTGCCAGAATACAACTGTCACATGACCTTTCTGGCTTTTGTATTGTTGGTAAACCCTTCACCATATTTTTCTTCTGTAATAAATTTAAACCTCTAAAATGTAAGTGTCCATACCTTAAGTGCCATAGCCATGATTGGTCTAGCTGCATGGATTTGTAGTGGGCTTCCTCTTTTCCTTAGATGCACTGAATATGGAGAGGAAACATCTGATTCTTGGTCATCTCCACTTTTCCTATCAACCTGTCACTTGAAAACTTGTCCAAAATTGTGCAAACATTATCTATAAAAGACACTCTGTAATCTTTCTGAACTAACTGTCTAATACTCAAAAGATTATGTTTTAATCCAAGTATAAAATAAACATCAGGTATAAGCTTGCTTTTACCATTCTTGGCCAAAACACTTATGACACCTTTACCCATGACATCTATTATGATATCATTTCCTAATTTCACTTTTGATTTTACAGAATCATCAAGACTAGCAAAAAATTCTTTATTTCCTGTCATATGATTACTACATCCACTGTCTAAAAACCAAATATCTCTAGCTTTTTCTTGAGTAACATTACAAGTAAGAAACATGCTTCCAAGATTAGAACTAGATTCACCTGGATTAGAGCTAGATTCACCTATGTAATTAGCATTCTGCTTGTACACATATCCTTGTTTACTTCTGCAGTCACTTGCATAATAACCATATTTCTTGCAGTAATAACATTGAATATTAGATTTATCAAACCTTTGTGAACCTTACTGAAAGTGGTTGTTTCCACGTCCTCTACTACTGTAGTTTTGATTACTGTGTTCACCTTCATCTCAATTGTTCCTTCCATATCTGCCTCTGCCTCTTCCTCTGAAGTTTGACTTAGCTCTTCCTCTTCCTCTGCCAAACGATACCTATGACTTGAAAGCATTCTCAAGAGAAGTGCTATTCCTATTCATTCTGGATTCATGTGTTAACAAAGAACCCATTAATTCATCTACAGATAATTGTTTCAAATCCTTGGTTTCTTCAATGGCTACAATTATAGCATCAAATTTACTGGGTAAACATCTGAGTATTTTCTCTATAATCTTCTGATCCATGATAGATTCTCCATTAGATCTAATTTGATTCACTATATTCAAAACTTAACCCATAAACTGGTCTATAGATTCTGATTCATTCATTTGCAAATTTTTAAAACTTCATCTAAGAGATTGCAATTTAGCAATTTTTACCTTTGTATTACCTTTATAGGTATTCTCCAAGATTTTCCATGCCTCTCTGGATCTTGTTGCTATTGCTACTCTTGAAAAAATTGATTCATCCAATCCCTGTTGGATTATAAATAGAGCTTTTGCATATTTCTTTCTGTTCTCCTTAAGCTGGTCCTTTTGTGATTGATTTAATCCCAGATGGGCTACCTCATCCTACAGTTCTACAAAACCACTTTCTACCAAACCCCAAACTTCTTGTGAGCAAAATAAAGTTTGCATCTTAATTGCCCAAAAATCATAATTCTTACCATTGAAAACAGGAATTTGAGGCTGTGAAATACTATTATTCGCTGCCATTTCTCATGCTAGAATGAATTTTTGGTAGCTATTTCAAAAACATAGTCGCCAACGATGGTTAAACTGCCGCGGTCGGTCACTTACTACCGACGTCAGTTAAACTGCCAATGTTGGTAACAAATACTACCGACATCGGTTATACTACTGATGTCAGTCTAGGTTTCGGCCGACGTTGGTCTTTGCGCTCCTTGCTGGCTCTTCCTTCACTCTCTGACTATGGCTACTGTGCACTTCTACTGACTGCGCACTTCTGCAATCTCCATTTCTCCTTGTGCTTCTGTTGCACAAATCCTTACCAGGCTCTAATACCAATTTGTCAAAAATAAGAGAGCATACAAAAACAAGAACTCAAACAAATAAATAAGAAAGAACACAATTGCTACTACAAATTCTTGAAGAAAAGAGATTTTATTGATCTTCAAATTTCTTTGCTTACAATGTGCACCCAAGGCGTCTTTAAATAGATTTGAATCTAAAAATAAACTAATTGATTAACTAATCATCTAACTACTTAACTAACTGATTGTTAAGTGCTTAAACTAACTCATATCTAACTGATTGCTCAACTGTCAATTTACTAACTGATTGTTCAACTGTAGCTAACTGCTTGCATGACAAAAGGAGGGAGGTGGGAGAAATTATCTCCCATTAATATTGAATTTCTAACAGTGAGCAAATTGCATGTAGCTTTACACATCAAAATTATTGGAGGCCAGCTCAATGCAATTCTTGTAGTCAACTTTTGATATGGCTATGCTTTGTGGTCAACTATGAACCGATGGCCATCTCTCTTAGTCCTTTTCTACAGCTGTACTTAGCCTATACCGAGAGAAGTAATACATAATAGCAAAGAGAATAGTACATAATAACAAAGCACCTCCAAGTTAAATGAGAATATATTCTATAGTAGAGTAGAATTGTGGGATATAGATCATTCTAAATAATTGTGATAGAAATGCACTGGAAAACTTTAAAGCATTAAATATTTATATTTATAAAGGGTAAGCATATTCAAGATTGGGCAGATAGATAATCAACTTAACAATTTTATTAAAAAGAGTTAGTGATTTTTATTTTTTTAAATTTATTTATTCTTTTCTTTTTCTTTTTGATTTTTATTGAAGTAAGAGTAAATTCAAAATTGGGTAAATAGATAATCAACTTAACAATTTTATTAAAAAGAGAGAGAAAATTTAATGGTAGATAAATACACAGTTAAAAAAATAAATTTTTACTTTACAATGTTAATAAAAATATTATAATTTTTATTATAATTTATGAATTTGTTATTCATACAAAAAAATATAGATTTGAATAAAATTATATATCAAACAATATCTATAATTTAAAATAACTAATAATATCATAATAAAATAAAATGGATAAATAAGAAATTAAATAATAATTAATTGTAAAAATATATTAAGAAAAAATATTTATAAGAAATAAATTATGAATTATATATATATAAGAACACCATAATTAAATTTTGAAAGGATAAACTTAATATTTAGAAGTAATTTTGAAATAAAAATTAAATTGACAAATTTAATGTAACAATTAAATTTTCTATTCTATTTTATTTTATTTTATAATATTAACTATGTGCATTCAATAAAAAAATGATTTCTTATTAATTTTATAAGAACAAAACAATTTTATCAATAAAATTATATATATATATGTGTGTGTGTGTGTAATTCACATTGTTTTTAAACAAGTTAACAAATTACATTTCAATTAAGTAAATTCATTCACAGTCTAAAATAAATAAATAAATAAATAAAAACAAAA
This sequence comes from Torreya grandis, assembly GCA_037957365.1. NCBI lineage: Eukaryota > Viridiplantae > Streptophyta > Pinopsida > Cupressales > Taxaceae > Torreya > Torreya grandis. The sequence continues at coordinate 439,482 of JARHVA010003183.1, forward strand.
TAAAAAATAATTAATTTATAACCAACATTATTCTTCCTTCATTGATAAGTAACCTCCATATTTAAGAAAAGGGAAAAAGGCCAACATTGGCAACTATCTTATGAGCTCCTTTGTTTTAGTGGTAGTTGAGAATTCTATTTCTTCTCCATTCTTGTTTTGTCTTTAATTGTGTATATTTTGTTTTATTTCATTCAATGGATGGTATTTATTGTAACAAAATTTGTTGGCCATTTAGTTTCAAGACATGCTTAAAAACCTTAGATTTGATGGCGTGACATCACCGTGTCATGTTTTAGCTATACATCTCTTTCGTTGCATGGTAAATTCCATTTTCATGAATCATATTTCTTTGCATTGCATTGATAGTTGCATTTAAATAAATTGAAATAATTAATTAATATAGTATATGATAAATTAAATAGATATTTTTAATATTTAAAATATCATTATTGATATTTAAATAAATAATATGAATATGTTATTTTTTCTTAAGGTGTAAGTAAAGTTTCATATAAATATAAATTTTTAATAATTAAAAATATTAAATTATTAAATTTATATTTTAAAGAAAATGAAATAATAATTTTAAAAGATAATTCTAATATTTACAATATATTTTTTGAAAAAAATTTGATAATACAGTTTTTAATATTTCATAAATTTAATGAACAAAATCATTCATAAATAAATTTATTGCTTTTTTTGTATGAGTTTGGTCTTGGAATGTAAATTTTAGAAAAAGTACAAATTTAATAAAATACTATTCTTGTTTAAGAAATTGGGTTCTCATGTAACTTATAAAAGAATGTGATTAAAGTAATAAACACTAAAATAATTTTTAGTTCATATATATAAATAAGAAATATGTAAAAAGTCCTTTTCAACTAATAGATATTAGAGTTTAAATCTGAAATTCGATCCTTCATAAAATTCTTTTTAAATAATTTTTTTAATTTAATATTTTTATTTTAAAAATATAAACTTTTAAGAAAAATGTATATTTATTCTTATTTTTCATATTTTTTAAAGGTTTTTTGAAATTTTATTTTTTATTTAATGTATGTTTTTAAAAATAAACTGAATGTATTTTATAATTAAATAAATAAATAAAATTATATCACCATCAAATTGAAATCCTAGTTGTAATATAAGTTTTTCTTAAATTAATTAAAATAATATTAATAAATATATATATATATATATATATATCAATTTCAAAGTGTTTATCTTTGATTTTACATAAAATTATAATGATTAATTTTTTTTGTTATTTTCTTCTAAATTTTTTATTAACTAGAGATAGATATTATAATTTATTTGTCTCAAAGTAAATTATGTTTTAAAAACTTTTTCTTAGGAAATAAATGAGTGCCAAGTTCTATCTTAAGGCTAAGATATTACAATTTTTAGATTGACTTTTGAAAATAATGAGAAAGTGAATAATTGTTGATTCAATTAGTGAAGTTATTTAACTGCCCTGATAGCAAAACCTAATCACACATTGTCATCTTATAGTTCAGATACTTTTTTCATATTAAATAGATGTTGACCATATATATAGATAACATGTGAGCCATACCACTATTCCAAATGTTGAAGGTTTTTATCTACATATGGTGTAGTGCCCCTTATGCCAATGTCTTATATATATATAAAGACTTTTGCCTAAATGGCCAAGGTACTTTAAACCTCTCATGCCAATGAACGCATGGTGAATAACCAATTAGAGATACCAGTAATTAAAATTAATAAGCTCAAGACTAAGTGAGTTGTAAATATACACTTTACGGCTAAAAAGTTAACCTCCATTGGGTTGAGTCCCATCCATATCTTAAGAATGATTTATATGTGTTTTCTTATTAGTACCTACTGCATAGGTAATATTGTAGTCGCTTAACAAATACTTTTACATTATAAAAAGTAAAAACTAATGGGAATAATCTATTTCTCTGTAAATTTTAGTCTTGACATTGGGAAGACATTATGTATGATATATTAATTATCAAAAAAAATAATTTACTTATTTTTTATTGGTTGAAATAGAATAATTTGACGAATACCTTAGGGAATGTAGAATTTATGATGGATAAAATAATTAATTTTTACACAGTGCAAACAAAAATAAGAGAAACATTAGAAAGAAATTGTTTCATTATAGAGGGCATTTCAGAATTCAATATACAGCAAACAAATAGCTATCTTTTTGCCATATATTAATTGCATGATTGCTATCAACCATCAATGCTCAACTCCTTATTAATATCAAAGCCTATTAATCGTGAAATAATATTTATTCCTTTAATATTGTGACTATGTCAATAGTGTGTTGATGTTTTAAGAAAGTGCTGCAAAATAGACATTTCTTTTATTTTTTTTGTTTGTTGTAATTTCAAAAAATTGAATATTTATGTGCAAGATGTAATAGCAGTTTGTGAAGCATGCATAATAAGTTATGATCCTACTTAATAAGAAAGAAAAAACTAGTAATAAATTATTGTAAGAACAATAACTTAAAATCTACACTATGCTTGTCACATGTTTGGGACTTCTATTTGTAACAACAATAGTAATTATATTAATAATAGCTGTTTGTCACTGTTATTTTGTAAAAATAATACTAGATGAGATGTAGCATTAAAAAAAGGGCCATCTTCATCTTCCAGGGTCAAATATGTCGTTCCACCAATATGATGTGTATTACCCTATGTCAAATATTTTATTAATATTAGTAGAAACGTGTCTGAATGCATCCATGAGTATTTGATACCTGTAACCCACAATGATTTAAGCCCCATAAATATCAATAAAAAAAGGCTAGGGATCACCCAAAAGTGTCATGACCCCGCGAGTTGACAATTTTTTTAATAATCGATAAATAAAATACAAGTACTAAAGTGTGTGCCTGATTGGATTCGGTTGGAATTCAAATTCTAGTTTTAGATGCTACTCTTATTGTGTGTGTACTCGTAATCTTAAGTTGGGCCCATTGCATTGGTTGGCCTGGGAGACATAAGCTTGTAATTATGTCTAGGGATGTATGATTGAATCAGTTAATTATAAAATCTTATAAGCTAAAGGAAGACTTTGGCAAGTTTAATTTAAGGACGTCTTGATTTGTTTATAAAAAAAAATTTAACGCATATGCATGAGCTTTGAAGATATGTGGGGTAGTGTATATCAAAAGATTTTTTTTGTTATTTTCGTTGTCTTGTGCATTTGTGGAAGTTCATAAGTTATGGAATGCGTTGGCATATGTATAAAAAGGACTTTCGTTGTTTTTATAACTTTAATGCATAATGATATAAAGCAGCTTATGCCTAGGTCATGGATTTCTTACGTTGGAAAGTTTTTAGACCATATTGGGTCACAAGCTGGGCATGGCATTGGAAATTAAAATTTTGACGAGGTCATTGAGTTAAATTTTTTTATTTGATGGCATTTGATGGGCCATCATTTGTGTCATTGACTTCGCTAGGAAAGGAAGGGTGATAGAGAGCATGGAGAAAAATTATAGGTTTCAAATCTATTGTTGGCCATTGCTATGCTGGGAATGGAGAATGAAATGAACAATAGATAGGGAAGAATAGTAGGAGTGGCATTTGTTGATGGTGGCACTGGCTAATGTGTAGGAAGAGAGATGAGAAAAAGGAGTTGGTTGTAGGGCAATTGAAGGAGAGGAAGGCATTGAAAATGAAGGTGAAAGATGCAAGCGTTGGGTATATTAGTCCAAGGCAGATCTGGATAGCATGGGAGGTCGATGCACAAGATATGGTGCCATTGTGAAGAGACAAAACAATAACAAATGAAAACAAGGCTTATATTTAAACTAATCATGTGTCTTCTTCTAAGTTTAAAGATGAATTTGAAGTTCCTTATTAATATTTATAAGTTTAATTAGAACCCTCCTAAGTATAACCCCTTCTTGTAATATTTTGTATTCCCACACGGTTTTATGTCATAGCCAGGGTAGTAATAAGGATTGAACATGAAGTTTTTTTTTGGAAAATTCTAGTTATAGTGTTTTAATGAGAAAACAAGGTATAAACCTGGACAATGTCTAATTTCATTGATTGAGTGGTTTCTTACTTTGGATTTATTAAGCCATAATAAATAATATAGTATTTGTCTATGATGGAATTGGATTTGACAGATCTCAGGAATTATTTTAATTATTACATTTTCTTGTTAAAAGTTATAATATGAAAAATTGTATGTATTTTTTTATACTAAAGATGTGATGAATTTACCAATTTTTTACACTACCACTTGGTTGGAATTTCCTACCATTTCTTGGTAATTATATACCCTTAATTATGAAGTAAATTTGGGTTGTTGACTTGATAAACTGTATCTTGTGCTATAATTGTCCACATGGAAACATAACAATTCAATTTTTGGTAACACTACAACACATAACTTTATAACATGTATGTTGATGTAATTATCCCTCCATAATAATAAATGAAACCATTTAGAATTTGTTTACATGGATGTTGGGTTACTAAAATTATGAGAATGTACCTCCATAGTTTAGTTGGATGATTATGATATCATGAAGGTAATTTGATCTTAAAAGGAAGGGAAAATGTTGTTATCTAATTATTGTTGTTCATATGACTATTGGATTTCAAAACATAGATTAAAAACCATGCTCAATTTTGGAAAGAGCGTTTGATTGATATATTAGTGTTTGAGATAAAGATGCATTCCCAGAACTATTTTAAAAAAAATCTAAAATAAATGACTTTTACTCATCCTATCTTGGAAGATGAAATTTGCTCAACTAGTTATCTTTTTGCATGTCATTGATTATTTATCAGTTAATAAAGGTTTGTCTAAAATAAAGAATTGCCATTGTAAAATTGGATTATTGTTTTTGAAAGGATTTTCACTACCTTTTTATTCATACACCTAAATTGCTAGGAGAGATTGAGAGAGAGAAAGAGGGTAAACTAATTTTGTTATATTATGAGAATTCTGCTATGAGGTATTATTATGAGCACACCAGAATTTTATATGCTTTACCATGCATTTAATATATGAATTACTTAGTTTTAATATGCATTTAATTATGTTCATTTTGCCTTGGATGTTTGCATTCATTAAAGAGAAACTGAATTGACTAAAAATAATAAAATAATTGTGATTAGATGAGATTGTGAATACTCTTGGTTATTGTAGATCACCTTATGCTTGGTAAGTACATTATTTGTGCTTTTTTATATGAACTATAATGGGTTTTATTTATTATGTCTATTTTTCGGGTTTATGTAATATTTTCCTCGATGATTTATCCTTTTTTAAAGGAAAATGTTATTACAATAATAAATTACGAGGCTGCCCAATTTTCTTAAATGTGGAATTTAATTAGTTTGAATTGTTTACTATCTTTGGACTTGATTTATTAAGATGGAATTTGAGTTTTAGAATATTTATCTAGAAATAAAATCACATTTCCATCTTTAAGTTAACACATTTATTGCACCCTTTTTAGTGCAGGAATTTTAATACAGTGGTTC